>RXPK01000039.1:2066214-2626177 GCA_004143645.1 Protaetia brevitarsis
TGGTATTGGTGGCTGATCTTCCGATTGGACAACCAGCTGACAATCTTGAGAGTGGAGCCGTTCTCTTATAACTTTATAACACTGATGAAGTATATCTTGTTTGTCTTCGTCCTTTAGCAATTTATAAGTGTGTAACAAATACAAGACCAGTAATTCCTTATCCACATCTTTTATTGAATCCTCGTTGTTAGCTAGCGCCAACTGCGTCTGTGGCGTTAAAATTGGTGGCGTCATCTGGGTCTGCGATGTTGAAGGGGTCGGTGCTTCAACGGAATCCTGTACAGTAGTTGTACGTTGTTGATTCTTACACATACTTTCTAAAAGTGTTTTCTCTTCTGATGATTTCCATTCTTTTCGCAAAAGTTGTACTGCAGGAAAAAAAATAAATAATGAAGCTTATTAGTGACGATAACAATTTAAACATCACCTTTCTTAGCTTTTTCCTGCAGCGTTAAATTAGCCCATTGATTTTTGTATATAGTTCGAGCTATTTGTTCCCACGCATTCTCATGTTTTCTGGGGTTGTTATATTCTGGATTCGATTGATCGTAGAGAATAGGATACTTTCGAACTTGTAACAGAATCTCCAGATTCATTGTGGCTCACAATTTGCGCGTTAAATTAGAAACCGAAATAAATAATTGCCAAATATCGACTGCACTACATAAATTTCCTCTCATGTAAAGTCCCTTTATCTTATCAACCTTAATCTGTTAGGTATGAAAAGTCACCACTGAATTGTATCATTTTTTGTTACCTTCCATGCGTGGAAAAGATGCTATGACAAAGCAATGCGCTATGAGAGGTTTAACGTATCTGTCCATATATTGTACTGGAACGTGAACACTTTTAAATAGCAACATAAGGTTATACATAGATTAGGGAAGTACCGGATACGACACTGTCCGAACCTTTAATAAATTCAATGACAAAGAGTTTGTTTTATTTTTATAGTAATAAGAGTACAAGAATAATTCTTAAAAGGATGTTATAATATAAATCGATATTTAACACAATAAAATTAAATTATATATTTTAAGATTACATGTCTCGTTAGCTTCTTGACTCTATTCTTCAAGTAGTACATGTAAGGTTCAATCACTTTTACGGGATGTTTTTGCTATTACATTCCCTACCAATTGATGTTTCCTGGGAAGTATCTTAATTTTCACCCAAAAGATATACATTCGTACGAAACTTGTACAAATACAAAAGTTCTGCTATATACTTATGAATCGCGGCTATAATTTTTTTTTAACTTCACAATTAAAGCAACGATTAATACATACCATTTAATAATAATAAATTTTACTGAAATACTTTATAAATTAATCGTGGCAGGCGAAGATAAAAAGATCATAAGAGACCAATACAAAAGCATAAAAATTAAAATCTTTCAATTTTTCTAGGTTATGTCAAATCTGCGACGCAGGATTTTTTAAAATCATTTTTATCATTTTAATGAAAGTTTTGTATTCTTTTACTGGCATTGTAGAATGTCGTGCAGTGCCAGAAACTGCATAATTTTAATGTATGATTTGTTTTGGTATTTAGTTCATTTGAAAAATACTGATTAAATAATTTCCTTTCTCTCATTTCAACCACTCCCCCTCTTCTGAAAAGTATTTCATTGATGGTAAGCAATTTCCTTGAAGCACTGAACAATTTGTGTGCATTGCCAAAAATCATTTTCCTTGAAAGCAAGATGGTTTTTGCGACCAGTAAAAACATTTACTTGGTTACCTTGAAAAATTAAACTGAGTTCGTTAATCTTTGTAAAAATGCCTCTTAAATAGGCTATTTTCAATCAGCTAATTTCTATCAAACAATCGACCTTTGAATTCAAAATTGTGTTCCAAAAAAAAAGCACGCACGTCGTTCCTTAGTTCAAAAAAAAAAAAACGAGTTAGTATCTTTCTTCGAGATAATCTCACTTCAATATGTAAAAAGAAAAAAAAACGTATGCATACTTCCCATGTCTTCTCATAGTATTTTGAACCAATGATGATTTACAGGTCGAGATTTTTTGAAGTTAATGATTTTTACGACTTTATTAAGAGCATTCTTAAAACTGGACGATAATTTTTTTGTCGGCAATTCTCACGTATGCAAAGAGTGAGAAAAATAAGAAGTGTCTTTTAACCAATTTATAATTAAAGATGAGCACCTTTAAAACAAAGGCTTTTTTATAAATATATTTTGGGTTCATATTTTTAGGTACGTACAATGTGCTACAAAAATACATATTTACCTGCGATTTGAGTTAGTTCAACGTGAAATTGAAATACATATTTTAAGATTCTGACCTGTTATAGAGGTTTAAGTAGTTAATTTAATGCAGTAAATGAAAATGAAATAACAAGAAAGAAAACACAAAATAGAACATTGCCTTGATATAACGATGCAACGACATGCAACACATCTCAAAGGAAATGTAAAAAACTACTGTATTAGATTCTTTTTATTATACGTTATATTTCAATTTGTCCGAGCAGAGCAAATTATTATTAAAAAAAGTAGGTTTAGTGCCCAGTCAGATGCTGATTTGTACAATGGACAAAATATTCATATAATTTCTTTTCAAAATTTCAAAGATAGAACCAATAAATTTTATAAATCAGCAAAATTAAAAAAAAAAGAAAACTTTCAGCATGTTTTATAAAACACGCACCATCAGGACTGTCAGCCATCGTCTACTGCCGCGCCCTTTTAGATTTAAATAAATTTGTATTTATGCATTACCTATCTATAAAATGAATATATGAAAGTGAGAAATAGCTATTATTCTGCTCTCTTTTCTAATTTTATAGGAATGTTAATTTTTATTGTTTTTTAAAACTAGTTTTTTGAATATTGCAAAAAGCACGTAACTTTCGTGGAATTCTCGAGTGGTTTCCATGGAAGCCCAGGGTTCCGCAGAACACAGTTTAAGAAACGCTGTTCTAAAGTATTATTATGAAAACCACAGCATTGGAATTTCCAATTTTTGTGTGTGTGTATTTTTTTTTCAAATTGGCTGATTACTGTGTCTCGCTGGGCTTGGGCGTGTTTACCTTGTTTAATTTTTTATTTTTGTGTTACCACTGACAAATTTGTTTAAGAAATATTGCGTTTCGGCAGAAATTTTTGCATTCTGTTTTCTACCGAAGAGGAATAGAAAAACATAACTAAAGTTGAGTAAGGGTAAGTCCCCATAATAGATAAGTCATCTTTATGAGTTATTATTTATTTAATTATTGATATATAATATTAAGTTTGAGATGATTAGCTATCATATCTTTATCTCACTGGAATGTGCCTTTCGTAAAGTAAAGCATAAGAATATGATTAGATTTAGTTACGTAAAGAGTTAAAATAATATTAAAGTGGTTGAAATTAAAAATAAAATAATAAAAGAATTATTAAATGAAAAAGTCACTGTGAAAAAAGAAAAAGAAGCAGTACGCTTGTACGTTCTGACTGTACTTGCGTGTGTGTGAATCATATAACCATGGCATAATGCAATACAAATTTGCTATTGTAATTCTATTAGTCTACTTTTAGTTTTAGTGGCTGATCTCGTGATTGGACATCCTGCTGACAATCTTGAGAGTAGAGCCGTTCTCTTATAACTTTATAACACTGATGAAGTATATGTTGTTTGTCTTCTTCCTTTAGCAATTTATAAGTGGGTAACAAATACAAGACCAGTAATTCCTTATCCATATCTCTTATTGAATCCTGAGTCTGTGGCGTTAAAATTGGTGGCGCCACCTGGGTCTGTGATGTTGAAGGGGTGGGCGCTTCAACGGAATCCTGTACAGTAGTTGTACGTTGCTGATTCTTGCACATACTCTCTAAAAGTGTTTTCTCTTTTGATGATTTCCATTCTTTTCGCAAAAGTTGTACTGCAGAAAAAAAAAATAATGAAGCTTATTAGTGACGATAACAATTTAAACATCACATTTCTTAGCTTTTTCCTACAGCGTTAAATTGGCCCATTGATTTTTGTATATAGTTCTAGCTATTTGTTTCCACGCATTCCAATGTTTTCCGGGGTTGTTATATTCTGGATTCGATTGGTCGTAGAGAATAGGATACTTCTCGGTACTTAATGTGTAAGATCTCGGGTTGATTTGGGGTAGGTAACTTCTTAGAACTAAAAGCATTCTTTTGAGGTTTTAAATTTTTGCGCGAATTATGCTACTTTTAATTGCTTATTATGCTGCCCATCTTGCTCATCTGCCTACTTAGTTTAACGAATAGCCTATACGAGCGGTGATCTTGTGTAGCGATGTATCTTAAGTTCTTAGCGGAGGCGCTAGTATCGGTGGCTGTGAAATGCTCGCGCTAAAATTGCCTAACGTTCGGTACTTCAACGTCCTACAATAAATGATTTAAAATCTACCCTAGCAGCTTCAATTCGTGAGTAAATGTCCAGGATTTTAATATTATTTGTACGCAACAATGTGAAATGAATCAGTAAAACAAACAAGTGGTTTTTGTGTTATTCCTCAAACAACAGTGACATACGACAGTACTCATACGAAAACAGGTGAGTATTTATAAATTATAATTTACATCAACATAAACAACAAATCGATAATGTTATATATAATGAGTAAATATCCAAGCGGCGTTGTTTAAATTTAAGTATACGGTTAAATATACAGTGCCTATCACGTGGAATCACGAATAGTCATGGTTTAATCGGAATTTACTTGATTAAATATATACTAATGAAGAGGGTGGCAAATACGATGTCCAACATACAATGTATAGGGCGCATCAAAAATAAATATAACGTGAATTACCTTGGTTGGTTACCTCGTGTCACCCCTTAGGACAACTACGACATATAACCAGGCGAAAATACGAATAGTTAGGTTGTGCCACCTCTAAGGACGGCTACAATCTCTATCCCAAACGAACAACGGAAGCTAGGCTGTGTCACCCAGAGGACGACTACAGTCTCTAGCTATACGGAGGCAGACGGGTAACTATCGCCGTGTCACCCAGAGGACGACTACGATCTAACAGCCTGTGGATAGCGGAAGCTATTCTTTGTCACGGAGAGGACGACTACAGTCTCTAGCCACGTGGAGAGAGACAGGAAGCTATCGCCGTGTCACTCAGAGGACGACTACGTTCTAATAGCTAGGGAGGCAGGGATCTGCTTCGATTGCTTCAAACAGGCGCTCTTATATAGGCTGCCAAGATCCCCACGCGAACGGCGTTGGTGGGGAACCAACGGTGCATGCATTGATGAACGTCTGACGCGAGAAGGACGCGATGAAATGAGTTCCGTAAAAATTAATAAGCGCGTCGGCAAAACCATAAATTAAATTGATGAATTAATTAAAGGCGGTTGCAACGCTTCCGAAACATATAGGCAAATCAATGAATGGAAATTAAAATTTATTCAATATAAATTCTAAACTGAAATTGGCTACTAAAATAGATTTTCCTATAAACGGTACGCTACAGTATATTTTTACACCATGTGATGTAGAATTGTATTCTCTATCGAAAAGCTATAGATGTTTTTATATCTATCTCCATCGCTTCTTTTAAGATTAGGATACTCAGAAAATATAGTTTTGAATTAGTACTTAATTAATGGTAGGCGATGAAAAAAAAATTTTAAAATATTTTAAAAGCAAGTAAGAAAAAATAAAATTTACTTAATGCAAGATAATTAAAAATGAAAGAGAAGCTTGTCTGAGGACTGAGAGCGAACAAGGCAAAACAATCACGAAAATCGTATGCTTGGCTTTATTTTGAAAATAGAATACAACATGTTCTGGCTGTACTTGCGTGTGTGTAAATCACATTACCATAGCATAATACAATACAAATTTGCAATTGTCATTCTATTAGTCTATTTCTAGTGTTGATGTCTGATCTTGTGATTGAACATTCTGCTGACAATCATAAGAGTGGAGCCGTTCTCTTATAACTTTATAACACTGATGAAGTATATCTTGTTTGTCTTCTTCCTTTAGCAATTTATAAGTGGGTAACAAATACAAGACCAGTAATTCCTTATCCACATCTCTTATTGAATCCTCGTTGTTAGCTAGCGCCACCTGCGTCTGTGGCGTTAAAATTGTTGGCGTCATCTGGGTCTGCGATGTTGAAGGGTCGGTGCTTCAATGGAATCCTGTGCAGTAGAAGTTGTACGTTGGCGATTCTTGAACACACTTTCTAAAAGTGTTTTCTCATTTGATGATTTCCATTGTTTTCGCAAAATTCGTACTGCAGAAAAAAAAAATAATGAAGCTTATTACTGACTATAACAATTTAAACATCACCTTTCTTAGTTTTTTCCTGCAGCGTTAAATTGGCCCATTGATTTTTGTAGATAGCTCTAGCTATTTGTTCCCACGTATTCTCATGTTTTCTGGGGTTGTTGTATTCTGGATTTGTTTGGTCGTAAAGAATAGGATATTTTCGAACTTGTAAGAAAATCGGCATATTCATTCTGGCTTACAATTTGCACGTTAAATTGGCAACTGAAATAAATACTTGCCAAATGTCGACTGCACTACATAAATTTCTGTTATGACTATCTTATCAATCTTAATCGGCCACTCTACTACACTCATGTAAACTCCCTTTATCTTATCAACCTTTAATTTGTTAGGTGTGAAAAGTCCCCAATGAATTGTTTCTGCACTGTGCACAGCACAGATAATTTCTAACTTATATCCTTTTTGTCACCTTCGATCCGTGGAAAAAATCCTGTGACAAAACAATGGACTATGAGAGGCAACGTAAACTTATACATAAATTAGGGAAATACAGGTGCGACACTGTCGGAACTTTTGATCTTTTGTTCAAGAGGTTGGTGACTCGTCCCTTTAAATTGGAATACAGTAGCGCGGTAAATTTAAACAGAGTAATTTTAATATGACTGCAAGAATTGGATTTTGATATCGTTAAAATGCTTTTAATCTTGCTTTCTGGATGAATCGTTTAGAACTGTTGTAGGTAATTACAAGAAATTTGGATTTTCTTAACTAAAGATGTAATAGAAATTTTGTTGGGAAACGAATAAAAAGACATAATGAAACTAATTTTATGATATGATCATGTTAAATGGGAAGAGGCAGATAACATCTATCAGACTAAAATGCAAGAAAAATAAAAAAAAACACATTAACAAATAAAATATTCTTAACAAATACTAGTGTAGAAAACGAGGAAAAAAAAATAATTCGCCTAATATGTCGACATGTATGTAAATATGCATGTTTTAAAAGTCATTATCAAAAATATCAGTATGTAGTAAAATATTGATACTTTGAATGCACTCACAAAATATACACTCCACAGTCAGAGCAACAGACATATGACTGATTTTGTTATAAAATTTAAAACTTTTTAAAGATATTTGAATTTCATTCTCACTAATGCAGAATTAGGTTTCAGGGGTTAGAATTTTAGAGTAGTACGACGTTCTTTATTTATTTGCTATTTGTAGATTTATTTGGCATTCTGTAAAAAATTTCTTTTTTTTTCTCATTAAATATGTTAAAACAATTTGGGACTGGACTACAATCGTTTTTTTTAAAGTTGCATAGTAGTAGCATACGCAAAATATAAGGTGCGCCTACGTGTATTTCATATACGTACTATCCTGTTGCAGAACTGGGAATACTCTCCATAGTGGTAGACTATGGAGTTACTCAGTTAGTTTTTCATGGGTTCATATCCTACTGCTACCCAGCGAGAACCCGTTCTGTACAATGGTAGCAAATGGAAATACGCAACCCGGACAAATCGGTTGTGGACGAGCGGAACCATAACAAAGGAATAAAATACAAAAACCACTTGTTTGTTTCACTAATTTACTTCACAGCGTCGTGTACAAATATATTAGAATCCTGAACTTACACTCACGAACTGAAGCTACTTCAATTAGGGCAGATTTTAAATCATTTATTGCGCGACGTTGAGGTACGCGACAGTAAACAATTGTAGCGCGATTACATCTACGTAGGACCACCGCTCGTGCAGGCAACCGTTTAAGCAGAGAAGCAAGGTGAGCAGGCTAATGAGCATTCGATAAGAAGCATATTTCGCGCAAAATTTCAAAACCGAGAACATCCCCCGTTACAACTTACATAAGTTTCCGCAGCGTTTTTTTTTTAAAAAACTTTTACTTCTGTTTTACAAAGAAGAATTTATTTTAATATTAGAAACTTTTTACTAAACTACCAACTTGTCACAACTACAGCGAGTGTTCATAAGTAGTAACTATTTGCACCATTATGCACTTTTGCACACAAAAGTTCTATAAAGTGCATAAAAGTGCAAATAGTTCATGCGACGCGAACAAACTTAAGGTTTGTTCGCTGTGCAGTCAGAAACTATCCACAACTGAACGACGCATGCGTAGTAACAGCTGTGCGTTCGCAGTGCAACAATTTCGTATTTCGACCGTTGGTAATTTAAAATTTGGTGTTCGCACAGTGTCAAAATGTAGTCAGTGACAGTTTGTGATTAATCCAAAAAGTTCACGGATTTCTTGTGGATATTAAATTCGCTCATGCGCACTAAACGAGAGAGATACACTGCGCCGTGTGCTCCGCCGGCTGACATATAAATTCCAATTGCTGGACACGGATGGCAGTAGTGTCGGTTTTGGATGTGTTCATAGAGCAAATTATCAAACTAATTTCAAACTACAATCCCTTTTTGAATCATGCGCACTGGAAAAACCGAAATAGTTTCCAATTAAGTTCTGATTCGCACAGCGAACAAACCTATAACTTGGAGAATTGTTAGGAACTGATTCTTATGAGGAATCGATCTACTCTTATTTAATAAAAATGCGGATGCTTTGCTTATCAGTACGGCACGTGTGTTGATCTAGCGGCTCGTGCACCCGGTAACTCATAGATTAGGGTTGCACAATATGCAACAGTTCTGTCACAATCTTCGATCTCTCCTTCAAGGTTTTGGTGACATCATCTCTTTAAATTGAAATGCACTGACGTGGGAAATTTAAACAGAGAAATTGTAATATGACTGCAAAAATTAAATTTTGACATCGTTAACCCTTTCACCCCTGTTTTTTTTTTCTTTGGGCCGAAAAAACATAGTTTGCTATAAACAATTCTCCGTGAGACGTGTATGAGCTAGAGTGACGAAAATTAGAAATTGTTTAATTAGTTAATTTATTAAGTACTTATCACTTGTTTACAATCGATTTTCATTGCGAAGTACAAACTATCCCAACCTCCATAAAGTCAAAAATTCTATAAAAAAACTTTCAGATATCAATATACACAAAAATGCACACCAGGTCTGAAAGGGTTAAAATATTTTTAATTTTGTTTTCTGGATAAATTATTTTATAAAATTTAAATTTTGTTAACTAAAGATGTAATAGAAATTTTGAAAGAAAACGAATACAAAGGCATAATGGATGTAATTTTAAGATTATGTTGAATGTGGGGAGGCAGATAACATCTATTACAATGAGGTGCAAGAAAAATAAAAATATATGCGCTTAAAAAAAAGGTTCATTTATATAATGTCAAAATATACATTAGGATTAGATATTCATCAGCATATTTAATTTCCGATTTTTAGTGGATGTATTTTTAAATTTATAGTTAGAAAACTTTACTAAGCAGAAAAACCTGAATTTAATAAAGGCTTTTATTAAATAGTCCTTAGGAAAGTTGTTACACATGAATTGGTAGCTAATGCCAGGATTAATTTTGACTCTATGGTAAATCAATCTCCCAAAGGATTATTGTGGATAACCACAGCAGTTGAAGTGAAGGTTAAGGATGTTTTGAGCTTTTGAAGGAAAGGGATCTTCTAATTTTTTTGTATTTTCTGATATGAAGATTTTTATAAAATTACAATTTTTTTTCTGACTATTATAAGCCCATTTGCCTGATGGAGGTTTACTGAAAACCGAAACCCGTCGTGGAAGTGTTATAGTAAAAATAAATAAAATTAGGAGGTATATCTTATACGTTTTAACTTAACCACATAATCTAATTCTGGACCCGCAAACATGTAAAATTACAAATATCTCAAAAGCGATTAGCTTTAGGAATAGGAAACATTAACATTATGCACAAAAGATGCAACCAATCAAAATTGCACCACTCCATCTAAAATAAGAAAGTTGATATCGACACCCTGAATACCAAAAGTGCTATAAGGCTGAAAATATTTCCTTTAAATAGATCATAGTCAGCCATGACTACTCTGCAAGTCTCAAACTCAAATTCTTACTAGAAATTTCACGGTAGGGAAATTTAAAGCAAGCGTGTGAGTCAGAGGGCCATCGAAGATCGCCTATTGAAAGTAGAAACATATGTAGGCGGCCGTCGCGCGATTTACACACTTCTCCGCAATAAAAATTGTGTTTAAGAATATTTAATATTTATTGATTATAGTAATAAAATGTAGTATTATTATTCTAGGATGACATCGCGCGCAAATTAATAACAATTGTATTTGTATGAACTACCATTCATATCTTTCTTACGGTAAAAATTATGAAAATAAAATAAAAAATATAATAAGGGAGTTATTCTTGAAAAATACATCATAATAGTGTTTTAAGTAAAAAAAAAACAAACAAGCCATTTGCTTAAATAAACAAACAAAGAAGATAAGTAACAAAAATACTCCAAACTGTGGTACTGGTAATGCTGTAAACTTCTCCTAGACCCCTCACCACAAACTACACTAAACTGGACATACGTTTCGATAGCAAAGCTATCATCATCAGCAGATACATTGAACTCTTGATGTTCAGTGTATCTGCTGATGATGATAGCTTTGCCATCGAAACGTACGTCCAGTGTAGTGCAGTTTGTGGTGAGGGGTATAGGAGAAGTTTAAAGAAGATAAAAATTGTGTTTCCCATTCTTATATGTTATTAATACGTCCGCTTATACAGTGAGGTCGTAATGCTCCCCCCCCCCCCCTGATAACTTTTGAATGGTATGAGATAGAGCAATGAAACAAAAACCAAGTGAAATTAGAAGTAATTTGTGATTTTTGCCTATAGAGATACGCACATGGCTTCTGATGTAAAATAGAGGGCGTAGCTATCTTTAAAATTTTAAATGGGAAGTAATTTCATTTAGAAGCTCATTTGGAAGATATTTGTATTACTTTTATGGCAATGCAAACAGTTTTACGATTTTCGACATTTTTACCAACTTATCCAAGATTAATAATTGGAGTACTTACGTTACTTTTTCTATAACCCTCGTATAAATATTGTGGTTTAATGTGACTTAGGAAGCGATTGCTGTAAAATATGACATATTTTACAATATGACGTTTTTGTAAAATTTAGCAAAAGTGTCTTATCTGTCAGTGTATGTGTCATGTGTGTGGGCATCTATGTTACAGATTACTGTAATTACAGGTTTCTGTACATTATATCCAAAAAGCGAATACGAGGGCTATCGAAAAAGTAACGTAAGTACTCCAATTATAAATCTTGGATAAGTTGGTAAAAATTTCGAAAATCGTAAAACTGTTTGCATTGCCATAAAAGTAATAGCAATATCTTCCAAATGAGCTTCTAAATGAAATTACTTCCCATTTAAAATTTTAAAGATAGCTACGCCCTCTACTTTACATCAGAAGCCATGTGCGTATCTCTATAGGCAAAAAATCACAAATTATCTCTAATTTCACTTGGTTTTTGTTTCATTGCTCTATCTCATACCATTCAAAAGTTATCAGGGGGGGGGGCATTTACGACCTCACTGTATATCCACTATATTTTACTCGATGACCAACGCTTAAATATCTCATGTGCTCTGTGTCTTGTCATGTTTTCGTCGATATAAAATCACAAAAACACCTCAATACTTTTGCGTTAGTTAGGTGGTGGAATGTAATAATGTAATCAAGGTCTAACCACATGAAACCAAATATAGGAATCTATTTTGTTCTTTATTTTAATCATGGATCCCTCGCTGATGTTCAGATGGCATAATAGGTTTTCTGACACTTATCCGAACATCAACTGAGGTAGTATTTAAAAACATTTTTATTATTCACTTCACAAAGTATAATTGAACTAATATACATTTTATTATGTTTTTCAATTAAACTAAGTGTCATCAAGAATTTTTGGTGATGAGTGATTTGCATAAATTAATTTATAAAACAACTCAGAACTGTAATTGTTTATTTTCCACCATGTTGCTGTTCTATTTCTTCTTTTGCCGCGGAATGTATGGTGTCCGTCTTCGTATGCTGCTGGATATCCTTAAAATTGTTGGTCTTTCTACTGTTAGTTTTCTTACTGCAGAAAAACAGCGCATAATGAATAAAAAGTTTTCAATTTCTCTTGATAAAGTGATCTAGTAAAAATAGTGATACTTACAAGTAGTTAAGAATATTTCCATTTTTTGATGAGGCTGCAGGTGTGGATGTCTCTGCGTGCTTAGCTTTTTTACGGTTTAACATTTGCCATTTGCTCTTTAATGATTTCACTGAAAATATAAAAATGTTATGTAAAACTAATGATACAGTATTCTATTTATTGAGCGCTATACATTTATACATATAATTGGCTTTCTTCATGTATTTACGAGTACATATTGCTATATTGTTGCAAAATGTCACACAATTAGCATAGTTTACTAATAGCAGGGTGACTGATAAACATTCAAGCTTAATTCACTATTTTTTTTTGAAAAATAAATATAAAATAATCAACATAAATTTGAGGAAGGAAAACTCTTTACTTCAAAAATATTATAATAATAGTAACTCAGCACTACAGCTCTTGGCTTGGGCTGTCGGAATACACCGAGCCGCTGAGAAGTGTTGTCCGAATGGTCACCCAACCAACAACCGGTACCGCATATTGCTGCTTGCTAGGCGCAGCTCAAGTGAGAACAGCTCTAAGGAAACATGTGTAAGCCTTTCGAGGCAGCATTCTTCGGCGCAATGAAATGCACTGCAGTGAAGCTCATCCAAGCTATCCAACACCTCACTACTTAACTTTGTGAGTATTTGCTTTCATCTTTCTCCAACTGGAGTTATTGCTTTCTTGCGCCAACTATGTTCAGTCAGGTATATTTTCATATATAATCTCTTTTACACATTTTTACATTTTTGTGTGCCACCGAAACTTATTTTCTATTTGTCCAAGTACTTAACATAAGTATTGTAAAAATTGATTTCGGTTCGGTGAAGTCATGAACAGTTATTTCTTTTTCTTCTTGTCAGCTAACTAACAGTGTCTTCACGATGATTGGATTAAATACTTTTTTTGCTCCAGATTTTATAACTCTTTTGAGGGCCAAAGCCGCTTCCCTTGCAGAAAAAACTATCTTTCTCTAACTTCATAATGATGGCTTCAAATATTGAAATCTGGAAAGCGGCCAACATCAACCATAGTTTAAAACAATGGTTTTCAAAGAGCTGTTTAATAAAGAGCGAACATTTTGTCTATTTGGATTTCTTGAATGTACAATCCAGATGTCGCCAGTGTTCCTACAACCAAAAGTGGTGGGGAAGCCTCGATGCTTAACGAGAATTAGATCCAGTGTTCAATATCAATTAATCGTGTAACACAACTTTCTGTCAATAGAGATTGCATTGAAACATTTCTTTGAAGTATATCAATTGCTTGCAATAAAAGAACAGAGATACACACAGCGGGATAACCTTACCAAAACAATTTGAAGGAGGAAACAGCAAAAGAGCACAAGTGCATTTTTACATGTAATATGTGCAGATTTGCGTAGTTTGGAGTGCAGGTTGTGTAATGCCATAAACTTGCTCTCTTTGCATTTGTACCTTTTTGATCCTTACCTCTTCATTTCTTAGTCAATTATCACTTATTGGTACTGGACAAAAGGACAAATCTGTCACTTTGAAACGTATTTTTCAGCGGTCTTGTACAGCCGTTCAAACACGTTTGAAGCAGTTCTAAGTTTGACCTCATTACTTGAAGCGTATTTGCCGCCAAAATGACATCTTGCGAAATGCCACGCAGCGCTTTTGTACCGCAAAAAAAAAAATGCGTAGTTACTACTTTGGAGAGAGCAGCAAAGTGACAGTTATTTGAAAACGTCAACCTTGCGTTGTCAACTACGAGTGCAAATGGCCACTCTAACTATATACACGAATTTATTGATAGTGTCAGTTATAAATTTTACCTAATTTTAACGTAAATAAATACCGCATACCTTTAGCTTCTCTCTGTTTGGTGGTCATTTTTGTCCATTCTTTTCCAACCATTGCTGCTGCTATTTTTTGCCATGCTGCTTTTCGTTTGTCCTTGTCTTTGTGTGCATTGGAAGTTCTGTCGTATATGCAAGCGTGTTTTCTAACTTCTGTTAGAAACTTTTCACGAGACATCCCGTACGATGTGGCTATTAAATATCACATGCAAAAAAGTATTTACTATCGTTAGTATTCAATCGTCATCGTTAGTATCAGTGTCTATCTAATCTTACAGATAAAACAGATATGCATTTGTTTTACTGTGAAATAATTTTATTCCTAATAAGTACACAGTGTTTCAAAATAAATTACAGCTCAGAAGGTACTGAGTAGCTAAGTACGTAGCAAAGTTACGAACTGGATCATTTCCTTCTGCTGTAAAACATGCTAACCATAATGTTCCTGCTATAGAAATGAAGAGAACGTAATCAGCGTTTTGGCATATGTAGCTGAGAACCCCCCTGTGTCCCTTCGAATTTTGTCAGAAGAAATGGAAGTTAGTAAGGATACAGCACATAGAATTTTAAAAGCGCATTGATATCATCCATTTAAAGTTCATTTATCGCAAGAATTAAGGCCAAACGATTTACAAAGACGAGTGGAAGATGCTAATCCGAATTTTTCTTAAGTGCATTTTATGGAGTGACGAAATTGAAAATTGAAAAAATTGTGTTGTGAACAAACATAATGCTCATTACTGGTCCAACCAAAATCCGCGTCGGATGTAGGAAGCGCACTTTCAAACGGTATGGGGAATCAATGCATGGCGTGAAATGTTTAATGGGCATTTCATTGGTCCAATATGTGGTTCTAGATTTAATGGAAGATATTCCTCTTAATGAAAGACAAAACCTAATTTGGCAGCAAAATGGGGCTCCACCCCATATTGCGCAAATTGTGACTGTTTATTTAAATGCATTTTACCCTAATGGATGGACTGGAGACAGAGGTTCTATTCCTTAGTCTGCTCGTTCTCCGGATTTAAGGGTTATTAAAGAAATTTATATATCAAGTGCGGCCAACAGACCTCGATGATTTGAAAAATCGAATTCGCATGGGATGTCGGAGAATAACCCAGGAGATGATACTTTCATTTTGCAATAGAGAATTAAGACGTCGTTTAGAAGCTTGTGTCCACGCTGGTGGAGCCCAATTTCAACATTTATTACATTAAATACTTAAAATTATTGAAATATTACTTTAAGATAACACAAATTGCTTTTAAAAAGTTAATCTGACTTGTTTCAAAACTGACAAGGCAAATTAAAAACATGTGTCAAACAGAAGTTGTTTGCTAATTTTTGTCAAATAACATACAACATTAAAAAATGCAGCATGTTTCCGGCAAATGAAAAACTACATACGTCACTTTCGATATAACATGATATAAAGTAACTTTTATTTGAAAATTTTGTTAGTAACTATACAGTGAAAGTAGATAATGGCTGTAAACTAAAAGCGGAGATACCTATACAGGATGTTAGGTAAATATGCGGCAAGAATTCAAGGGGTATTCCTTGGCCTATTCTAAGGATATTTTCTCATGATGATTTTTGAAAAACCCCTTTGTTTTTTAGATACAGGACGAACATAATTTGCGACAACCATATTCGATATTCATTGAAATTATTAATGTAAATAAAAGTATGGTGTACGTCAATGAGTTCATCAAGTACAAAAAATTGTTTACAATGTGTTGTTATTCGATCTCGATCACATGAAACGGCTGTTTTATGTAGTAGCAGAGTACATCGAGTAAGGACAAGAGAGGAGTTATAGCGGTCCAGATTTCCAAACCTGACTTCACACAACAGCTTCCCAAAATGGCAGTTTGTTATTGTTTACGTTCGTATCTACACAAATTAGTTTACTTTTACGTATTTTATTAGTTTTGAATTACCCCTGCAGTTTTAAAAACATTTAATGAACTATGATATTCTTGTGTAAAAGGTAAGATCGGTGGCCAGTGGCCATAACATTTACCTACTTTCTTATATATTATATTGTTAGGTTTAAGTGAAATAACTCAAATTATCGTGAAAGAAGACACCAATGGGTATCATGTTGTAGTGCCAGTCACTCTCGCAAGATAAATTTTGATGCTAACGATGGTCGCAGTTTCTTGGGTTTTCCGAATGAATCTAATATATATGACACGACAAGAATTAAGAACGTACATGAATAAGAAGAACTATTATCGTTGTGCAGAGATTCCTAGGTCACATTAAATCAGTTTATTTGTTAGATACACATTTTAAGCTAGATTGTTATTTATCGCAGTAACTAACCTAATTCATTTTATGTTCACTTTTAAAAAGTATGTGATTTTTGTTTGAACTGCATTATACTGATATAAATTTTAATCGCATTTATTCATATTATAGACAATTCGATATTATATAGTCTACTTCTGAAACTCCATCCACTTGTGCACCCCCGGACATCATTGTTGACAAACCAGTGCAGGGTCGAATGTTAGAAATGAAGGAACAATCTTTGTATCGCACAGAACGATATAGTCATAACTCTTGAACCCTAATTAAAAGTTATTGTGTATTCGTGTCAGAAATTTGAAAGTCCCTTCCACCGATGCTGTTGCATTTTTATTAATTTATTTGAGAAAGAACCACAACATATTTATTCCTGGAAGAATCTTTTACACTATAAAAATATAAACAAAGATTTATTTCAAAAAAGGAAGAATATGACATAATTATCGTAAACACTTGCAAATATATGTATCACTTAATCAAACATTATTTTACTGGAATCGTGTTTTTTATTACTATAAACTGTTCATAAATATTTGCAACAAAATCAGAATAAAAAACGCATAAATTTGTGAATTTTTGTAATCTATTTTTCTACTTCCTTTAAAATATAAATTATTCTACACGTTTGAAAATTCCCGGCAACAGCTTTACGAAATGGCAGCTGGCTTGAAAGGTCATTCAAAAACGGACCACTCAAGAACAATGGATTTTTTGCGAAATGTCCTTCACTCACTATAGTGCGATTTCATTTGAATACGTCTCATCGGCTCGCATTTGTTTTAGATTGAGTGACGTTTGGCCTGTTTGACGTGTCTTTAATAGCTAGCTGAAATGCTCGTCATCAGGATGTATACGAACGCTGCTGACTTGCTGATGGAAACTCATTAGAAGCTAGATTGCATTATGCACTCATAGATCCTATCCCTATTATTTCCCGTTTCCTATAATGGTTCAAGTTTAGAATATAATAACCTTGTGGATATGATATAAATTTGCGGAGTGAGACAGGAGGAAGAGATAGCAATAGCTACGGAAAGGTTCGGCTCGAATGATATATGCGTTTGGTGCAATTTTAAATAAATAAAAAGATGTGGTTAATATGATAAATTCATTTTATTAATTATTATTACAGTTATTTAATTCCTAATATCTAGTAATAATCTATGCATGCTTGAATATTATATGTATACATGTTAGGTTCGCGAAAATAATTCGAAAATTATTTATTGATCCATCTCTGATGCGGGATCCAGTTAATAGTTATTTATGTTAGAGTGTGGTAGCTATCATTACACAAAAAATCTGACGCACGACATTTATATTCTATTTTTTTCGCTGAGAAAAATATTTAGAAAATCCTATTTAAAAAAGAAATTGGTAGATATGGATTAGTACACTTAAAGAAAAAAATATGCGAATGATATGACCGATATTTTCTCTCTTGTTTGCTCAAGCTCGTCCGGGTATTTTTTCTTCAAGTCTACCATTGCATTTTGACAACTTTTTAATGATAATCGTACGACTACGGCGTCTGAATCTAGTCTGTGTAGATAGTGCCGTGTTTACGGTTGACGAAGCCAAAAAGGAATTTATCACTGACAAATGTTACAAAACACTATTCATTAATTCGGCTTACTTTATAAGTTAATGACAATAAAGAATTTATCTACCTATTTACCCAATACATATCTATAACCAATATATACAATATTATTTGTATGTGCTTTATATATTTCTTAATTGAAGAGCTTATTGTAATAATGTGATACGCAACAAATAAAAAAGTTATCAAGCTTTGAAGTTTTAGAAAACCCCATAAAACTGACTACTATTCTATTTAAAATTGAAGTATTTTTGGTTTTAAGGCTTATCATGTTCTTTCAATAAGCGCTTCCATTTTAGCATTATGAATGTTACACAAAGTTACAAAAAAAGAGCAAAATAAAAACGGTTAGTTATCACGTTCAATTTTCACATGTAACTGAAAATAATTGTCAGTTATTCTTGATGCGTTTGCGTTATACGAATTTGTATTATACTGATTTAGTATTACAGAAAACTGATGGAGAGCTTGAAATTTTTGCGTTTCACTTAGTATTTCAAAAGCCGGTAGTAACGTCTTCAACATGGCCATGTTCCTTTGGTTATCGACTTTGTTGGTTTTGGGCGTAACCAATGGAATTGTATTAGGGGATCCGTAGTTTAACATCTCTGGGTTCATTTTGTTATATTTTGCTGTTGTCTTCTTCTTAGTATATTCTTTCTTAACGGTCGGTTTGCATTTCTTCGGTAAGCATTGATTTCTAGTTGCCCTACAACAATTGCTTTCTTTTGTAGCACTTGCGTTGTTGATCTTGCATCTAACTCACCTGTATGCGATGTTTCCATGGTAGGATTTCAGCCTAGACTCCCACAAGTTTTTAGTAAATGTAACTGGGAAGAAGAAACAAATTTTGGATCATTTATCTAAGAAATGAGAATTATCTTACCTTTTTTAATCTTTTCCGCCAAAGACAGGTAGTTCCAGTTAGGGGTTATATTTGCGGATATGCTTTCCCACGCCCTCCTATGTTTCGCATAATTTTTGTAGTCGGCATTATTTTCGTCGAAGATATAAGGATGTTTCATGACTTCAACTAAGAGCTTGTTAGTAACGTTCATGGTTGTCTCTTGTTGTATTCTTAAATACTGCGTCGTTACGTTTAGATCACCCGACTGCGAAATGTGACCGTTTAAAATGAATAATTACAGATAAATTCGGGTAAGTCCACGTAACAGATTAGATAAAGTCATTTATAATTCCTTAATTAATATTGACGCGGAGATTTGTTGAACTGCCGACTCCGATTCAGGCTAGCAGAAGTCAGAGCTTACTATCCAGTTCATATGTTATTCCTCTTGTCACTGAGAGGGAGGTGCAACAATTAATATCAACTTCCGACACCGTTAAATCTCCTGGCATTGATGGTATGCACATGAAACACTCACTAAGTTTTCTGCAATATTTAGTGTGCCAATATGTAAGCTGATATATCTCTCTATATTACTCACAACTGTACCAGGGGTGGGACTCTGTACAGTTGATATCGCTTTGCTTTGATCATAGATAACCTTAATAGATGGGACACTTAATGTTAAACTAATCATATCAGTTTGCGCTCTCTATCGCCTTGGGGTGAACTAGTTTGAATTTTAAACCTGTAGGCCTATCCATATAGTCTGTGATTTAAGTAATACATATATAAGTAGAATGTATACTACCGTTTTAAATACTTACCTTAAAATGTTCACTTAACATTTTGCACAAATTACGTATAGGTATATAAATAACAATAAGTGCTAATTTACAAACAAAATGGTACCTAACGGAAATATGTGAAAAATATAACAAAAATGTGTTTCCAAAAAAATAATACAAGTTAAAATCAGAAAATAAGAAATAAACAATAATAAATAAATAAATTCAGGAATATAAAAAATAAACATTTGCTTGGATTCTTATTTTATTATTCTTGAACTTTTACAGAGTAAAAAATCGCTTGTTTGAACACAATGTCGGTAGCTTCTGCTACATTCTTCACGTCTTTACGTGTTAATATTCTATCAACTTGTTTAATGTAATAAAAAGTTAGGGTTTTTGTAAATCTCTTGATTATAATACAAAGTACTTTGTTAGAATGATCACTTTCTTTAAAATTAAAATTAATTTTAATGGCATCTAAATGTTTGAACAACCTTTTAAATTTTTCAGAGCTAGCACATGATGTTGTTTTTTTTTTTAATCTTCTCTGTAAAGTAAGATTTGCCTTTTTGTACACTGCATACTTTTCCTTATACGTTTTGGCTTCTTGGAATACCATCGTACCAATCGTGCTTTTGGACTTAAGTCTTATTCTTGTTGTACCAACACGAATAAGACAACACAGACACAAGAAGTCCTACAAAAAAATATAAATTAATTTAATACACAGAATTAAATAACTTTCATTACCACATTGTCGTCTTGGAGTTTTTGCAATTCTACGACTTGTAGTTGGGATTTGACTTATATCAGTTGATAGCACTGGTGATGGTAATACACTTTTGGAAACATCTATGTAAAAAGGGTCCAACATGAGACAATTTAATAAATGTATATTCAAGAAAAATACCTATAGAAGTTTCTGTACCTGATGTTGATGGAAATGGAGAATGTAGTGTAGTTTGTGACATAGAATCGGTACCTAAACATATACTGCGATAAATGTTGCATTAAAATCAAAATAAAAAAAATTACTATATTGTTGCTGTGGGGTACTTTCAACTTTATGTAGTAGTTGTATAATAGCAGCAGCTGTAAGAATTGAAAATATGTAGACATATCATATTGAAAAGCAATACAAACAAGAATAAAATACTTGGTAAATTTAACCTTGGGTAAGCTGTGGGTAGCAATCGATTGTTTGGTCCAAAATCCGATTCCACAAAGTGAAGTCTACATACTCAACGATTTGCATATACCGTAGTTGGAGGTAAATTAAATAGTTCATTGTTACCACAAAGTTCAAGCCATTTGGAATACAGAGGTAAATTTTTAGCTGGATTCGGAAATCTATGCAAACTTCAGTCTTTTCTTACTGTAACAAGTTTTAACAACACAAACCCCAACCATATTGTATGATACTGTCGCAAGACTGAATTAGTGAAGCCTCCAATCACCTTGATGATAGGTTATAGATGACCTTATTGCAATAAATCCATGTACAATCAAGAAATACAGTCAACAAAAACAAAAATATTCCAATTCTGAAACAAACAATCATGTAATTTTCTTTCTTTTTATTATTTCCGCACTTTCACATACCTTAAATAAATAATAAGAAAACACTAATAAAAAAAAATAATCCATAATATAAAATAAAATAGCTCAAATAATAAAAATAACCAATAAACAAAAACTAAACAAAAAATCGCACGCTCTCAACTTGTACCAACGACTAAACAAATTGAAATGATGTAAAATGGCGAAACGCGCGGTAGTGACATCAACTGGATATGAATATAAGCGCCTCTAACGGGAAGGGGCTAATTAATACGAACTTGAATTCACCAATGAAATGGGACCACCGTGGCTTTGATATTACAAATTGGTACTCAGTAACTCTGTTCGGGCGTCATCGTGACCCGAACGTATTTCCGATGTCTGAAATCATAGCGACCCATGTAAACCTGTCGCTATCGAATATCAACATACTTGTCCTTGTCTTATAAACAAGGTAGCTGTATTTACCTCTCTTTGTTGTTGCACTTGGGAAAATACGATTTTAGAAATTTTCGATTTGCGTTTGAAATAATTTTACAGCCTTTTACAACAGTTTTAACGTTTCGTGAACAGAAACAGATGTGTAAATGGTTAGTAGTTATCTACCTTAAATCTTTCCTTATTTGGTCTAAGATTGTTAAGACGTCTATATGCATACGATTAGTATAGCTTTTAGTTAAATCACTGAGTTAAATGCATACAGTGATTAATTTAAAAATATTACTACTATGACATTTCATTATGAGTGTAAGTTACATATATTTTGTATTTGTTATTTTACCACAAGATTTAATACATGAATATTTATTAATATTTTACTTAGAAGCGTATAAAAATTAATTCCACCCAAAATGAAGTGTGTAACATTAGCGGACTAGGAGATAATGCAGATATTCTAGTTCAATTTTTAAGTAAAAATAGAAATATAATAAATAGAATTTATTGTAGTTATTTATTTATTATTGGACCAATACATATACTATGTAACTTAAATTGTTTAATTTATTTATTTAATTTATATCACATATATCACAAATTGTTTTATTAGAAAAATGAAATTACCATAATTTAACGCAATGAGAAACGTTAATAAATATGCTTGCTCACTTTTTTATTGCTTTCAACTTTTTTTAACAATTTAATTTGATATAAAAAATTGTTAATAATGATAAATAATTTAAATTATAATAACCTTTTATAACAAAATTTTGAAATTATAAAAGAAATGCCAAGTAGGTTAATAAAAATGACAGATATTTAAGACATTTTAAGATTAGTTTAGGGCACTTGACTGAACCTATTAGGAATTTCGACAAGATTTAGACCAAAAGTAAGCAGTTAGTTAATACTTCCTAGCACTAGCGAAGTCGATATCGGTTTTCTTACAGAGTATTCATATTGATATTCGAGTTACAGAGTTCCTATACAGACCACCTAAAAATAGCTTTGATAAAACCGTATGATGCTTCATATGGGAATGGTGACTGTAATTGTTGCAAAAAATTACAATTAATAAGCGAAATACGTTACCATCATCGGGAGAGATCTATTGGAGCCCTCGAAGGTCCTCAAGTTTCCACTGGGCAAGATACTGGGCTTTATAGAGAACACCAAGCTGCTCGAGTGGAAATAAGAGAATCAATAGGGATGGTACAATGAGCACCAAGCTCAAGTGTCCGGACATCAAGTGCCCACCCTAACTTGAATGAATGAATGAATGAAATACGTTACCATCAATTCTAGTTTTCTTTGGGTTAATCACATCGCCTCGTTGTGTGCAAGATTTCGCTTTTTTGGGCATAGATTTTATTATCTATCGCAATTCGTGCCGTTACGAACAATGTATACTATTTATTATTCCTTGATAGAGTCGATATTATGTAGTAGTGCGGTAGTGCTTCTGAATATCTGCTAAGTAAACTGAGCTCTGTACAAAGACTGGTACTGAAGAACATGTCTTCGGTAAGACTTTCAGGAATAGACTGGTGTAAAGAGCGTTGTATAGGTACTCAGTGTTAGAGACCATTATCGTCTCCTAATAGATCATTATTTTCAACTGCATCGGTTTCCAGTGCCAGATCATGACCGTTTCACTAGGTCTAGGAAGCTGGTGATCTCAGTGTTACGAAGTGGACAAATAAATATGGTCGTTGTTTGTGTGTTATGGGGCCAAAAATGTTCAACAGCTCACCTGTGGAGTTACGTGATTTGACTACCAGTGTCTTCGCTAAAAATGAACTTAAAGTTATACTTACTACAGAACATAAATTTTCGTTTTTATCACTAGAATCACTGCTGTTCCTTCTCTTTTTCTATAATAATTATGGTAATATCTACGTATATGCACGTACAGTTTGTTGTCATAATCTTCCACCGACAAGCAACTATTTGCTTGGTGGTAATGTTTATTTTTCGTTTTTCTGTATTGATTTTGAATTGTGTTGTTGTTATAGTTCGTTGACTTTTCGATTAGTTTTAGTAGATCGATTATTTTTATAGTTACCTTTCTTTCAACTTATATAGTCTATATATATATTTTTTGTTTTGTTATCGATGAAAGCTTTGATATGAAATTTTAGAGTCAGATGTGATCATGAAAATGAGGTATCGCAATACCCTTAGTCCCTATTCAAAATCATTGTCATTGCCTTCGTGGTGGTAGTTACGGGAATGAAAGAAGCAGAGAAATTTTTCACTCTATAATCACCCCACAAATTCGGGGCATCAAGTTTTCGTTGGCCCACCTTGTATAATAAATTTAAGTTTAAATAATATTGGAATAAAAAAAGTATTTAATTCGCTTAACGATTAATATTTAACTAAAACATTTTTCTGGCAAAATTAAAGATACGTCCAAAAAATTATTATTTTGATCATAATGAACATTATTTGATAATTAGAACTGGAGTAATTATATTTTTCTTGTAGCCAAGTGGAATGGGCGGTACCTCATCTGACAAAACTGAAGTATACGCAAATGTTTAATACTACGGATCGAACTAGAACAGGATTCCTATCTGGTGCGCAAGCGAGAAACGTCATGGTCCAAACTAAGTTGCCGCAAGCCACATTAGCACAAATCTGGTAAAACAAAATGAATTCAGGCGCATTCCACTGATCTAATTTAATATTTCCAAAAGGGCTCTATCAGATATGGACGCTGACGGCCGCTTAGGATGCGAAGAATTCGTGTTGGCCATGCACCTTTGCGAGCAAGCCGCTATGGGCATTCCGCCTCCAGTGACGTTGCCTCCTGACCTTATTCCACCCTCTTTCAAGCGAGCCCCAAGGACCTCTTCTAGAACCGCGTCGGTTTCGAGCCAGGGCAGCGTGCAATTGGATCAAGAAGTCGGTTCGGCAGCGTCTCAAAGTAAGGCGAACTAAACACTTCAGCTTTTTTTTTTACGTATGGTTGTTTGCTTGTAGATACCTTCGAAGATAAGAGAAAAGAGAATTTCGAGAAAGGCCAAGCCGAATTGGACCGAGGAGGAAGGCTTTGCTCGATCAGCAGAGGAAAGAAGCAGAGGAGAGGGAAAGAAAGGAAAGGGAAGAGATTGAGAAGAGAGAGAAGGCTAGACAGGAGGCGGAAAGGAAGAGGATGGAAGAATTGGAGAAACAAATGCGCGAACAACAAGAGAAAGAGAGGCTGATGGAGGAAGAAAGGAAACGTCAAGCGGAACAACGGGAAGCGGCCAGAAGGTAGGAAGTAACCTTTTACTCGATTTCAATTCAACAAATATAATTGCAGAGAAATGGAAAGACAGCGGCAATTGGAATGGGAAAAGCAACGTTTGCAAGAGCTCCAAAATCAACGACAACGGGAGCAGGAAAATGTCCTCAAGTTGAAAGCCAAAAATCAAAGCCTCACCATAGAATTGTCTTCGCTTAACGATCAAGTAAAAGAGCTCTCTCAGAAAATATGCGACACAAGGGTGGGGGTGTCGAACGTGAAGACGACCATCGACGGCATGCGTTCGACCAGGGACGCGCAGATGCAAGAAATGTCCCAGCTGAAAAACAAACTGAAAGAGCAGAACGCCAAGCTGCTATCCTTGTCCCAAGAGAAGAGCAAACTCGACGCGAAGAATAAACTAAATACTCAAATGAACGATACAGACCAGATGAAGCAAGCTTATGAGAACAAGGAGATCACCATAAAGAATCTAAAAGAGAAAGTGGACGACATGCAGAGGGAAATCGACGGGAAGATGGTCGATATTGAAAATAACAATTCGCACCTGACGGATTTGAAGACTCAACTGACCGACCTGGTGAAGGAATGCGAGAACCTCTACGCGGTCTATGAGCAGAAAAGAAGCACCGTGCTCGAAATGAAGAACGCTAACAAGAGCGTGGACTACACTTCCGCGTGGAAGGACAGCGGAGGCGGTTGGGGTGAAACGCAAACGGACTGGCCTGCCGACAATTGGAGTACTGAAGCGGAAACCGCGACGACAACGACATCTACTGTTGTCGGACATACTACTACAATGGCCGGCGCTGTTAAATATAGAGCTTTATATGCGTTTGAAGGTCGAAACTCTGATGAGATATCATTCCAACCTGGTGACATTATAATGGTAAGTGGAAATTGAAATTATATACACTATGCGTCATATGAATCTGTCACAACTCTTATCAGACGAACAGAAAAGTATTACCTAACTGTTCAATTTGCCATATTGGGACTAAATTGCGACTTTCCCACCACTTTTATCGCCGAGTAGTGAATAAATCATAGTCTATTTGTGACATATTCATTGAATGTTGTTGCCCCGTGGATCCTGTAACGAATGTATTTGTTTAGCCTTTACCATACGTTATTTTTGAAGTCATAGTTTCAAGAATCCATTCCACCTATTTATTGGCGAATTATTTGGAATTGTAGCTATAAATGTACCAAATAAGTCATGCTGCAAATAAATTGATATACAGTGCGTTCACAATGAGAGAAATACATCAAGTAAAGATACTTGAACACGTCAATTTCTATTATTAGTTTGCCATTTACTAATAATAAAAATAATAATAATGTAAATATATTTGCAAATATACCATTGCAGATCTTGTGAAAAATTTATCGCTTGCATGTATAATATACAGACAGTCAAAGAATTAATATACAGGGTGTACCAAATAAAAAAGTAAATTTTGCTTGGATGTTAACTATACGACATATAAAGCACAAACCCACCGAAACCGGATTTCATCATTAAAGAATAAAAGAAAGTAAAATTTAGAGCCAAAAATTCTTTAGTCCGAGCCTGATGCAAGGTAACGTCATGTTAAGCACCCGCTAAACGTGGTATTATGTATAAATACATTGCACCCATTTAGTATTATTCTTAATGGTATGCCAAAGTTCATTTAACGTCATTCTGAATATATAAAGGCCCTTGTAAAAATAGCAAAATTGAGGCATTTTAAATTTCTTCTTTTTATAAAATAAACATTCCTTTTTTGTTAAGAGCATTCTACGTAAGTCTACAAAGTATTATTTTTAATATCCTGATAAGACGTTCGAGTTTCACCGGATATTCGACTTCAGTAGTTACAAAAAACGTAAATATTTTTCTTTTGCTTTGCGCGAAAATGAATTTATACATTCCCGCGGCTTTTGCCGATGCATCAAACTTCGATTTTCTTTATATGAAATCATGATGGTCCTGAAAAGGATCGTTTTTTCGAGACGGGAAGAATTTAAATAAAATGCTCGAAGTGGCTTACACTCCAAGCGGCGATCCACACAAAACTAACAGCGGTAATGGCTGAACGATAGTGGTATGTGGGGGTGTACTCGGGACAGCATTTAGGTTGGGCACAGGTGCGGCTCTAGCCCACGGCATTTATAAAATATTTTTTTTCTCGTTAATGCGTACATATAGACCCCGTGTGCATTAAGACTTTTTGATTGTATATGATTACAGCTGCTACATATTATTATATTTACCTCTATATCTGATACACCCTGTATATAACACACAAAACACATAAATAAATAAACGTTAGAAAAAGAGACAAACAGAACATGCATAGTATATGTACACTGCCCGACTTAATTAATGTCGTCTTCTACAGCGAGGTGACTATCAAAACTACTCACCATTTGGACAGGTACGCGTTCGGCTGGGAGAAGGGAATCTTTAATATTGTGGTTTGAACGAATTAAAATATCTGTTTTACAGCTTGAAGCTAAAACTAAAGCACTTATTTTACGTTTAAAAACAATCAAGCCAATGTGTAGATAACAAATTGAGTTGTATTACTTACCGGCTTATTTATTAATTAATTTATTTTCAAAATGGGAAATGTACTAGAAAACAAGGGAGTAACTCTTCATAAGTTCATTGCGTTTAGTTTCAATAAATATTATTATTGCAATTACGCACAGGTAAGAAACGCCGTAAAATCCGTGTTCGCAGAAAAATCACACATGTCTTGCAGATCATTCGTTTTATTAAATGATGCGATTTACACGGCAATTGTTTTAAACAGAAATTTTAATAAACTACATGAATTATTGCATTACTAAGAATAAAGTTTTTCTTTGAAATTTCAATAGCCAAATTATAAATTCATTAATTTCAATCTACGGCAATTATAAAGCTCAGGCGCTTACGACACTTAACTCATCAACTGTAAACCCGGTTCAGAGCTAAGATAGGCATTTGGCTTCCCCCACCAGTTTTGGATGTAGAAACACTAGTGACATCTGGATTTGCCATCCAAAGTAACACTTTTAGGCGCAACACTTTTCCCATAAGCTTGATTAGTCTTCTTATACATAGTCAATGCCCGGGTATAATCTAATTCCCGTTGCTGTAATTAAACTCTCAAACTTTTTTTTGGTTTGATTCGCGTTCCTATGAAATTTAAGTCCCCTCAAAGGTAAATCATCATCATTATCGGTCTTCTCGTCGTTGCTAATGCTGGACTGATATCCCTGGGGCATTTTTGTCAGAACTTGTGCGGTCAACATAGGGAACCGCTTTCAATGTTAGCAGTTGTGATCCTAGCGATCAAAAAGAACGTAATGGTTTCCTGTAGTAGTAGGTCTCATTTAAGCTCCGCACGATCCCCTTTTTACCTCTCCGTATCCCCACCCGTACCTATAAAAACCCGTATTCGCCTTTTCGTTGTGCGAGACAGGGGACGATCTTGAGTCTCTATCAGGCGGCCCATCAACAGCAGCTGAGACGATCGTCTTTAGCCATGTCCGGGACGCCAGATTTAGCATAAAATCTCTAAGAGGTGAAATTTCTAGATTGTCCCGGATCTGTTGGTTACGCACCATCCATGGTGCTCCCATTATCTGTCGTAAAGTGACAAACAGAGAGAGACATTCTGGAGAACATCTGGCTTATCCGGATGGGTTTTGGCCATAGTTGAGAGGGCGAGCACCTCGTACATGAGTATCAGTCTGAGGCAGGTCTTATATAGCAAAAGCTTGGATCGGATGTCTAGCTGGCTCTGCCTAGAAAGTAGCTTTGCCAGTCGGAATCGAGTACTAATGTTACTCACGTCCCAAAGGTGAGCTTGCGGTCTAGAGTGAGCCCCAGGTATTTAGTCACGGTGAACCAGGGGATTAGCTCTCCGCTACTGAGGATTTGGGAGTCCGGAACAGTCTTGCGTCTAGTAAATCTCATGGCCATGATCGATGTGGAGTTTTCATCGATCCGCCTAGGCCACGATTCCATCGATGGCGGCCTGTACCCGACGGATAAGCATGTTCTCGTTTCTGCATGATGATAAAACAGCCGTTTCGTCCGGATACATCACAAGGTTCACAGCCGGGTGCCTCGGCAGATCGTGCCTATAAATTATAAAGAGCTCCGGGCCCAAGAGAGAGTCCGTTCTGGCTGGCCGATGGGTGGAGTGAGCCTTCCCTACGCGCACCGAAAATGTGCGACCAGAGAGATATGACCTGATAGTCCTGATCAAACCGGAGTCAACCTCAATTTTCGCCATCTTCATGATGATGCGTTCATGCCACACGGAGTCACAATCCCTCTCGATATCGAGAAATACAGCTACAGTTGTCTCCTTCCTCTCGTATCCATCCCGAATGGTCACCGTAAGGCGAAACAGCTGAAAGTACGTAGACAGGCCTGCACGAAAACCGAACTGTTCATCGGGAAAGGAATTGATGACTGACATGTCTTGAGAGTAAACTTATGGGTCGATGATTTTGGGGGAGGACAGAATCCTTGCCCGGCTTAGGGATGGCTATGACCGTGGCATGCTTCCACGAGGCTGCAAGGTGGTTTAGACGTAAGATGGAGTTGACTATCCTGATCAGGACGTTAATTGCGCTCCGGGGAAGGAATTTAATTGGTGATCCCCTCCGGACTCGGAGCCTTACCAATCTTGAGGTCTTTTATAATCTTTTATGAAGGCAAATCTACTAGTAATATACCCGAAGTAACGCACGCCGCGTCTTCCGAAGTAGATGAAACGCATTCGCCCCCTTGACCGTTAACAATCTTTGCGCCTCGATTTTTTTTTTGTTTCTTTAATTTAAACGCGGCAGATATTATTAAAGGCATCTTTAATGTCTAACAATATAATCGTATATACTTTTTACTTTTAGTTTTAACGCAATTTACAACTCTATCCGTCGCTATAGTATTATAATTTATCGTGTAGATTGCTACCATTTAATTGAATTTATTCCTTTCATTGTGAACGCACTGTATGTGTCTCCCATGTTGCTTTAGGTCTGTTTTCGTTCCAACTTCGGACGGTTCTATTACGGTTCCCACTACACGACAATGTCTGTGCTGGTCTACTGCTCTGAACGGTAATAGAGCCGTCCAAAGTGAGAACGAAAGTAGACCTTTTGTCAGGCGCCCTTGAATTATAATTTTGAACAATTATCTCTAAGGAGGGTTTCACTTAATAGGTTAAAACATCTTTAACAACTTAATTTGTCAAGATAATATTATGCAGTTAAAAATCTACTACCCGGAAAATTTGTTAGTACCTACTTTAACTCAGTCTTAATAAAATTAAATTGTGCCAAATTTATATGATGCGCAGCGTAATTAGGGCAATTAATTTGCGAAAGAAGTAATGAATACAAAAATAATCATATTAATGCATTTACATTTATAGAAGTATGGATTATGGATTGATTTATAGGTGCCATTAGAACAAACGGGTGAACCAGGATGGTTAGCTGGTGAACTTAGGGGCCAAACCGGATGGTTCCCGGAATCCTACGTCGAACCGGTAGATGGGGTAGGCGTCAGGGGCACCACGGTACCAGAATCGACTCCCTCGTACATCGAAGAATTAGAAAGCAAAAGACTCGAGTGAGTCGAGATATTTAGTATCGGAGAATATGGAATTGATATTGGATATATTTACAGGGGCATCGTTGAGGTTCCGGAAACGATACCGGAAACGACTGAACCCGTTCCACAATTGGATACCCAAGCGAATCAATCTAATTCTCTCGACATCCCGGAAAGTGAAATTGAATATTACATCGCGAATTATCCTTACCAGTCGGTGGAACAGGGAGATCTGACATTCAACGCGGGCGAGATCATTTCAGTGTACAAGAAAGAAGGGGATTGGTGGACGGGAAAGATAGGCGATAGGACCGGAATATTCCCAAGTAATTACGTTCAGAAGGTAGACTTGGTGAGTCTAGTTTTTTTTTTTTTTTTTGTCCTGTGTGCGGATCGCCTTAATGCCGTGACTAATTCTCCGTGATTAGAATGCAGCCACTAACACGCAACCGACAACAGTCGTCCCGGCGACTCCTGAACAGAATCAGACAGCTGTCGCTCAACTAGAACAAACGCAGGACGCCAATGCGCAAATGGACAATGAAGTATGTCAAATAAATGAGAATAAGGAAAATGAAAAGCCGGATTTCGCTTCTATGAGTGCTAGCTCGCAGGTATTGCACATAAGTAAAAATATTTTATGTAAACAGCCTTTCCGATATTCAATCTATGCATTTGGTATTTAACGAAATTAAATTAAATGCGAAAATAATTTATACACAACATTTGTGGATAAAGAACTCTATCATTCACGTGAAGATTAAAACAAAATGGTCCGAGAACAGTGCCGTGCGAACTCCATTTTTAGTGGGTAGATTTAAAAGTAACCATTCCTCCATGACATGAGAAAGAATGAGTTTTACAAGCTACATTCTGTATTGTAAATAACTCATAAATCAGCCTGCAACATTCTAATTCCATTTTGCTCGATCTTTTCGATAAGCTTGCTATGCTGAGCCCATTCGAATGCCTTTTGCAGATCACAAAAAATATCCACTGGCGTTCTACGCTGTTCAATGTAGTATAAGTGTTTATTGTAAAAAGTTATCAATGCGGTGGAAGTTGACATGCCCACGTTCTTGAAAAAAAATGGAAGTTTTCAGAGATTGAAATATTTAAGTGTCCAAATGATTTGCCCTTAGCGTCCGTAACATTGAGTTTTGTGTATTGCAACTTCTAATAGTGAATTGATGCGTTCGATTTTATTTATAACCAATGTTAAACCTAGATTAGTTCCTGTTACAACTTTCTTTTCATTAAATACCAAATTGTATTGCCCTAATATGGCAAAAAAAAGCAACGCCATTCGGAAAAATGCAGGATTTCTTGTAGTTTTTAGTTACATAAAAAATTAACATGAAGTTAAGTACTCCTTACCTAAAGAGAAAATATCACGGCCTACTTTATGATTTTGATAGTTTGCTTTATACTGCACGTGTCCTCCGTTGGCGCCACCTACCGGACTTTTCTGGGAAAAATGCTTGCCCTTCGGTTGGCAAGATTGTGAGAGCAAAATATTAATTTAAATTAGAATAAATGTCATATTAACAAATATTAAAGTTAATATTTTCCAAAATTATGTTAATAAGGTAATATTTTTTTTCTGTCAAAAACTGGATTATTAGCTTTTTAAAAATTGTACAAAAATTATCACTTCTTATTGGTTATTTAAGTTACATAGTTATTTGGTTTATTTAATTTTGATATAAACCAGGCTGCCATCAGATGTGCTTACTATTGCTATTAGTTTGACATGTCAAGAAAGTAATTCTCATGCTCTCAAATGTCATGCAGATGTCGCTACTTACCGGAATTATCTGTAAAATTCAAATAAATGTAAATTCGAATGAATCGACAGATCGTATAAAGCAAACTGTCAAAGTCATCAAGTAGGTCGTGGAAAATATAATCATTACTATTTAACTCTGCTTATGAGGTAAATAGTCTTTGATATATAAAGTGGTTCGTGTGTCTGGACATCCCAATAATTTGAAAACAGCTTTGAAAAAAAAAAATCAAATGAAAGTTTTAACACGAAAACATACCCATGTGATGATGATATTATGATATTGTGGTAGTTCTAGAAAGACGCTTCAAGAGCACAGGTAGGCCAAGTTAAGCTTTGTAAATGGGACATGATATTTTTTTAAATTTGAATTGAAAAGTATTAGACATCATTTGAGCTACTCTAAAAACGTTCGTATTAAAAATTGCGTAAATAATGCATAGTTTCTAGGAACCTAATACTGTACTATTAAAATGTTGTAAAATAACAATAACAAAAATACATTTTAAGTAATCGTTGGTAATGCGGATCATAAATCTCAATACACTTTCGAATTCTTCTAATGAAAGAATGATAGACTTCTAGTAACAAATCTTCGATAATATCTGAGCATGTGTCTATTATCTATTCCTGCATATCTTGTGATATTGTTGAAGGATTGCAATATATCTTTTTTTTTTAAATGCAATTCCAGAGTAAATAATCGAATTAAGTCAAGTCTGAGGAACGAGCAGGTGAAGGAAGAGTTTATTTCTGTTCTATTCAACGATCGGTGTTGTCCCTGTCCAATACTTCCTCTAATTGCGCAATCTGCTGCACACTCATCATGTTTGTACGGGGCACTTTGAATATTTTTCGTTTTGGGATTTTTATGAAAATTTTTATAAAATTGTATACTTAACGTAAAAGTATTTTTAATTATACAGAGTGTCCCAAAAGTAAGCGACTGCATATTTTGTTATTTAAGTATCCTATATAACATTTCATTTTTGAATTCCATTTAAAAAAAAAAGCAACATAACCTTATATAAACTACTAAGAAACCTAAATTGAAACAGTCCATAATTTCGACAGTGTCTTCAAAAAGATTTCAAAATAATTAATTTCCTAAGTGAAAACGTGTCCTCACCGATATTTTACACAATACAATAATAGATGTTGTTGTGAAACAGTTTTCTGTTTTATCAACAGTAACAGAAATACCATAATTACAAATAGTCTCCTGTCATTAGAGTTGAGCGTATGTATGGATTAAGTTAAAGCAAAGAATAAGACTATACTTAAGTGTCCAAGAAACTAATTTGTTTTGTTTTTTCATCAAAATATTACTTCTACATACTATTAATATTATCTTAATTTATATCTTAAAATCACTCCTACGGACTCATATTCTTGGAATGATGAAATTAAATTCAATATCAGATTTATGGACGAACTTTATTATTTCCTTGTTGTAGAAGACTTACTTGTTTTATTTTTCGGAAGAGACCGAACTGTATGTAAACAAAATAAATCGGTAACTACGATAATATATGTTACGTGCTTCAAAAACAGGCGATATGTTCGTGCACACACGTCTGATTTTGGGACATTTACCTTCTACGTCAATCTATAATCATAACGTTGTTGTTTAGCCTTATTTAAAGTAACCTCCATTGCAAACCTTTGTTTAATGTGTCACGGTTTGACGTTTGCTTTCGTTTTGAATATATACTGTCGGCCCCAAGAGAGCTTGAATCCTACTATTAATGTAAAATATCCACGCAGTTGCCACATACTTAGAAACGTCATGCTGTACCTGCCGTTACTATTATTTTGACATGTCAAGAAAGTAGTTCTTATCTTCTCAAATTTTATCGCTGTTACGAGCATACTTACAATCTAACAATAAACTAGCAGCTGTTACGCCTACTACAGTATTGTATTCACCCCACCAACGCGACCTCTCCACTTATGTCTTTCATGCGTGATCCACAATACGGATATGACATCGCTGCACGATGAAATGCTTTACTTATAGAAAGTTTGAAATAGACTGACGGGTATAAATAATAAATAAATAAAAATAATGTAACTATGCACTTAGTCTAATAACATCACGATATTTTCACCGATGTAATTGTATATGGATCCATGATAAGGATAACATTTGCTTAACTTTAACCTAAACCGGCTTGATTCTTTTTAAAAAAATTCGCTATAATTTTATTTATGCCAGATCATTCTTCATATAAATTTCTTTCAATGCATATGAAATGAATAGTGATGTTTAAAATATAATTTTATTAGTTACCTACTTAATAGCCTTGTTATAAACAGAGGTAATTTTGCCTTGAGATCGAAGCAAGGCTTCATATTGAAGTTATTGTAAGTTCTGGATTGGTGGATTTTGATGTTAGGTATTAGAAAAACCAGGAACTAAGTTCTATCCAATCCTCTAATTTATTATTATTACCGGTTTCGGCTCTAAGCCATCAATAGGCGTAATACGTCAGTAGAATTTTAAATATGTCACTTATGTTAAAACTTATCACAATTTAAAAACAACATCACAAACAAAAATAAGACACTAAACTAACAATAATGAAATTGTTAACAGGTTAAAATATCCAAATTTACTGAGTTTTATGTGTCTTGTGTACTTTAAATGAGAGAATGGATCCTTTTTCTCATTGGTCTCGTGTTAAAACTTTCACGCGAAACTTGTTTTCTCTAAACTAAATGTTTTAAAATTATTCCCATGTTTCTAAATAAATTAGCCTCTCGTGTACTAAAGTATACTTCTTTGATCCAATAAATGGCCATCTCAGTCCATGAAAGGAAACAAAAAACCGGAAATCGCTTCCGTAATTGCTCCGTACCAAGCCACGAGTGCCGAACAATTATCCCTGCAAAGAGGGCAATTGATCATGATCCGTAAGAAAGCCGACTCAGGCTGGTGGGAGGGCGAGTTGCAAGCGAAAGGTAGAAAACGTCAGGTGGGTTGGTTTCCGGCCAGTTACGTCAAGGTGTTAAATAGCAGCGGAAGAGCCAGCGGTCGCACCACACCCGTCTCGACGACCAGGATGCAACAGGAAGTCGTTATAGGTACTTGATTGTGGGAATCACCGGACGTATTCGTTCTAATACATCGTTCTCTACTGCAGACAAAGTGATAGCCTTGTATCCTTACACAGCGGCCAATCCGGATGAGTTGAGCTTCCTTAAAGACGACATCATTAGCGTAACGGCCAGAGAAGAGCAATCTTGGTGGAGGGGTGAACTGAACGGTGTTTCTGGCCTATTTCCCAGCAACTATGTGGCGCCGCTGCAGCAATGTAAGTAGTTTGATTCGATAATATAGACGTTTCTTCGATTTGTGCCGCTTTTATGATAAGGTATAAGTCCCAATTACTGACACTTTAAGAGGTAGAATGTTGAAGATTCCAAGATGACACTGGAAGAACAATTTGGACTTTTAAACTTAAAATAAATGTCTGCGGGATTATTTTCAATCGAAACCTACACTAAAACACAGCAAAAAAAAAAAACTATTAGTATAGGAAAAAATACAGAGAAGGTGTCAGTAATTGGGACAAGGTCAGAAATTGGTACATTTACCTTATGTATCATATGAATAAATTCGATTGTTTCGTAACAACTACTGTAGAGTTGCGCTTACACTTTTAATTTTTTTTCTTTTGTAGGAACATGAATTGCACCCATCCTACCATATACGAAGCTGCTGTCTTTAATGATAATAGTAATAATAATAATTAAAGAGAGAGAAAAAAACATTTAAACGAATATGAAAAGAATAGTGTTAAATTAGCGTCTCACTAGTTCATAGAGCATGATGTGTCGGTACTCGTTCATTCTATATTCTGTTTTTTTTTTTATTTTCAGTATTTTAACAAGATATTAAAAAGTGTTAACGTTTAATAATGTGAGAAAATTAAGCAATAATCGATAGTTTCATGAATAGGGGATCAATGTGTCTTTTTAATGTTGAAGTCAGTCCTAATAATCGAATTTAAATTTTCCACAATTATTTTTAATATCTTCAACATAAAAAGCATTAATAAACTATTATTTTAATTTATTATTTCTGACAATGTATTACCAGGCTTATAATATTGTCAATAAATAGTGTAGTATATTATTAATAAAATAATTTCATACTTCATCATTGATGTTACTAAAAATAATTGCGTGAAATTTAAATTTTCTTATTTGAAGTGGATTTCAGTATGTAATAGCTAATGGAAACAATTGGAAAATATGTAATTTGAATCTTTTTGTATATGTCTTCTTCGGCATTTAATTTTTAATATAAAATGCATTCCATTGCTTCATTGAAATTTCTTCCAGAAAATTTAAAACAAATATAGTCCAGTCGTGAATAGTGAACAATACATACACGGTTTTATTCATAAAAAGTTACGAGGGCCTTATAAAGCCATTATAACATTGTGCAGAAAAAACGTCCTTCGTAAACATTTAATAGCGCTACTACTACTTTAACTGTTATAAGGCTCTTCTAAATAGGCATAAGTTACAAGAGGTTGGACCCTACTTTAAACCAATTTTAACATTCCGAGTGCTCCGGAACGGCCGATTTTAGACGATACCACTTGCTTTGATGCGTTTATGACAAGAGGTTTCAGATTATATATTATGTGGGTACCGAATTTAGCTATTAGCGATCATTATTAACGTTTAGCGATTCATATAGTACAGATACCATTAAAGCTGAAAACTAGGTGAATATCAAATATAAATCACTACTTGGTAAAATATTGTATCAGACATATGTAATGCAAGCAGACGCGTGAAAAAGTTAACAATATTGGCATTTTTCACATTTAGAACCATAAAATGTCTATATATATATCTGTATATAAAAGTTTACTTATCGTCTTAAAGATATTTAAAATCGAGTGCACCTTATTTATTTTTTCCAAGCATTTTGTTTTCTATGTAGTAATTGACATATTAACTAACTTTTGTTCAGGTGTTTACATAAAAATCACTTACATAAAACATCTCATGCAGTTTTCTTTTGTTCTTATTAGTATTTATGTCCCCGTTTTTATTTTCTATTTCGTTGACTCTTATTCGAATTAAATCTTGAAGAAGTATCTAAGATTAGAGACAAAACATAATTGCAAGTGCAAAATACTAATAACCTTATTTTCTTCTAATTCACGCCACGTTTTCTTTTTAACTTAATTCCATATTTACAAAACGGAAACACGTGCCCCGCATTAACGACTTTATCTGGGAATCACCGATTCAGCGCAGGAATGCAATACGAATGTACTAAATTCCCTATAAATTGCTTCTATCCATATTTTAATTACCCAACCCTCTCAAAAGCCGTTTATGAATAACCGCAAACCTACGACATTCTTATTCGTCGTCTAATAGACGTTTAAAACCTATTTTAGTATATTTTTATGAATAAGGCTGATAGAGTTTATGAGATACATACATACATAAACAATGTATTCGCATTGTTTAGTTAATCTGAACGATTTGTAAAAATAAGGGGTGCTGTTTTTTAGGCAGTTTTAATTAATACTATCCATTGATAAACATATTTTTTTTAATTACTTTATTAGTGTATAAATAAACGTTAGTAAGCCGTCAGAAATTTTCCTTTCTTTTAAATTGCATATAACATGTTTTGGTCCTTACGAGTTATCATTATTATATCTACATCAGTTTCGGATATTTGTCGGTGATGCGTGCTAAACACTAATTTTATAACTGTTAATTTAGTAAAAAAAAAACCAAAGTAAAGTTTTTCACTAAATTAACAATTGACGTATAGATGCTGAATAGACCAGCGAAGAAGTAAGACAAGAAGGGACATTTGTCATTTTTGATGAATCCGCGTGCACGATTTTGGCGTTCAAATTTACAGAGAGGGGGCCACTGCAGTCAGTCATCCTGACGATGACCTTGACAGTCGTTGGGAGTAATCGAGAATAATTGAATGTTATCCCTAGAATAATTCTACCGATTTTTTTTTAATTCAACTTATTATTTTGCTGTATTGTTACTCAATAATAACATTAATAATGTCTTTATTACTAATTAAATTCCGTAAAAGATGTACTTACACACGTTTAACACAGCAAATATCAGAAGATGACAAATACCGGCCATTTTGAGTTGTGATTACAAATAAATATTTATATAAAATCGAGGCATTTAAAACAATAATTAAGCTTAAATTCAATTTTTACAGATATAAGATGAGAAAATTATGCAAATCTTGATTTAATGGGCTTTATCTTCCTGTTATAATCGTCTTACTAACAATAAGAAATGATTGCGAATTGGAGGTATAATTTGCAGAACCTTATTTTTTGTTAAAAACAGCAAATAACAGATGTGAAAAGTGAAATTCCGTTTAGATGTAATCTCGTTGTTCGGATTCTGCCACAATCAAAGATGGCGGCCGGTTGTCCAGCGAACCGTTATTTAAGTACACAGCGTGCGTTTTAGTGTTTTGTATAGTTCGTTGGTCCCACATTATCGACACATCATCCGAAATTGACGTAGATCTGAAGATGACCCGTAAGATCCGAAACATGTAAAATATACCAATTAATGCAAGGATTGCAAGCGTTTTACAGTGAGAAATTAACAAGTTATGTATTTTTCTGTTATTAACTGTAATAATTAATTAAAATTATTAGCAGAAATATATTAACTTGTTAATACCAATTAATAATTAAAACGTTTTTTTTTTTATAATATTTTTAATTATTGAAGCATATGTAATGAAAACTTCGACGTTTTAGTCTATATCACATCTATGTTCTAATTTTTTACACGTTAATTAATTCTTGACGGTTAAATTGTTTTCAAATTTTATAAACAAATAATTTTTTTTTGGGGCTGCCATAAGCAGGAGCATTATCTCTCGGAGGATTATCGGTATTAACCAACGTAAAAACGTTTAATTCTTGTAAATGTTTACTTAATGCCAAATATAAACACTCTCATATCTTTATTAGAAGACAGATATGGCTTCGTTTTAACACTTGTAGTAATTGTTATTAAATGATTCAATTTCTTTTATTTCATTTTAATTTCGTGCATGAAATACCACAATGTTCGAAAAGCGAATTAGAACCATGATATTAGCGCAATTATCTTTGGGAAAACGTTGATATTTACAGTATATTAAAATAATTTCATTTTGAATCGCTTGTTTTATTTGCAACACAGCATTTCTTTTCTGAATAATACTTGGTTCGCTTCCATTATTGCGTTCGTGTAAATTGCAAAATCCGACGGCCGCTGATTAGCACAAAATTTCATTGTTCCTCTCTTAAATGAATCAAGATAGCGGTGCTGTATTTACTTTCCGCCGCGTTTTAAAATTTTATAATAAAATAGAAACCGTTGCTTATTTTCTCGCGCTCAGCATCGATTTTAGAGATGGTTTCACGTAAAAATAAAATTTATTGAAGATACGTATTAATGTCAATTTTATATTTTGTTTACATAAAAAACAGCTTCGTGTGTTCAACTTAACACATGAGAAGTGATTTACTATTTTGCGAAAATTTACGATTTCAATTCTTTAGTGGACTGTTGAGTAGGCTCAGACCAGCCTACTATTTCTTTTAAGTTACCTGCCTCATGCAAAGATTTTGGTCAGAATATTTTACTTAAAATATTAATTATATTAATTTATTTATTGAGGTAGATATGCTTATATTTTACTATACATCTATTTATTTGTATTTTTATCGTTTTGTTAAATGGCTTTTTCGCTGGAAACAATTGCTTGCGAATATTTTTTTACATATCTTGTTAAAATACTAAATCTCTTATATACATTTTTCTTGTGTAAAACACGCTTGCAAGGACTAAACAAAATTATTATAGAAACGACACTTGAATAAATAGTTTCGAATAAAATCCTACTAAATATTATCATGTTGAAAATTATCGTTAACTATATGTTATCCAACGGAACAATTTTTTTTTTTGGAATGCATCCTCTTTTTACGTACACTCATGTTCCCCCAAAATAAGCGATCGATATCCAATATAGTAACTCTCCAACTAACTGATACATATTCCACGCTTATTTAATGAGTCTGGTAATAGATTTAAACAGAAAGGTATTTTTATCCGTTGTAATAAGTTAAAATGTATAACTTTTGAATCTTCGAATGTTTATTTTGTATTTTGCTATTGTATTGAATTTTTTATCAGATTGGTATGATGGATATTAAGCCAACATGTTGAAAGTTTTACTGCATCTGTGTTAGTAAGTATTTAATACCCACTACAACTTCACATAGCAAAGAATCTAATATTGCAAGGTTAATAATGTAAATAACTAAAAAAAATATATTATACTTCTGCTCAAAAGTACGGATATACACAAACAAAAAGGCGTTTTACATTTTCTTCTGTTTCCTGCGCACGTAATAAATGATATTTAGCAAAGATTAACTGCACTATTTGTTTAAAATTGAGGTTGATATAAATACTTCCATATTAATTTATCAATAGTTTTAAGTAAGAGTTTTTTTTTATATATATTTTAATATTTATAAAATTGCTTTTTATTTTTTAAAATCTCGAATTTTTATATTTATATTTCTGTTTTCAAAACTTGAAATAACATTTCTTAAGCTTTTGCTTACACTATGAACATATTACAAAGCCAAATAAAACTTTTGAAAATATTGCCGATTATTATATTGATATATAATTTCGTACTTCCTTAATTTACTTGTGTACATTTATTAAACAGTTATTAAACAGAACATAGCTATTTATATTTTAATAAATTAACTTGTTTGTATTTTTACTATTACCCTTAATTTTAAACAACCGATCAAACATTTAGTCATAATCTAGTCTATAAATGCCAATTACTGCATATTGTTTCTAATCTACAGGTGGGAGGTTAAAGAATTTTGGGGCAGGCATATCAAGAACATTAAATTACAGGACTTGGGTGTATAACTATGTGACTGTGATAAATATCCATGCAAAACTGTCAATCTAGATTACTCTGATCAAACCGATATATAATTTTTATTGCTTTGCAACCATCTATAAATTGTCGCACAAAGTCAGATTTGATATCTAATATTATTTGCTTTATTTTAAAAACTACATTTGAATCTTTATGTGATGTTGATGAAAGTTAGTTAGAATATAGTGTTAGTAATGTAGCGTTTCTTTTACCACCTGCCTCATCTCACATCAAGTGGAGTAGGTTTTAATTTACACATTATGCACTCAGCTTACGCACTTGGTGCTAAATGGTGCCGGTTTAAATCCATACAGGCCTGACATGGGTGCTTCCTCCAGTTTTATTTCATTTTCTTAGGATGGTACCGGCTTTTCATGTTGATATAATTGTAATTAGTTACTTAGATGAATATTTTCCTGTTTTAAGAAACAATCTCTAATTTTAAATATACCTTAATTCCTCACAAGATTAACATTTTGCTGTATAATACATTTCATGGAAATTAGTTGTAAATTGTAAATAGCAAACAAAACACACAAGAAGAACGATAAAAACCAATCGGAAAGGTATGTGGAAAATGTTAATAACAAAAAATTAGAAAAAAAGTTTGTATGTCATTTTGTAATACATTTGTTTATTTACTTATAACGTTTTCTTAACTGAAATAACTAAGTTGATTAATATCAAAAAAATAATCAAGGTGAACAGCTGCAGAGTTAAATAGTGAACAAAATATTTTTCTAATGTTCTTGCCATTACCTTTTTCCATGTATCTTTTCAATCGTTCTTCACACTAGTATTCTTCATTAAAATATTTTATTTATTTGTTATTTTACGTTTAAATGAAGTTTTCACAGAATGTATCAAATTACAAAATATGCATCTTTTTCCAAACTGCAGGTGCAAAATCTCATTTAAGCGCGGGCAAAAGTTGATGCTGGGATGAGTTTTACATTTATTAAGTTCTTTGAGAAATGAGATTATTTAATTATGTTTAGGTCATAAAATGAATGTCTATTTAACGGTAATTATAATGAGGAAACCGCAACAGAATATGTAACTGTATAACTGCGTAACAGAAAATAATGAAGTGCATGTAAACCCATTTTTTAAATTTCCTTTTGTGGTTTCCTCTTCAATTACCATCAAATAGAGATTTATTTTATGACATCGAAGCATAATTAAATATTTTTATATTTCCAGAAACTCAAGAAATGAAAAATTCTAGCCTTAACTGAATCAAGACAGGTGAGGTGAGCGGATTGAGGTATTTGTCAAAAGGAACGTTACATTGATTTACTTAGGTATATTTATTTCAATATTGCATGAATGTTTTGATAAAATAACTTTTTGTTTTATTCATATCGTTACCCAAAATTTTAAACAACCGATCAAAGAACCTACAAAATTTCATTTAATATTGAATGTTATGATTATACATTACATGCGTATGAAACAGATAAATGTGAAACGACTTCTTTAAACCGACTAAACTTAAAATTACTTCTGATAAAAAATTCAGTAGTACAGCAAAATATAAAACAATACTTTAATATAAAAGTTATACATTTTCACGCACTAAAATGCGAATCTCTAAAATGAGAGAGATAATAATAAATGAACACACAACCACAAGAGAGCCACAACAACGAAGGCATTGCATATGGTCATTTCATATCCCAGCGCAATCGCTTGATTAGATCATTTGCTATATTGAATTTTGATACCGTTGATTTTGATCGAACATGAGTGTACATAATTGTGACTGTATATGTTATTCCTTCTTGTAATTGTTTGTGATCTAAGTTTCGTAGGGTGGGTGCAACGATATGTTTTTTTGGTCAGCTTTTCGCATGAATATTTACCCATATTATGTATTTTTTTCCATATTATTAATGTATTGATCGGGATTGATTAACAATCCGAGTTCCGCGTCCAAAAACACACCACCACCACCCTACTAAGCTTTTACATTTTACTACTTAATTATCTCTCTAATATGTGTAGTACTAAGTAGAATGCCGTTGTTACTATTGTTACGAATGCGAGATATAAGCTTAATTATGTCTTTATCATTACTTGTTATGTACTACTTAGGAATATTGTGGTAAATTTTATTAAGTCCCTATTTTCTTTTACTCTACATATCTTATTTATTCCCATTATTTACCCCCATTATATTATTATGTCATTTGTGAAATGAATACTCAATATCTGTTATAAAATGTATCACATGAAAATATAATATAATGGAAAAGTATGCCAGTACTTTTATTTCTCTTGAATACAGTTCGCACTTGAATACTTAATTAGCGATGACGACCAGATTACTTTGAGCCAGATGTTTTTTTTTTTTTTTTTTTTAGCACAATTCATGCAACTACGGTTTGACCTAAACTTGGTCTTCTTTAGTCTAGCAATATAACTATTAAGTTAAACATATAAAATTATATACCAGGAACTTATGCTAATTATTACGAAGAAAAATACAAATATTAATTAAAATACAATACTTAAAGTAACTCGAGAATATAAATAATATGTAACTCTAAAATTCAAAAGACAAAATAGCATTGAATTTTAAAAGTCAATGTGATCGAAAGAAACTGGAAAATATTTGTTTTCTATAAAACTTACATGTATGACTTTTGTATGTAACAATTTTTAGGACAATATTTTACAGCACTCCAACAGGTAAATTACCTGCATTTTCATTTAATACATTCTACGAAATAAAGGAAGAAATAAAAGTTAAAAAACAAAAATGGAAGATGTATTTGAGTAATAAAACTAGCGAAACATATGAGAGATATTAAGAGCAAAGAATAAAAGTCAAAGAATTAGTAAACGCAACAAAACAAAAATCGTGGCAAGATTTTGGGAAGCTATGGAAAGAGATAGTAAAGGAAATCAAAATTATTTTATGGAGTGTTAAAAGCATAAGAAAGGCAAGCAAATAGAAGTATCTATGTAAAATCAAAGGAAGGAAGAAATTGAAAGAGGAAGAAACACATGAAGCGATGGAAAGAATATTTTGAAGATTTACTCAACATGGAAATAAGAGACTCAGTAAATATACAGGAGGAAAATGAGATTTACACAGAAAACAACGAGACCGCAGAGGACGATGAAATAACGACACAAGAATTATTAGAAATGATAAAGATATTAAAAAGAGGAAAAGCAGCTGGAAATGATGAATTACAACTGAAATGCTGAAAAATATTGGACAAACTGGAGTAGAAGTTATCAAGATACTATATATAAGATATGGAAGGAGCAAAAATACCAGAGGATGGGAAGTGGGAATACTGCTACGCTTGTGTAAAAAGGAGACAACAAAGAGTGTAAAGGTATCGTGGAATTACCCTACTGAGTACTATGCTAAAGGTATACGAGAGGATCTTGAGAAAAGATTGAAAGTACACTGAAGGTACAACTTGAAGAGGTACAGTGTGGTTTCAGGAAGGGTAGAGGAGTACAGGATAATATTCATATTGAAACAACTGCTAGAGAAAAATACAAGTAATGATAACTATATGTGGCTTTTATAGACATAGAGAAGGCTTTTGAGTGTTACAAGGATCTGATATGGAAAGCCTTGATAAAAGAGCAATAAATAGCAATTAAAAAACGCAATTGGCTAGTATATATCATAAACCAGAATTATGTCAGAGTGGGTGCAATGCAGTCGGAAGAATTTTTAACTAAGGAAGGACTGCGACAAGGGGGAGTACTTAGTTCTACACTCTTGCTTGATGACATCTTGAAGGAGATTAAAAAGAAAACAAAGAAATTACAAATAGGGTATAAAGACAAAGGATAGTGGAAATCGCGAAAAGTGCCTTTGCCGACGATTTGGTGGTATACGCGGGGAATATAAAGGATCTGCAAGCAAATTTAAATATTTGGGAAACAGCTTTGAAAAAGAGAAATATGAGGATAAATGCAGAGAAGACTAAAGTTATGTCAATAGGGAAATACAATGGGAAAATAATAATTCATATAGATGGAAAAGTTATAGAACAAGTAGAAATATTTAAATATCTGGGAAGAAATATACATCAAGAAGGTAAAGAGGAAGAGCAAATTAACAACAGATTGAAGTGGATAAAATTATTATTACGCAATGAACAACGCTTTTATAAGGAAAAAGGAGATTTCAAAGAAAACAAAATAACGGTGTTTAACACATTTTAAACCTATAATTGACGTACGGCTGTGAGAGTTGGATCTTGAATAATCAAACTAAGAGTAAAATACAGGCGTTGGAGATGAGGTATTTAAGAGCGGTTAAAGGGGTCACCTGAAGTGATAGAATAAGGAATGAGAAGATAAGAGAAGAATTAGGAGTAGAGCGATCTTAGAAGCATAGAGAGACAGAATATGGAAATGGTTGGACACATGATACGTATGGAAGAGGAAAGACTGACGAAAAGAGTATGGCTGGCAAGATCAAGATACAAACGAAAGAGAGGCCATGAAAAACATGGGATAGTACAGTAGAAGAAAGTTTGAGAAAAAGAGGAATATCCTGGAATGAAGCTAGAAGAATTGCAAAAAAAACAAGAAAGAATGGTCAGCGTTTATCTATAACAAGAAATAAAAATGTTTGTGTATAGTATTTAACTTTACACCCATAGGGTAATTAAGGTTACTGATTATATATACATACATTCTAATAGTTGTTTTATTAACCTAAAGAAGACCAAGTTAAGATCGAAACATAGCTGCATGAACTGTGCTCTATAAAACATAAAATATCCTGCACAAAATAGCTGCTATTTTGTCTTCACTAACTTATATTTTTGTGAAAACTGCAAGTTTTATTTACCTGTACTTAGCTGTGGGCCCCTTAGACAAAAAGCGACAAGACTGCATCAATGAACTGATACAAACAGAGAAAGCCTATATAGATGATATGCGGGTCGTTCACGAAGTATTCGAGCTACCATTGCTCGAGAGCCAGGTTATAGACCGAAAGGACGTGGAGGGAATTTTTGTTAATTGGCGGGATATTCTTCAGTGCAATAGAGGTTTTTATGAGGACCTCATGGAGAGAACGAATAGCGGTAGCGAAATAATCGGCGATATAATATGCACCCATGTACGTATTCTAGTAAAATCGTACGGATTTAAAGTACAGAATTATATTTTTAGCTGCCGACGATGACGGCTTACGTAACGTTTTGCAGCAAACAATTGGATAGTGCCGCGTTGTTGCAGAAATTAACAGAAACCTCCGTGGCCTTCAGGGATGTCGTTCGGAGATGTCAAAATAACGTTAAAACGAAGGGGATGCCTTTGAGTTCTTTTCTGATCAAACCGATGCAGAGAATAACCAAGTACCCGTTGCTGATTAGTAAAATAATAGAAAATACAGCCGATAATCATCCAGGTAATTATTTTTATTTAATTATTGAACCCTCTAACCTTTATTATCTAATCTTTAGATTATCCATACTTAAAAAGCGCACTCGAAGAAGCGGAGACATTCCTGACGCAAGTGAACGAAAAGGTTCGCTCGAAAGAAAATCGAGAACGATTAGAATGGATGCAGACGCACGTTCAGACTGATTTTAGCATAGAATTCGATAGTTGCACTAATAAATTAGGTCCAAGGAAATTATTACATTTTGGATACTTAACGAAGGTAGAGATACTTAGGTTAATCTGGTCGTATCTTAGAACATTGTACAGATCTTATGAAGATGTCTCCATAACTATTCGCGAATGTACATACAATATAGATATTTAAGTCATTTACGTTGATCGACGAGATACGTCATTACTAGCAATTTCAGCCCATGTAACTATTACATATATAGCTTTTTCATAGTTAATGGAATATACTATGTCGGTATTGTCATAGAGAATGCATTTTTGCAATATTTGCCAAATTGTTAATCTATAAACTCTAATATGTATCTAAAAGCATCTGAAACTAACATATACTAACATATTTCTTCGCCAATATAGTGGGGACACATAAATAGCATCTTAAAGCTCTATCGTGTCGTTACATGCTGCCACTTAGGATACAAAAACATGGCATTCTGGTCTTATTTTTTTTTATACGAATTGAACCATTCGTTTAGAGGATGCTTGGCTTTTCTATTTCTACTTTTTTTCATGCTTGTGTGGTGTATAAGTTGTCTAACACCTTATCATACAAATCCTGCGCAAATGTGCACTTATCACTTAGCCCAATGAGCACAAACGTATACAGGATAGCGCAATCTAAGCAGTAATAGCTAAACTATTCATTCCTCATGGCATTCTATTTTAGAGTCAAATGTGCAACACGATTTCCATATGTGCTGAAATTGAAGGTTATTTTTCTATTCGCTAGCTTCTGCAGAGTTAAGCTTACCATTTGCTTGTTGTGTTTTGAAGCAGTGCTCGGCACTGGTAAGGGAAAGTGAGTCTCCTACTATCACGGTAGGGAAATCTAAAGCAAGCGTGTGAGTTGTGAGTCAGTCGGCCATCGAAGATCGACTATTGAAAGTAGAAACATATCTAGATGGCCGTCGCATATGGACTTCGGTTTACACATTTCCCCGCAATAAAAATTGTGTTTAAGAATATTTAATATTAATAATTATAATAGTAAAGTGTATTATTATTCTAGGATGACATCGCGCGCAAATTAATAACTATTGTATTTCAAAATGAACGACCATTGGATATCTTTCTTACGGTAAAAACTATGAAAATGAAATAATAAATATAGTAAAGGAGTTATCCTAAAATACATCATAGTAGTGTTTAAGTGAAAAACAAGCCATTTGCTGAAGTAAGCAAACAAAATAAATAAAAATTACATTTCCCATTCTTTATCAGAAGTACGTCCGCTTACGCTTGGGATTCCATTGTATTTTACTCGACGATCTACGCTTAAATAACTTAACGTGCTTTGTGTCGATATTAGTTAGGAGGGGAGGGGGAAGTAAATAATAGGCTCCTACGAGCCACTTTGCCGAGGGTTGTTTTGAAACATACATGTCTACCTTCAATACGCCCCACAGATTTTTTAATTCGCTCCTGTATTTATTATTAATCAGAATGTACAAAATAGCTATGTATCAATAGGTAGTTACCCAAACTAACATAGAGGGCGCAATGAGTAAGAAAACTGTTGCAGTTCATTCACGTTAAGAAAATAGTATGCAAATAGTACATGGTGATCAACTGAGTTGGTATGAAAAGGTTTCTACATTGACTAATTAACAATTCTTACTTAGTTTTATAAATTGGCTACATCTTTCCTTTATGCTTGATTTGTGCCGTGCAATTTGATCCGCGTGTAAACTTAAACATAAAAAATAATGCAAAAAAATCGTATGGGCCAACTGTGCAATAAAGCCAATTTATTTTGTTTATTTCAAACAGTTGACTTTGACCACGCAGTTGGAGATATCCCTAATACAATAAGAAACACGGCAAAGATAGCAACAAATATGAACAAGATGATGTATTTAACTTATAACTTCAATTAGTTCAAGTTGCTCCCTGTCACAACACAAAACAAATCCCATGAATAAGTTTGACGTTTTAGTATATCATTTTCTTTTTTAAATAGAAAGGGATAAATATGTTCCATAAGATCTTGTAGTATGCTCTAAGGTATGAATAAATTTTACGATCTTTGGCTTTAGGTGAAAAGCGGCAAGGAACTGCTAGCTTTTCTGTTAAACGACTTTCTATTGTTTGTGCAACCGAGCAAATCAATTACCTCTTCGCAGTTTACATTCCAAAAAAATAATAATGTAGCGTATAAAGTGTACAAACAGGTAAATTATATTTACACGTGGCAATTTTTACAATTTTTTTTTATAATTTCTCATATTACAGCCAATTTTAATCCAAGAACTTAAAGCCAGCAAAGGGAGCGCTGAAAATGTAGAATATGGTACCGATTCCAATAGGGTACTGAAGGTACAGGATAAGAAGCAGATTATTTCTCTCTTGGCCCCCACTGTGAATGAGTGCAACCTTTGGCTGAAGAGAATAGAAGAGGCACAAGAGAACTATGAGAAAGCAATATCTTTACTAAAACCTGCACCTTATTCGAGTGAGTCAATTTTATTTTTAATTATTTTATGTTATTTCGCTTTTTTGCTTTAATTTTGTCCTTATTGTTACGAAAAATATGTATAATTTTTTTCAGAAAAGTCTGTAAGTCACTAAGTACTTCTATCATGCGTGCGTTTTGGGAAAAAAATTGTTGTGGATTTCCTATCGTTTTAATACATAAACAATAGTGTTTACGTTTCTACGTAATAAGCCATCCATGAAGAACCATTTACATTCACTTAACGTGTGTACAATAATGAAAAAACGTAACGATAGTATACATAATATTTTTACATGAAAAAGAACATGATCTGCGCAGTATCTGATAGGTATATTAATGTGGCAGCGTAAGCAGTACTTACTCTATGCTAAAATGCTACAAGGTTACTGTAAATCGGAATATGCAGAGTGGCTACGTTTTTGTAGGGATAGTATTGTTCTTTCGGGAAATATAAGTATTCAAAAAGACGGTTAAGTACGTAAAAGATTGTAAATTGCGCGAACGAATACAATATTCCAAAGACTACGGCGAGTAAGCTTAATGTAAGAAATACATATTACATCATCATAATGTCAACGTATAATACGTGAGCTGAGGTTATCAGTGCCGGAATTGATTTTGCTGAGAAGTGTAGATCTGAAATGTAATAAAATTGGCAGTATTTTTGCAGAAACTTATGCAAAACGTTTTGAAATAGACATTAATCGATATACGGTTTATAATAATAATAATAAAAAAATAAGGTAATATTATTTGACAACGCAATTTTCAATCTTTGTAAAAAAATGTGCGCCGACGCCAATGAACTCAATAGAGGGTTACCAATTTACCGATCGCAAATCAGCTGATGTTGCCATAAATAGATTCGATTGATTCATTTACAAGCGCATTCGGTATATATCATAATTTATCTAACCTGGTTTACTACAATTATGTTGACTAAATAGATTTGCGAAAATAATAGATGAAATAAACTCCAGTAACTGTATACACTTTCTGAGATAACGGTACAGTCCTTATACCTTGTTCATTAAATCGAGGTAGTAAAACAAGTTTATACAAGTCATCAAAATGACTTATACCATTGTTTAAATATATCTAGTTAGTCAACGTAATGCATTGTAGGAAAAATAAAGTATTGCTCAGGGAAGTGATGCACTCTATCGGTGAATGTAAATTAATTTGAAAACGCGATAAATATAACAGGTATCTCGGTCAGAGAGAGAGTGTGTTCTATCTACATATCTGCGGAAACGACGGAATCCCGTATCGCTTTGATGTGTGATTCACGCGCATTGGCGAATTGTGTGGCCCGGGGAAAAGGGAGGGTGGATGCACGATGACGCTATGATGACGCACCTCGCGATAATTCTCGTGTTTGTTTACATTAGAAGGTTAGTATTCTGAGGTATTCTGTTATAAATATAAAGAAATTGAAAATATATTGCAAGGCACGTTCTTGTTGACAAAACATTAATTGAACAATGTTCTAAATTGAGGTTTTTTTCTTTCAAGAATAAAATATTTAAACTTAAAACAAAAAAAATCACTGAAAAGAGAAAAGTTAAATCTAAAGGGACGGAAAATTGCCGAGAAAAAAAACATAAAACTACTTCTCAATTTTTAATTTTCTTAGCTTTTAAATTAATAAGTTGTTTTGTTAACTTAATTAACTTATGTTTATGATTATATTTATAATAATCAGGAAATGTTTGTTTTATTAAGAAGAATAAGTATTTAGTTTGATAATATATAATCTTGTAGTTCGATAGCCTTTTTATATTTAAAATTTTAATAAAACGCGGAGTTTTTGTTCGAACGTATATACGAGAATCTTCTTCTCCTCCTCTCTCCTATTGCTATCTTCGCTTCTCTCGTATATAGGTGTACGTCGCTAACTTCAACTGGTGTAAAGGCGGGAAATTTGAAATTTAAAATGTAGCCTATTATAAATCGTTTTTTTTTTACATGTATGTACCATTTTACTTTACTTTTTGACTTTTTCTTAGTTCTAACTTAATGTACACTCTATGTACCTATATAGTTTTTCTTATATTTACAAAACATTTTTTTTACTTGATTTATTTATGTTTACTATTACATAATAATAGAAATTCGGTTTTTATTATAATGAATAAATATTTGGTTTGGGAGTATAAATTGCGATTTATTTTTGCATATATGCACCATTTTACTTTGCGCAAGGTCCGTATATACAAGGTTACCTCGTAACTTTCCAGCCAATCAAGAGAGAGAGCGCGAACGCGTCATCACGTATGCTGTATAATAAGTAAAGTGGTGCATATATGTTAAAATAAATGGCGATTTGTACTCCCAAACTAAATATTTAATTTTTATAATAAAAAACGAATTTCTACTATTATGTAATAGTAAACATAAGTAAATCAAGTAAAAAATATTATATAAATATAACACAAAACTTAGAACTACACACATAGAGCATAACATTAAATTAGAAACTAAGAAAAAGTAAAGTAAAATGGTAAAAAGATAACGATTATATATTATCAAACTAAATATTTATTCTTCCTAATAAAAACAAAAAACATTCTTATTATTCTATAATCATACTTAAACTAAGAATTTTTTTTTCTTTTTTTCTTGGCAAATTTGCGTTCTTCAGATTTAACTTCTCTCTTTTCAGTGATTTTTGTTTGTTTTAAGTTTGAATATTTATTTTTAAAAAAAAAATCTGAAATTAGAAAATGTTTCAATTAATGTTTTGTCAACAAGAACGTGTCTTTCAGTATACCTTCAAGTTTTTTTTATTATAACAGAATACCCCAATACTAACCTTTCAATGTAAACAAACACGAGAATGATCGCGTGGCGCGTCATCGCGTACCGCGTCATCGCGTACCGCGTCATCGCGTACCCTCTCCTTTCCCCGGGCCTCACCTACAACTTACGAGGTAATCTTATGTATACGGACGTGATACGGACCTTGACCTTTGGGTAACTATTGCAATTAAATAATATTTTGCCGACACGTAAGAGGGCCATCTTGTATGTAGTAGTCTAACCATAAAGCTTATATTTAAATCGAGATGGACATCAACGGTGTGCTGCCATCTACCGCTTTTGTCCAAAATGTTCAAAAATCCGTTAACTGTTTTGTCCATAAGGTTGTCTAAGTAGTATGTATATAAACAATGCTTATACAAACTGATTATCTCGACAGTGCAAGTAATGTATTCGTTTATGTGCCTCTCATAAGCTTTCTAGGTACTGTCAAAGGTATGTAAAGAAACTACAGGTAAATTTAAGGATGAAAGGGCAATTTTCTTTTTCTACGTTTTCCTTATTTTCAATGTTAAATATCAGTCTATTAGTGCACTTCTTCATATTCAAATCATAACTTGAATTTAATTGTTATTAGAATTATAGCGGTGCAGATTATTTGAAGGTTTGATAAATTTATCACTGCCTTCATCGGTCATAAACATCTTAAAGTATAACAATGTTCAAATATACCGTTTAATTTAGTAATTTATTAGAGAATCTTCAATTCGAATTTGAATTAAAGTTTTCACAATCAAAGATAACAGTGACTTAATGAACGTACCATAGAAACGTAGCTATCTGTATATTACGATTCCCACTCTATTCTAAGTACACTTCATACGAGCGTTATGATGAAATGTTTATTTGTAAAGATTCGAGTTTATTATATATATAACGTTGGGGATTCTTTTCTTGTTTCACATAACTTTGTGGGCGTATTTGAACCCTCACTGTTGAGCGTTTCTTTGATTAATGCGCTTGCGCAATAAAGGTTTTCACTTACCAACATATATATTGCCCAAACGTGTATACATATAAAAAAAAACATATTGATGCATAGCTTTTATACAACCTTGAGTGTTTGTTGTGTTGTGTGTGCAGGAAATCAGACGTGTGGTCGCCTTCTCGTGCTTGTGCAGAAGGGAAAGAGATTTATATGCTCGGGTAAGATATTAATACGTTCTGTTTGCATGGCATTTCAGTTGAAGAGACCCGGTACCTACTAGACGTGATTGTAATCGAAGGGACAGAAATTTATAGTAAAACTGCTCGTAGTCGAAATTCTTTTTCGTGGAAGAAAGGTACCGAAGTATCATTTAATTTATTTTATATTTTTTTTAATAATAATCGTGAAACAATCAATTATTTAAGTGTCAATTTTAATTTCAATTTCCAAAATTCTATAGCTGTAGATGAATAGCAACTATATGCGAGTATAATTATTTAACATATTTGAGATTAGCATAAATCATTAAATGATTTAATATTATGTATATACAGGGAAGCTGTTCACCGAAAATATATACTGCAAAGTATGTCTTGGTAAGCAAGAACAACAAACCGACATAGGAAAAGACCACATGAGCAACGGAAACGGACCTCAGAACGGCTTTCCGCAAATACCCACGTTGATTTGGAACTGTAGCATGCAATTTCACGTCCGAGTATCAAGGACGACGTGTTGACGGTTATCGTATATGAAATGTGCCCTTTCAAGCCTGATAGTAAGTATAATTATTATCATTTTTAGTTTACTTAAATGTGTGAGTTTAACTGAGTTTAAAACAGTGACGAGATAAGACAAGAAGTGATATACTTCATTTACTATAACAGACGAGGTACGTCATTCACTTACAAATTCGGGCAATGTAATACCATATTATTAAAATAACCAACTAACATAATACTATTCATGTTCATTAAAGATACTATGTAGGTGCTACTGCTTTTAAATTGCATGCTTGTCACATCTTTCCCAATGTATTCCCACCAATTTAGTTATAGCTGTCAACTGTCAAAGGGTTATATTCTGCATTTGCAGTAAAGTGTGGGAATTTGCGCTTATACTTGGTATGTATTTATTTAAAATAAGTAGTTATTACAACTAAACCATACCGAAACCATTGTGTAAACAGTCGAAGGAGTTAATAGTTTCGTTATTGTGTATTCGACGCAGAACGCGAGAACAACGGCCATTACCCGTTAACTTCCGTGCGAGGAGTATAAAATCCATATATTTTTAATGTCACATTCTGTACACTATTTCGTTTTTAGAGAGTAACGAGTGCTCTAAACATTCATGCTGCAAACATAACAAAATTTCCCATGAGTAAACAAGAATTACATCCACTACCCAAGACGAAATGCAAATGTCTGTTGAAACACAAATTTAGGGTATTGTGGTAGATAATTGTTCTCAAAGAAAAGGGAGTTTGTTGCGAAACAATGGATAAAATATGACAGATCGGAGGATGCATACAATTGTATAAAGTGGATTGAATTAAATTAGTGTGGAAATTTGACGTACTTGCTGTACAACATATTGAAAACAAAATTCAGAAATAGTAAATCAGAGAGATTGGTTTGGATAGAGAAGAAACTTGCATACTAATCATTACTGTGAATACTTTAAGCGATAATGGTCCCGATTAAATTTATTATACTCACTTGTGCTTTTTTGTTATTTTTTCCCACTGCTATCATGATTAACATACTTTAAATTCTGATTTTCAAAAAGAATCATCACTAATATTAACAGTAAATGTTATTTTTAAGAGTTTGTTTATTCACCTGTCAAAAGTGTTTGACAGTTAAATAACCTAACGGTTTGTTTACGTTTTCACGAACAGAAAATTTGCAACACAGTCGTGACGTCATAGCAAACTGACTCACGCAGTGTACCTCGTCTGTTATAGTAAATGAAGTAGTTCTCAAAGCTTATAATTCACATGATATCAGTTATATTAATATATATACAAAAATGTTTTTTTTTTCTATTTAAAGGACTTTTTTTAAAATCAGTAGATCTAATAAAAAATCAGTAGGCTTGGTAACATTGCCATTTTGAGTTCAGATGGCACTCTCCCCTCCCACACGTTCTTCATGTTTTGTGTAAATTTAAGGTGACGACAAGCGATGTCACCCATGTCTCACTTCTTCGCTGTTTCAAATACCAACTTTGTAAAACGTTCAGTTTTAAAAACAAATATTGCAGTATTCTTAGGACGTGCCGACTTGAAACTAGAAGATATCAGGCGGGAATCCCAGAACACCAACGGACCGCTTATAAAGAAACTAGTTTTACATCACGTCGAATCGGGCGAGGTAGTCGTTAAGCTAGACTTGCAACTTTTTTCGGATTATTGAGACAACAGTATACTTTTATTTATACACATTATTATTATTATTTCCATGTCAAACGAAAGAAAAAGACTTGTATATTTGTGTTAACTAATTGTATTTGTATAAAGTTTTTGAAATAGAAATATATTACAAAATTTGAAAATATTGCTTGCGTTATAAGATTCATTTCTAGTTTTTATATTCATTTATCTTGTTTTTATTTTATTTATCTTATGTGTATCTAAAACACTTGTAATTTGCAGCATGTAAAATTTAGGAATGATTATGAAATTATCGATAAATAAATAAAAGTAAAACTGATATAACACGAAAGTTAAGAACATCACAGTATGCTTTTATTAAACAACGCTTTGCAATTATGGTGAAATGATATAAAGCAATGAGAGTTTATTATCAATGTACAGTTTGAAATACAATTATTTTTTCCATGTAAGTGGTTCATTTGAAACGAAATTAAAGTAAACGTAATTGTGCAAAAAAAAAGATAGCGCTGTTGCAGTTATTGTAGGTGAAGTGTCTCCAGCATACCCTATTCGGATATAACCTTGAATACGTAATGTAAATATTATCTATTGTCCAATAGTGCCGTGTATATCCATTGATCAAAAATAATTGTAAAAAGCCAAGCTATCACTTATTTTTCAAATGTTTCCATTTCAATTTGTTGTTGATAATTTTTATAAACTACTTACTGTACTTTACAATCAATACAGTAAAAATATGCCAGAACATACCATACCTACATTTTCACTCAAATTGTAAACTGTTATAGACAGATCTCTGTTATTAGGTGTGGAACTTTGCTAACCACGATAACGACAATTGAACCCAGCTAGCAAATAGGTTTTATTGCTTATCTAAATTATAATTATGTAGCTTTGCTGCAGTCTATTAGTAGATGTCTGATTGGTTCTGAACTCGATTCAACATGTAAACACAAAGTACTGGAAGTTTGTTTTGATTTTGATATATTGAATGAGGTATGTTGGAGAGAAACAAATCGGAGTGATTACATATCTCTACCTATTCAATATCTTTGGGCTAGTCCACTTGAGTTGTTGAAACCTTACCATAAGTTACCGAATGGAATTGTTGATGCTTATGAACGGATCCGATACTCATTACATCTACTATTTTGTTATTTTTTACTGATTAATACGGAAACAGTTAGCAATTTTACACTTGCGTGACTGAGCTCAAACTTTTATCTCCCAATATGTTCCTTAGTAACTTGCATCAGAGATTAGTTGATGGTTTATTCAATGTATTATTTTTCGTTCCGATTTTTGATGCTTATTTTTAGAACTGGACGAATGTAAAATTCAATTAGTAATAAAATATAATATTTTGTATTTTGCATTTGAAATATATTTTTGAAGTATTTTCGAAATATATAAATACTTCATATACTATGTCATATACGTGGTCATAGGAAGTAGTTACTATAACTTGAAAATAACATATACCAAAATCACAATAGTGTATTTTTATAATACAATTAGTGCTAATTCCATTTTTTTCTTTCTTTGTTGACTTTTTTTTTTGATTATCTTGTTTTATTTTAATTTTTTCTTATGGAAATATAGGTCAAAGGTGCAATTGACATAATTTCTTTTAAGACTATATTTGATGTAAGCGACGTTTCGTTACTAGTTTATAACATTTTCAAGCCAGTTAAGAAAAGTTTAATGTTTGCCCATATTAATTATAATTAACAAAAGTGAACCTTTTTTTTTACTCTATGTTATGTTTCTTCGGCATTTCTATTAAAATTTTATTTATTTCTGTGTTTACACATTATCAAAATCTATGTTTTGCTCCATTTGTTTTCATTTGATATTTGTTTTAAATATCTGGCTAATATGAGAACATATGAAAAATGTAAAAGAACATTACAATTTTTTTTTACTAGTGCTCAAATTTTTTACAAATCATTAAGATATTACTTACAAATTCAATATAAGATGAGCCATGCCTTGAGCTTAATTGCTAAATACCTCTGATCTTAATAAACTTAACATAACATATTCACTTGTAGCAATAGTGCATAAGAAAATGAACATTAGATCAATAAAGAGCAGATACCAGAATACCACAGTGCTCTTTTTTTATTATTTGGCATTAAATGTTTTTTACTTTACAAATAGAAAGGAAAACGTAAGGCTTTTCTCTATAACAACCGATAACAAATTACTAAAAATACTTTATAGCACTGTATTTTAAATACCTGAAATGAATGTATTTTATATTTGGTATTTCAATTACTAATGACGGGTGTACTTTGTATCTTGTATTTCAAATGCATTTGGAATGTATTTTGCCCAGCCCTGCTTATTTTGCTGTACTTATGGGCAAATATAGACTAAAGTCCAACCTGCCTTATTTATGAAATATGCAATTTTTTGATTGCTCTACATACATACTTATACAGTATATCACAGAAATATTTTGTAATTTAGATTTATGATCTAAGAATAAAAGAGAACCTGGAGAAATATGATATTTTAAAATGAATTACATTGAAGATTTCTGAAAACATATATATGAAAATGCTTTGATATTTATCTAGTAAGCTAATATAATAAATGTAATAAAATATATATAACGCTCGTCTATAAATTGATTTTAGCTTGCATTTATTGTAAATAGTTTTATTTCAAGAAGGTTACATGATGACTTTGACTCGAAATATTACAGGAGCTTCAACAACGCTATCTTACGGATTCCATTTAACATTAACTGTTTATATTCACTCATATTTATTATTTAGGTGTAGGTGTTTTGGATATCGTTTTACATACAAGTTGTTTTTGTAGAAATTTGTTTCAATCGTTTACTATTCTTTTTCCTAAAATGTAACTTGTGTTAATTTTAAATTTAAGATAAGATAAAACATATTTATGGTACAAATAAATTTTATGTGTATTGCATTAAGATTAACAGTTTTGCTTAATTTTAAAGTCTTCCATTTTTTCTTTCTAATGTATACATATATGTGATTTATATCTTATATTTTATAGATATATATATATATAAATGAATATGGTATATATACATAAAATAGCAACTATTGTAACTGATTAATACATATTTAAACGCATATAATATTTAAAAGAAAAAAAAACATTAGTTGTCTCCATGCCGATACGAGAATTTTCGCATATAACACCAAAGAATCTTATGATTAGTATTATAAATTACAACAAGGACATTTTCAAAGAGTTGATAATTTCAAAGTATATTTTCTTTTCGGAAAACGCAGTCGCTATCTAAGAGACAATTATTTGCAAAATTAATTATAATTAACTTTAAGATAATACACATTTTGCAATCGTTTTCTCACAAAAAGTATTAATTATATGCACGATGCTTATATACGTATTATATTTATTTAAAATATATTTATACAAAAGTATTTCTCTTTATAATATCTAGTTTTAGAGTAGTAGATCGATGGTTATAGCTATTTGGAATGGCGATATGTACGATATATTCAGTGTCATGGTTACTAAAATTATTTCTTTGGCGTTTCAGTCAAGAACGGCAATTTCTTGAACTAACAACCCTCCAATTGGTTAAAAGACTAGCATTCAAATGATTCAAGATAATATATTATATAGTATTTTGATATACATAAATGACAAATATTAGTGAATAACAAGCGTCATGCATGGCTTTTTTTAACAGCAGTATTAGTATAAAGTATAAGTTGATTAATATTGCACTGAAACGGATATTTTTGTATTACTCTCTTGTTTTCCTTACAGCTGTGGCCAAATGTTACAGGTTTCTTAGATTTTGTGATAAATATCACAGTTAAATGAGGGAAAATAAGAAGCATCTTTACAGCACAGGCCGGGTAAGCGAACCGTGGTGTAGAAGATGCGAACTACAGGAGGAAACGAGTTTACATTTAATCTGCACATGTGAGAGAGATCTATCGGAGCCCTCGAACGTTCTCAAGTTTCCACTGGGCAAGATACTGGGCTTTATAGAGAACACCAAGCTGCTCCTCGAGTGGAAATAAGAGAATTAATAGGGATGGTACAATGGTAACCTATGGTACCTAGCTCAAATGCCCGCACATTAAGTGCTCAGCCTGACTTTAATGAATGAATGAGGGAAATCAAAACTTAAGGCTTAAATACATTATAAATGTCAATTTATTAAGGATCCTTAATAATTTGATGTACTTTTGCACGCTTTTAGTACAGCTGTAATACTTTCATGGCGAGAAAACTGACATCTCTGAGAATATGCATGCAAGATTTAATGGACCTATAAAAACAATTATAGAGTAATATACATAATTACATAAACATTTAAAATAAAATCAACTCCAAAGATAATCCCAACACCATGGCTTCGTTAAGAGGCCCATAATATTTGACCACAGCTGTATTTAGTAGGATAAAATGGTTGCGTGTGTATTTAAAACAAATTTTGATTATATGGGCATACAGCGTAGAGTTGCTAGGAAAATTTGGCCCTGTCAATATATTTAAAGAAAAAAAAGTCTAATTTAGGCATACGAACTTTCAAAATTAAGTTTCAAATCATCTGACTGCCGTCTTCAGTTTTCTTTTGACAATCCTGTATATTAAAATTATTGCAGCAAGTCGTATGAAGATGCTACGTAACCACGTAACTAACAAATTTCAAGTTTGACGTTACTATTTTTGACAGTTCGCCAACAAAATATATTTTTATTGCCTTTTGTCAAAAAGTGCGAATGTGAACAAAACACTAGCACCTTTTGGACTTGCCCCACGAATGTTTATTATTGTTGGGAATGTAACAGACTTTATTTTCTTCATCAAAATGGTGATGTAAAGCTAATATTCTAAAGTTATCCTGTCTTGTTTTTAACTTGCCTGAAAAGGAATGTTACATTGCCGACAACCATTTATATTACGTCATGCTTTCTACAATAATATGTGCACAGTATATCACATATTTACTTTATTGGACAATCACGATCTGTTGCTGGAATTGTACATATCGATTTGTTGAAAGATGTTGTTTCTAGCATAATGTTTATATAACCAAGCTTATACTGCCACATTTAAACAACTAAACAATTATATATGAATACTAAAATGTGTAACTTTATTCGTAATTTAATGTTATGACTGATTAATGCTGTATAGACTATTTTTAAATAATTATTATCTATTGGTTATTAAACGATACAACCAGGATTATATTAAACGTTATTTTTGATATTTCTTATGTTTTGTTTAGTTGAAACCATGTTTACCTTTGAATGCACATAATAAAATTCAATGTAAATACTATTGATAAAGATGACTATAGCTTCTTTTTTATGCTTAGTAAATGCATATTAATAAAATTTAATAAAAGCCAGATAAAGCTTGTTTCTGAGAGATATACCTATACCAGCATTGATCTTTGCAGTGAGTGTTAGTGTTATTAACTGCGTTGATCAATAGCTATTTACCTCTTATGTATGCTCCTTAATGGTTTTACATCATCTTTATCAATACTGTTAACTGAAAACTCTGAATCGAAAACAATAATAAAATCGTAATTCCTCAGCGAACCGCTTAAAGAATGCGTTCTTATAGTATAGTCTCAAATAAAATGTTTGGAAAGTAATAGATGATGTGCAAATAAAATCTGTTGACCATATTTCAAAATGTTAATTGATTAAGTTCAACACTTCGGTATATTTTTGTAAAATTTTTATACCTCTTTACAAGGTCACGTACATTCATGTTTGTTGATGCAAAAATCGAGAAAGGGAAAGATAATCCCGCATATTATCTGCCTCATATGCTCAATTAAACGCTTGTAGGATCTAATGTCGAGAATTGCTGTTTTATATCGCCTTTGTTGATTTTATTTATTGTTGGAACCTCACTACTTGCATAAATATTAGATTTAATTTTAAATTAATATTGTATACAGTGTGTGGATACAATAACGCATGAAGTTCGTATTTTTTACTACGTAATTTTTTGAACTTGTAATTTTTATTTTTATGAAATTGATTGCATTGATTGATGTGAAAAATATTTTTTTTGCGCCTCCGTTCAGAAACACTCATTTTGCAGTATTTCAAAGCGGCAGCAAAACTGCCGTTTTCCTGCCTAGGCAGGCAAAAATGTCACTAAAGGTTGGCCACACTAGATTCCACATGACAGACGTGTAATAAATTGTCATTAAGCTACTGTTCAACCATGCTAAGATGAACAGGTGTCTTCATTGCACTTGTTATTGATAAATAGATATTAAACTAAAAAGAAAATTTCAAAAAAAGATTTATTCTCGGAAACGTCAAAATACTAAGGTATGTAACATGTGTGCCAACTTGTACTGTCAACTCCCTAGTGTCAACTTTTTTTTCTATTTTCAATTCAAAATTTGTCGGCCCAGAAAACATTGTGTATCACACGGCCAGAAACTCTTTTGCAAGTATTCGTACTTGTGGGCCTCGGCGCGCAAACCGTACTCATACTCGCAAAACTGTAGTTTCTGGCCTAGTGATAAAAAATAACTATTGAAGCACTGAAGACTTATATTATTATGATTTCCGGAATATCTTCTTTTTATGTGTAATTAAGATTATGCCAGAGCCAATCAGAAGACTTCTTTTTGGGGCGACTGATTTAAATCACCTATTAATTTTGGGACAAGTTATAGTAGTGTTTCGCTTTATGAGACTCACTTGCAGAGTTAAAATGTCGCTTTATCTGTCAGGCGCAATAAAGTGGTCATTTTTCTATTCTGTGACTGTAAATATACACTTTACTGAATTGAACCAAGTGAACACTCACGATTCTGTAGTGATACAAATTGTTATTTACTTATTTGTAAAGGTAAACTTTAACTGTTTATAGGTATTTAAATTGTTCTTCGATAATGGTATTAAAATCGATATTTTAGATTATTTCGGCTGGTAAACAATTTGCTATTCAAATATTTTGAATACTACAAAAGTATTCAAATTAAAGTCAGTCAGTTTTCACATTTAAAGTACACTTGAAGAAAAAAGTATCCGAACGATACGAGCGGAAGCGAGTGAGACAGAAGATATCGGGTCCATTCTATTATAAGGAGCCGATATTTTCTCTCTTGCTTGCTTAGGCTTGAATCGTTCGGTTATTATTTTCTTCAAGTCTATAAACCAATATAAATTTTAACGTATTTCCCAATTTCATTTGTGTATTGTTCTATTTTCTATTCTATTTTATTGACGTATATTACTACATTACTACGTAGCTTTAATTTCTAATTTGACGTGTTACGTTTGAGGATGGCTTAGAACCGAAACCGGTTTGCTAATAATTTTACATTAAAGGATTGGATAGTACTAATTTCCTTATTTTTTTTCTAATACCATATTACAGAAGTAAGAGTTACTATGGTATGTAAACATAAATAACACGTGATAGTCGACAAAGTATTGTATGCATCACGGAAGTAAAGCGTCAATTTAAAGCTGTGGTACATAAATAACTATTACATAGACAAAAAAATAACGTAATAAAGAAGTGATCAGTATTGTATGTTACTTTATCCATATACTGTATAAATTGGCTAAAAAAATTGTCTACTTCCCAATTCGTTTTATATATTTGGTCCTCTTTCTAAACGAATTAATTTTAACAAACTAAGTTTACCTTTTTTTCTTTGGAATTATATTTTAAGATGGGTATTGCATACCAACAATAAAACCATATATTCGATAGATCGTAGCATTTTATTATAAAATTATAAATAACATTGCAATAAATAAATAATTAATAACATTTATTAAGTCTTATTTCTTCCACAATTAAATTCCCTAAGTCTAAATTCACTTGGTTCTTTGTGGCGTGTCATGATTACACCAAGATAATAATTAACATGGATTGTCTGATTATAGCAGTGGCGGCTCGTGGCCTTTGCGCAGAGGGGCGCTGTAAGAATGTTTCAGTTTTTTTTCTTCTTAGTATCGATAAATTTTAATGGTATTGCTAATTGTAGCATCAATACAGTTATTGTGAAAAGTGTTGGCACGGACTGACGAGTCACCACTGGAGTATAAACTCAAAAGTGTTTATCCTATTTCGTATTAGGTACGTTATCCATTTAATAATATTTTGCATATTCACAATTTTGCCACTTAAGGATTTTATCTGCACAATCCGAGAATTTGTCAAAGATATCGCCTTATACGATAGTAATGTCTTATCCTTACACCATTTTACTATACACATACACGCACCTATCCTTGTTTGAAGAAGAAGAAAGCGAAATAGTTTCATAAACGTGCAAAGTGATAAACGTTCCTGGATGGCCCTTCGTTTAATATAAAGAGCCATTTTATAAAGGTTGCTTGACATTTACCAAATACACTAATTGTCTGTTTCTGGATTGTCAATGTTTTCTTATAATTTCTATTCAATCACTAATTAATCTGAATTTAGTAACATTTGCATGTTAGTTACAATGGTGTTTTGGAGTGTCTGGCATTTACATCAAATTACTAATTGTCCTTGAGTTTTTTCATCACTAATCGCAGGATTTTCGCGATACAATGAATGGTCTATATAATTTTCTATTCCTCCCTCTCTTTAACCTCCATTATCTTAGCGTCATCGCTGCCATCATCAGGAAAGTCGTAAATTGGCTTGAAGCCTCCAATAAGTTGTGGTTTAAAATTCTCAATGTCGAAATCGCTGGTTGTGGTTACAGTTACAGTGGTAGTTTCTGTATCGTCGTTATTTTTACTCTTTTCTTTAATAGCAGACCATCCGTTAGTTATATTGTCAATATTCACGCTGGGTTGAAAAGGTGCCTGGAAATCTAACTGCGGCACATGCGTCGTTTCAACGTCAATATCAATAATTTTATCGATTATATCGTACTTTTTTTGCGCTTCCATCTCAATTTTCGGATGCGTATGCATGACAGCGCTCACGGTAAATTCCGAATTATAACCGGGCCGAATTTCCGGTATTACGGGGCTGGCATAGTTGGGCATCGAGAATTTGTCGCTGTGGTGAGGCTCCGTAGGTGTATAAGCGACCGCAATCGGTTTCTCTGTGTAGGTCCTCAGTTTGACAGATATTTGGCCTTGGGCTGCTGTTTTCGCATCGGCGTCTTCTAAACTGTTCCAGCTATTCGATTCCATTTTTGAAACGGCGTCGATGTTATTCTCAATTTCCTGCGTTGTTAACAGTGACGGATCGGGTCGTTCGAGTGGATAGGGGAAATCGGATTTTATCGCTGGATTCGGTCTGGGATGCGGTTTTAGTATGGGCATATCGTGCCTGTCGTGGAAGTTGAAGTCGAATTGACTTTTGGAGTCGTTGAAATCGTAGTTACTTTCTTGAATCTTCGATGGTGGTAATGGTAGTTCGGCTCTAGTGCCGATAACAACCGTCTCTTTCTTGTTTGTATCTATGGCATCCAACTTTAGCGGAGCTGCATTCACGGGATAAACTACGTACAGAGGTTTGTCGAGTGCTTCCTTGTTTTTCGGCGCCGTTTGGAAGGAAGACGACACCTCAACTTTCGCTTTATCTTTCTTATCGTGTTTCGCTTGGATCATTTGAAGAGTTTCTATTTCCAAATCCACTTCTCCTTTTTTCCTCTGAGCCACCATCACTTTCGGCGGCGTTTGATAGAACATGAACTGATCCGGGGTGGTCTTCTTGTAACCGTCGTTGATGATCCTATCCTCAGCGATGTTCTGCCTGTATTTCAAATCCTGCTCCAACTGCGGCGGAACTTTCGCAAATGCTGGAGATTCTTCGGTGGTGGTGGCGGGTGCAGTTTCTCGAAAAATCCAATCGGGCGATTAGACGGCCTTTCTAACAGCGGTTGTCGGTGGAAATTCTTGTTAGGTAAATCATATCGGTGGCTGATCTTCACATTCGGCCTAAACTGCGGTAAAATATTCGGTAATTTGTCCATCTTCTTGTACACCTCGTTAGGACGCGGCGGTCTCGCGTACTCCGGCCTTCCAGAGTGGAAATGTCCCGGTCTGGGATCGTAAGGCGGACGCGGTTGCGTAAAACCTTCGCTAGGCGGTGTTAAATCACTCGGCAACTGATGCAACATAGGCTTAGATGATAATCTCAAGACATCTTTATTACTCGGCGGGTTTTTGTAATTTTTCGGAGGTTCGTGCTTTTGGAACTGCTCCTCGTCGGGAAACACGATTTTCGGCCCGGAGCCTTTGGGAAATTTTATCTCTTCGTTGTTAATCTCCAGAGATTCGTCGACCACCTGACCCGGTTTGCCTTGAATCAAATCGATCGGAACGCCGATAGCCAAGGATGTCTCGGAGTTACGGATCGGCTGTATGTTAATCGAGGCACTGGAATTCAAGTAGAAATTCTTCACGGGTTTGGGTTTTTCAGTATACGCATGCGCGGTGTAGCGTACGTAATCTTGATTCGAATTTTGCCCGTAATACGGCCTGAAGGGGTTACCATCGTATGGACTCTCTTTCGGTGCGGTTCCTAAATATTGATTAGTTGCACCCTCTTGATTTCCCACCACAAAGGAGGCAACGTCTTGATTTGGGCCGATACGCACGTTAGTATTACTAGGAATTACCGGTGAATTAGGTTTGGGTGGTGTGAACGGTCTGGGTACCACTTTTTCGTTATTCAGCTGTTCGCGGAGATTTTGCGTCGCTAAAATAATCGGCTGGTGTATATTGTGAGTAACGTGATTCTCTCCTAGAGGCATGGAGGTGACCTTCGGAGGAGTTAAATTGGGCGGAGGTGTGTTTGGGATATAGGAATTCGAATTTTCCGATTTAACCGTACTAGTTACGTATGGTAGATTATCATGTTGAACAGCATCGTTTATATTCAAGGGATATAAATATGAAGAATTATTTTCAGGTTTGAAAATCGTATGGTACGAATAATCCCCTTCTTCATCTTCGTCAAATATCTCAACTATTTGACTTGGCCTAAACGCAGACGAGTTATGCGCTGTGGTTTGCGGTTTTGGTGAGGAAGTCATAGGAAGAACTATGGTAGTAGGCGGATGCTTAGTGGAATTTTGCGTCGTCATTATATTTTTAACTGTAGTGCTCTCAATGTATATGTGCTGATTATTTTCCACAGCTATATTATCCGTGACTTCCGTATCGTATTCTTCGTTATAATTATGCTGCATGTGCGATCCCGTGAGAACGTTAGGGTGGTACAAATCTTCCTCTTCCTCTTCATCACCAATATCGTATTCATCCTTTTCGATTATAGATTCCGTAGTGATAGACGTTGTAGTTGTCGTCGGTTTCTTCGTTGTAGTGTCAAAATCTTGGAAACTCATGTATAATTGCTCGAAGAAATCCATTACCTTTTCTGTCGTTGTAGTCGTGGTAAAAGCGGTACTGGTTGGGGTAGAAACAGTACTACTGCTACTACTTAAATCCTCTTCCGTAGTAAGATATATAGAATCTATTTTATTCTGGGTCGATTGTATGTCTTCATTGTAACTTGGATGATTCATGGCGCTGTCCATCAAATTGATCTCGCTAGTCAATGATACTTCCGTTGTAGTACTACTAGGAGTCGGCTTTTCGCTTGTAGTGGTATATTTCGTGGTAGTCTTATAAGGCTTGCTGAAATAAGAATACTTAGTCGCATGGTACGAAGGAGTCTTTATCGGCTTATACGTAGTGGCGCTGTAGTCTTTATGGTTGTGGAACCTATTTACGTTGCCTTGCACCTTCGTATTAGCGTACGAACTGCTAATTAAAGGATAGACGTACTTATCAGGGTTATACTTGACCGGTATATTCAGAAAATCATATAATATCGGAGTTAACTGGTTCACGTCATTCGGCTTGTGACTTCCGACGTTCGTATCTTTCCTGTCGATGTTCGCCTTCGATAATACGTCATCTCCTTTTTCATCTTCCGCATATTCGTATTCTTCCCCCTCGTCGTAACTGTTCAAATTCTCATCCTTGTTGAAGAAGTCCACGTCACCCGTTAGAGGATCCTTCTCCAAATAAAACGGTTTTCCCTTGTTGAAAATGGTGTCTGGAAGGTTGTAACCGGGTACCACCAATGGTGATGGGTTTGGGATCTCTTCGCCCTTGTCGGATGTCGCTTGTTCTTGCGTCGTGGTGTTTAGATTTAATTTGTCCTAAATGAGGAAAGTCCGAATAAGTTATCAAATTGATTTGTGCCCGTTATCTCACTTACTGTTTTTTCTATGACAGGTCGTACACCTCCATCCGTTTCGTCATCAGTATTTCCGTTCAAATCGAAAAATAAGTTCGGCAGAGTCGAATTTGCTCGATTGTCTATGTGTCCTCCCATGAGAGCGGCTCCCTGAGTGGTTTGTGGCGTGATTATCAATGCTGTCGGTATGGATATGACAATTTTGACGATCATTAGAACTATAGCCCTGAGTTCCATTTTTTACAGTCTGAAACAAATGCAGAGGGGAAATTTAAAAACCTTGTTTTAAGAACAAATGCTGAAAAAATACACAAAAATTGGAAGTATTAAAAAAAAAAATGTCGGAGAAGAGGAGCTGCGCGGTGAAACGCTAATTGTACGAGGAGTGTTATAATGACAGAATCTGGTGCACAATCTTATCTCAATTTCACTGGATTTTACTGTAACGGTTTATCCCTATTAGTTCTCGAGTAAATAATGAGTTAAATTGATTGCGCGGCCGATGTATTGTTTTTTTTAAATAAATAAAACTTTATACTTAAATCTGCCTTTTCTTTACAGATACCTATTCTTCTATGTTTAACGATATTCAAAAATACAATCCTACTTCGTTAGATGGCTATGAACGTATGAGTATATCTGATATATCTAAAATTCACCACTGCAGATTATATGCACTAATAATTTCCGCTTTTTCTATCCAATGAGTAGTTATATTTATATTTTTTTATCAGTTGTGGGTATGTTGTGTCTAACTTTAATCATTAAATGCTTTTTATTGATAAAAACAAACAGTAACCTCAGTTTTCAAAATGTTGAATACTTATTTACAGAAAAATTTAAACATTAATCAGACACAATATCTTCAGCATCAGCTTGCATACACTTAAAAATGACCACAGAATGGAGTTTTTTCGCAGTGACAAACCAAAGATGTTGCAGAAAGAATCCACATCAGAAACACAACGCCGATATCAGGAAATCCAGGAAAAGAATCTCCTTTAAAGTATCCAAAGTGTATCATTATACTCAAAATAGCAGAGAACATGTATGATTCCACATGAAAAAATTTAGAAAAGTATGCCAATACAGAAAATTTCTTCTAATGTTGAGAAATCTTGTTGACGCGTCTTCTATATATTTTTAGGCCGATAGTAGATACGTAGATTTACAAAGAAAATCCCCTTCGATGTCGCATATATCACAGGAATATAATGTAATTGATTTGACTTGATGAAATATAAAACAGTTTTACAAAGAAGGTTTTTATCAACAACCACCTCGTCTCCCTGGACCTCAACTCATTTATTTAATATGAATTATGAGTCTCCACCCCTAAAAATAACTCGTAAAAATGTAATGAGAATATTCAAGTAAAGAAATGTATATTTCTACAACACTCTATCTAAAACTTCTAGTATTTACACATAATCTCTTTAAAATATTCTTTTATAATTATGGAACATTCGACATATCATACATAATCTTGCCGTAATAGTGTCGGCAGTTGTATGGAGTGTTGTACGGTTGTATGGCAGTTGTTGGAAGCTGATTTATGGTGGGTCATAAAAATACAATCGGTGCTGCGGAAAAGTTGGTAAATGTGGTTATTATTAGAGGCATGAAAAACATTTAAGAAACAGCAAAGCTGACTTAACCTGAAAATCAAAACTTTTTCCAAAGAATACACGTGGTTTTCTTGAAAAGTAATTAATTTATTTGAAACTTTTGTTTCTTTTGTTCTTGTTTCCTGTTAGAGGCCGCTATGATAATACATTGTAAGGTGATTGCTACGGACATGGAGGCTGTTGTAAAAGAGTGACTAGTAGGAAAAGTATTATTGTTCAATTCTTGCCTGCATCACAATACACAAATTTATAACTCTTGATTATACTTTTTTCTTAGTAATTTCATTATAAAATTTTTACTGAATTCTGTTATTTTTTCAACTTATGGTTTATTTTTGTCATCGTTTCTGACTCCTCGTATATTTAAACAGTAGTATTGTTTGAAGAAAGTGATTGTGAGATGAGATATGTCTTCGATTGCCAAACAAAATATGTTTCATGCTACAAAATCGTCTACTTTTCAATGATTTTTTTTTAATTGCTATCATAATTGATGATAAGTTTCAAACAAAAAAGGTTTTTTTGAAGTGAAAGTAAAATCCTGTTACTCTAATGCAATATTTTGTTTTTTTTTAAACCAAATAAATTTAAATTACTGATGAATTCCTTCACTAGAGTCGGAATTTAATAATAAAAGACGTTAATTCATGTTCTTTTCCAATCTGTATTTTTCTCAAAAATCTTAATACATTACAAGTTTCGGTACTTAATTACCATCCTCAGATGTGTTATGCATTATAATTTAAAATTATTTATAATAATATAATTTAAGTTTCAATTTTATAGTAGTAATCCTTTGACTTAAAGCATGTAATTGTATGTAAATAAAAACGCCAGTATAGCGCACAGAAATCTCCAGACTGTGTATTTTGTTTTGTGTAGGCGTTACTCGAATTATGTTCATTAAATATTGGCGTCTTTGATGTTGATTAAATTGATGAAATCAGAAAAGATAATTAAACATCTTTGAAATAGTAACACACACATCACATCACCGCATGTTTAATAGAGTAAGTGTGAATAAATGAGCAAGCATTTGTTTTACGACAATACATTGACCGATTCAATTATACCCAATTGCAAACGTAAAAAGAATCATGAAAATCAATTGCTTATGGAAATTTATTCCTTAAACTTTCACTATTAGAGTAAAACAAAAGCTCAGTGAGCACTATTCAGGTTGAATACTGCGATTTTTTTTTTGTATAACGCCGATAATATCAAAAACTCGAAGTAGGTATCCGAAAGCAACAACAGGTCATTGGCATGAGATAAGCTGGGTCAAGGTAGCATCGCTAACCTTGACGCACTCGGCTTAGCTAGCGACCCAAATATTTTTGAGAAGTGTAGGAAGTGTGGAAATCCTAAACGGATGAAAATTGACAGTAATAAAAAAACAAAAAAGAAAGGCTGAACGGAACAAAGATACTACCTGAATTCAATAGCGTAACGGCGCTTTTTTGCCCAATTATTATTTTAATAATGATAAGTTAATGTTCTGCTTATAAATGTACGTTTTAAAATGTGTATGGTAATGCATATAGTAATTATTTGTGGATTTTTATATTATACAAAGTGTTCATGTAAAATTAAGTTTATATATAGTTAAGGAAATATGTATGTGGACAGTTCTCTAACACGCAGGCAATGCAAATTATAACGAACGTAGAGTGATGAGAATTTATTATTTTCCTTATATATTTTTATTTGGTAATTCCATTTCGCGCCACTCTACACGAGGCTAGTTACTCCACCTACATGTATTCTATTTACTGTAAAAGCGAATCAAATGTATTATTTTTTTGTTTAAGTTGGTAACGTTGAAACATATATCCCCCGCGCAAGGGCGCAAGTAAACCGATCATTCTGTCACATTCTGCTCTATTATATTTATATTAGTACTAAAGTTAGTTACATGTTCCTTGTATGTTTAAACACTTATCAGTGTTGTGAATGTTTGTTTTACTGAACGGCACATATAATAAAATAATTAAAATTACATATATGATTTCTGTACTTTCAGAGTCTATTGAGCATATTAGAGATTTGAGATATTAGTCTGTTATTCTACCCTATTTTGAGGTCTATTGTAAGAGAGGTTGGTAGTATGATAAGGGAATTAACATTTTCATTTTTTACGTAAACTTGTATCCTATGGTAAAAAATTAAACGCATGTCTTGGTGCTTTAATTTTAACGGTTATGAGATGCTGTGATGTTGTGCGGTGAAGTTTAGCGATATATTACCGCAAGTTAGATTAGATTAGATCTATATCTATCTAATCTACCACAAGTGATATAAAACATATACTACGGCTACGAGTTATATTCTTACTACCCGTATAAATACCTATAATTATGTCATCCCGCAATTGTGCTTAGTATTAACTCTGTGCAATTGCGTAATTATAAAAAGTACAGTGTATTAACTTCTAAGAATTACATTAAAATAAGATTAAATCCGTGCTATTGTTTTAACAATGCTTTTTCACACACTCCCGTTCGAGTCGTCTTACAAGCCCAGTAAACACACATTTGTCTGTTACATCTCTCCTAAGTATCATTTAAGGAACAGTGCTATGTAACTTAGATACATAAATGCTACATAAACGTATGTATCCGAATCTGAACTGAACTGCGATACGTGGCGCTAGATACATTATAGTGATGTACCTGAGATGTACCTAATAATACATCACATATCCTTGATCTGGTGCTGTTCAAGAACTATTCGTGACATTTCTTTGTGTTTCCCGCAGTTTGAAATTTCTGAGCGACTGTGCAAATGGCGTGTGTTACGCCATTTGCACAGTGTCGGTTTGTGTACTGGTTTAACTTTAACTATAATACATTTGAACCACTGGAACGTAACGGAGCGGCAAGTGAGTTCTTTATATCTTGCAAATCCAATAATATTTATATGTATTTACTAATGGATAAATATATAACTTATTGTAGTTTCGAAAATGACGTTTACCTATTCGTAAAGGCCGTTTTACACCTACCTATTTATTGCGCAATTTATTGGCCAATTTAAAATTGTGACGTATGTAACACGATTTAATACGTAGTATACACGTAACAATGTTAAATAAGCCAATTAATTGCGCAATAAATAGCTATGTGTAAAACGGCCTTAAATATGTATCATACAGAGAACATAATAACCGCTCTGAAATATAACAGGTTTCATATGTCAGAATCATATCTACGTGATGTCTCAGAGACACATCAAAGAGAGATGCTTGATGCGGACATTACGCACCCAATGAAGCTTACCTGTGCCTTACATGTTATGTGTCTGAGAAAATAGATAGATCAGAGGATACGTATTTGTTACGTGTCTGAGATATAAATGTGTACACTGGGAGGGAACCTCGCGAACTGTAAATCGCAGATTTTGGTGAAACTTTGTCAGTTTGTAGACTCCATGGAGTGTTACTCAAGGACGCTTTTCATTGCTACGGAACTTCAACTTTAGAGGGTGCAATTCACCCTTGAAATTTGGCCCAAATTTGGTTTTTTTTCTGAATAACTTTTAAACGGTAAGAGATAGAAAAAAGTTTTAATGGCGGACTTGTACCGTTTAGTCAGTCCTTTCGATTAGTATAGATATTTATATACAGGGTGTTCCAATAAACGTGGAATGACGTATGTTGTGCTTGTTTTATCGAATTTCAGAAATCGGTTATAATGGCCTTTTTTATGATCAAATAGTCTATAGAAACGTAATTTAAAAAGTTATACAGAGTGTCCACAAAAATATAATTTTTAGCATATTTCCTTATTCTAAGGAGATACTCTGTATATTGTTATGTGGCTGCATTGTATGTCGAAAATCAGTGTAAACTTATACCAGGCGCTAAATGGTTATATGTGATAGTTTCGAGTTATACGCGTTTGGATGTATGTAAGATTATATTATACCTATTCCTAAAGTTGAAGTTCCGCAGCAATGGAAAGCGTCCTTGAGTAACACTCCATGAAGTCTACAAACTGACAAAGTTTCATTAAAATCTGCGATTTACAGTTCGCGAGGGTTCCCTTGTTAGACATAAGTTTAGTTCGTAAGATTAATTTTTTGTATCAATTAATCAATAAATGGTTTTTAAAAAAAAGTGTCTGGATTTAAAAATATATAATTTATGTTCAGTTTTTTCTGTATAGTACAGCCAGTAATTTTGCTGAAAGCACTTCAAAACCATGGTTCCGTTTTGAAAGAGATGAAGATTAGATGAAGATAGTACTTTCAGCACTGTTGAAAACGGAACAGACACAGCAGTAAAATGAGTAATATACCAATAAAGAAGGTAACATAAATAATTTGTAGTATTTATAAAAAAAATAACGTATTTTTGACCTTTGACAAGATGGACAAAATACTTCCAATAATTATAACAGAAACTATTGCATTGCTGGGTGCAGAAGAAAGTTCGGGAGACAAGAAATTGTTAAGTATAATAAAAATTGCACAGAAAAGACACATACTTCCTAGACCTAGAACATTAAATTATATTGAAATTGTTCATGCTTTATTTAACAAGGAATTTAAAAGTTATTTTCGGTAAGACCTTGGGCTGTTTAAAGTAAACTCTTATAAATTTAAGCCATTAAAATTTTCAGTATGCACCGAAAAACATTTCACTTTTTATTAAATATCATTGACGAAGATTTGCAACGAAAAATCAACGAGACGGAGAGATATCAAGTAAATCCTTCCTGTTTCTTTGTTTCAGTTAAGAACTTAAGTGGCATAATATATTATATCTGCATATAAAACTGAATTATAATTTTTATGGATATTATTTAGATATACAGTGAGGTCGTAAATGGTCCCCCCCCCCCCCTGATAACTTTTGAATGGTATGAGATAGAGCAATGAAACAAAAACCAAGTGAAATTAGAGATAATTTGTGATTTTTTGCCTATAGAGATACACACATGGCTTCTGATGTAAAATAGAGGGCGTAGCTATCTTTAAAATTTTAAATAGGAAGTAATTTCATTTAGGAGCTCATTTGGAAGATATTTCTATTACTTTTATGGCAATGCAAACAGTTTTACGATTTTCGAAATTTTTACCAACTTATCCAAGATTAATAATTGGAGTACTTACGTTACTTTTTCTATAGCCCTCGTATAAATATTGTGGTTTTATGTGACTTAGGAAGCGATTGCTGTAAAATATGACAATATGACGTTTTTGCAAAATTTAGCAAAAGTGTCTTATCTGTCAGTGTATGTGTCATGTGTGTGGGTGTCTATGTTACAGATTACTGTAATTACAGGTTTCTGTACACTATATCCAAAAAGCGAATACGAGGGCTATCGAAAAAGTAACGTAAGTACTCCAATTATTAATCTTGGATAAGTTGGTAAAATTTCGAAAATCGTAAAACTGTTTGCATTGCCATAAAAGTAATAGAAATATCTTCCAAATGAGCTCCTAAATGAAATTACTTCCTATTTAAAATTTTAAAGATAGCTACGCCCTCTATTTTACATCAGAAGCCATGTGCGTATCTCTATAGGCAAAAAATCACAAATTATCTCTAATTTCACTTGGTTTTTGTTTCATTGCTCTATCTCATACCATTCAAAAGTTATCAGGGGGGGGGGACCATTTACGACCTCACTGTATATGTATATGTTATCATTTGTAATGTTGTCATATTCCTCCTAGTTTACTGAAGCATTGCAGCTATAATTTGTGTTTGTCTACATAAAAAAATGTTACATTAAGCATTTTTAAAATTTTTATTTTGTGAACATACATAACCTAATTAATCTAAATCTGCTTCATTTGCACAACCTATCTGTGAGCAAGCACGATCAGCAGCAATGTTAAGGATAAACATGTAAGACACATAATAATTTATGACGTCATTGATCATTTTGCAGCTTTGCAGATTGCGAACTTTTTTGATAGGATGCAACTTGACTAAGAGGAGGGCTAAAATTGACATGGGGGTACAATAGGTTTTTCTGATCGAGTTATTTTCTTCGGGTCACACCCGCCCATGGAGAAAAAAATTGTTTAAAAATAAGAACTCAGGAAACATTTATTCTAGAATATTTTTACAAAAAAGAATTCTTGGGCAGTAAATAGCATAGTATACAAAAAGTAACTGTATACTTCAAATCCAATCATGCAGTTTATTTATTAAATAAAAGATTTAATCTACATTGGTCCTATTGATTCACTCATCCTAGTACCTACATACATACATGTATAATCTGTTATACGCCTGTTTCTAATGGCAGAATTCAATTTAGGGAAAAGATGTCAGAATCTAAAATATTCCAAGTATTCCTTCAACGTTTTCGAATAGTATTTCTATTCGAAAAATTCCTTCATTTATAAGAAGTAAAATAATCAATTTTCTCCTTATCTGAAAAATTCTGCCTCAACCCTGGAAGTTTGTGGTATCTCCGGTAGAACAAAAAATACATTTGAATATGTATTTATCGTCCAAAAGTACTTTATTGGTGTATTACTTTAACAATTTGGTTGAATTACTAACATATCAAAATGTCTATGCTATTTTCACTAGTTACTGCTTTCTTATATTAGGAAAATTTTATTCTTTATTCTTCTTGTTTAGGCATAAATTTATGAAGTATGTTTTCGTCCAAATTAAATGAATTATTTTCGAGCAGTAATTCTAGTTGAAGTTTATTGATTCGATTTATTTTAATTAAGCTAAATTATTATTTCACTTTACAATGGGATGAAAATACGGTCAAAAATAATGATTAAAAATTCTGGAGGAAACAACATTATTTACTAGTATGATTATAACAAATCGATGTAGTAAAAACTTATTTTGGGAAATAAAAATAATTCTAGTAAAAGTCTGGTATAAGATTAGGGGAGCATACCTACGAATTAGAGAACTGTCCACGTACTTAATTCCTTAACTGTACATATAAGGCTATACTTAATAGCTTAATAATGACTAATGATATACGCTTTCACAAACAACGGTTTTTCATACCCAGCATATTATTATTGCATGTAGTATCTAGTTTTATTGTATATACATCCGCGTAATTTTAGGTAAGTATGTTTTTTTGTAGTCACTATATCTATAGAATAAAATCGTGAGATTCCGGCTAGCTATATGTTGTAGTACTACCTACCCACGTATGGGTACGGACTTCCTCCTATCTCCCAGTCAAGTTCGAGGTAAATGATTTAAATCTGTCTTTCAGTCATCGTGGAAACTGGGTCGCATTCTCGTTGTTGTCAGTATGTCTACATTAACTGTGCATTTTTCGATTGTTCGGAGAACTAGAACTGCTACAATCAAATGTTGTACCTAGTTTATTAGTACCAGAGCACGCGAATCAAGATTCGGGTCAAAGATTTTAATAACTGTTACAAGATCACTTATGAAGTCCCAGCAATTATAGGAAGGGGGTCATTCAAAATATGTTTTCTAATTACCTCTACTTATGTTTGGTATTAAGACAGTTATGTTCTACATATTGTAGGACACTTTTAATTGACATCTGGTGCAAGGAAAAATAATTCGTAATTTGTGCCCGCAATAATTCTATTAATATAACCAAATTTAAATTTTGCGCAATTGTTTTTATATATTTTTTTAATGCATTAGTTATTTTGACATCTCAATAACACGGATTAAATACGTGTTATACACGTAACAATTTTAAATTGGCCAATAAATTGCGCAATAAATACATGGCTTTCAATTTTTAGTAGTGGCGTACACTTCAACAGAAAGATGTCAAAATAACTAATGCATTAAAAAAATATAAAAACAATTAAATGTGCAAAAATTAAATTTGCTTATATTAATAGAATTATTGTGGGCACAAATTACGAATTATTTTTCCTTGCCCCAGATGTCAATAAGTGCCCTACAATATGTAAATATTAAATAAATTGCGCAATAAATAGCTAGGTGTAAAACGGCCTTAACAGCATGTCTAGACCGCAATGTTTTGCTTGCACAGTGGCACCTCGAGTGGGATGGGGTAAAAATACTCCGCACTGCTATAGCCTCTTCTACTACTGCCAATCGCAGTGCGGATAAAATAAGAAAAAAGTTTTCTATGAACATTTTACGAAAGGAGCATATTAAAAATTAGAATACCTATGTAAGAAACTTGTGTAAGTCTTTTACGTCAGATTCTTTAATGATATTGCAATAACAAGAATATGTAAACACATATATTTGTTGTAGCAGTACTATAGAAAAACTATTTTTCAAAAAAATGTTTGCTACATCGAACGAAGATGCATGCAAATATTGACATTAAGCATGAGAGTAAAACCCTCCTCAGATAACTTTGAGGAAAAAAAGTGCCATAAGCAAATAGAAGCTTGTACCAACTGTAACGAAAATGTGAATTTCAAAGAAAATCGCGCGTTAGAACTGTTTTTGAGAAAATATCAAAAAATCGGCAGAGTAAACTCATCTAATCCTTAGGCCTTTTTTAACCAAAACCTTGCTATCGCGGCTCCTAAGGCTACCTAACGTAAATATTATATATGAATGCTCTGAAATATTTCGTTCTTGAAATAGAAAAGAAAAAAAGAGTTCTGTAAGAGATATTTTAAGGTGGCCGTTAATTTCTGTATGATATTTTGGGAAAAAATCCAAAAACACGTAAATTTTATTTTTTAATATAGTTTATTTTGGTTGTTTTCCAAGCCTACTTTGGCTTTAAAGATGCCATGCCGCTTCAAACCTCTGAAGTATCTTTTAAACTGTTTTGTTTGTTTCCAGTAGTCTTATTGTGTTCTGTTGGCCACTTTCTAAGCATGCCAGTATTATTGCTGGCAGTCCCAAGTCTGTTGAAATGCGAGGGGAAGGTGGCCTGCGCTTCGCAATACGTATCTATCGTGAAAAACTGAAAAATCGCGAATATCTCCAAAACCGTTGGAGATAGACACAATGATACCCGTACAACATCGAAAGAAAATTAGATTTTACATCCATTTATGTTAAAATTGCTATACCGTTAGATTTAAAAAAATCAAGTTATCCGTGATTTTAGAGTTCGAAAATTACTGATTACCTATTTAATGACGCTGTAATTTAAACGCAACAATTTTAAAATAAAAGACGTGTACTGTTTCATGGTTAAGCGAAAACTGAAAACCGCATCTTTCTAACTTCCTTATTTTCGGAGATATTTCCAAACACCGAAGACACGGCAAATGTATTTTTCTTTTTTCGAAAAATGTCATGTACTTCGGGAACGGTACAACTTAGCCCCAATGTATGCCTAACGTATTGTTATTTAAATTTCACAAGGAATCCAAAAGTGCAATAATATACAGGCTGTTCCATTTAAAATATTAAAGTTAGTATCTACTTTCGGTACAACCGAGAGTCCGCCATTACTGAAACTAATTTTAAAATGTGTAGAATATGATTCGAGGCAACATTTGAAACATGTTTTCAAAAAAAAAAATGATAAATCGGCTATGGACTATTGCATCTTAGGCTGGACACCCGGCTATATTATGGCATTACTAAAGTTTTATACCTTTTTCATTGAACTGGTAGGTTTATAATGAGTAAAGGTAATGTATTTGAATAAAACTACTATTGGTAACGTCACTAACGTCTAATAAGTAATCATTAATTACGCGAGAGACAATACTTTATAATATATTATATATATATATATATATTATATATATATATATATATATTATATAATATATATTTACATCCTACTATCGTTGGAGCGTCCGTACATTAACATTTTACATTGATTTAGAGCGTCCACCTACATAGAGCGTCCGTATACGGACGCTTTATGCATGTTCCACGTAAAAATTTGTCTGCCATCTCATAGTAACGAAATGACCGTTATTTTAAAATTTTGGTGGACGCTTTTTGCCCACCAAATGTCGAAAGTAATACGGCCACCGTATATCATTAGTTCACATAGTGGTTCCATGGTGGCGCTGCGAAAATCAAGACGTATATGTATTATACGATTGGTTTGTTCATTTCTCGATTATCAAGCGTCCATTCGATTTGGCAACGGTGAGGTTTGAAATCTATATTTATTTGAATTACGTAAAATGAATCCGTTTATAGTGACTGTATAGTAAAATTTGAGGTCATTATTTTGTAATATTTACGAAGCAATATGTAAAACAGAAAATAATACTATATTTGATATAGTTAAGATTTTTTCTTGAGTATCTGTAATCAGTGTTGAGCGTAATTAACTTCCTTTGTAATTCTGATTACTTTAATCAGTAATCCGCTTTATGTTTAGTAATCTACAATTGCAAATCCGTAATTTATAATTCTAATAAGCCTGATTACAAATTTGTATATCGGGAAACTTACTGGTGCAAGTCAATTTTAACACGCTTTAGTTCAATTTTTGTTTGTTAGCATTATAAATAATCATAAAGGTTATATTCTATTTAATAATATTATGCAAAATAAGATACTTTGTATCTCTTTTCACAAGAGGACGATTTTCACACAGGGTAGGAAGGAGAACTTTTTATGATGAAATATTTTTTACAACGTCGGAGAGAGGGAGTATTAAACATGTTTTAAATGGTTAAATTAATGTTTCTGAACACCGAGGCGGGGAAGGAGATGAGATTTTTTAGTGATTAATTAATTGTTTTCACAACACCATGAGGGAGGGAGGATTGAAAATGTTTAAATGATGAATTTCTCTTTAAAAAAAGCCCCGTGGTGGGGTGGGATGAATTATTTTTCAAGTGATGAAACTATTGTTTTTCAGAACACGGCGGGACATGCTTTAAATGAATAAATTAATATTTTTTGAATTAATTAGCAAGTTAATTGTTTTCACAACACTGGTGAGGGATGAAGTTAAAATGTGTTTAAATTATTAATTAAGGTTTTTTTCAACACCGAGGTGGGGACGGAGATGAGATTTTTTTAGGGATTAAGTTAATTGTTTTCACAACACCAATGAGGAGGGAGGATTAAAAATTTTTAAATGCTGAATTTCTCTTTAAAAAAAGCCACGTGGGCGGCGGAGGAATGATTATTTTTAAAGTAATGAAATTATTGTTTTTTTTTCAGAATACGGGAAAGACATGCTTTAAATAATTAAATTAATAGGATTTTTTAAACATCGTGATGGTGAAGGGGATGAAGTTTTTTTAAGTGATTAAATTAATTGCTTTGACAATACTGATGAGCGAGGAAGGTTTAAAAGTGGTTTAAATGAAGAAATGCGTTTTTTTTGGAACACCGTGGAGGGGGAGGGGAGAGTGTCTAATTATATTTAAAATAGTGAAATTATTTTTTTTGCAACGCAGAGAGGGAGGGAGGATTTTATTTTAAATATAATTCACACCCTCCACACCCACGGGAGCTTTTTAAAGAAAAATGAATAATTTGAAATATTTTTAATTCTACCTCCCTTGTTGGTGTTGTGAAAACAATTAATTTAATCACCCAAAAAATTCCATACGCTTCCCCACCTCGGTTGTTGGAAAAAATACTAATTTAATCATTTAAACATGTCTAATCCTATCTGCCTCCCGTGATGCAAAAAAAAAATAATTCACCATTTTAAAAATAATTAATCCAGTTTTGACAGCAATTAAATAATCACTCAAACAAATTTCATACCCTTCACCAACTCGGTGTTCGAAAGATATTAATTTAATCATTTAAAGGATGTCCCTTTCGATGTTATATAAAAAAATTATTTCATCACTTTAAAAATAATTCATCCCCTCCCCATCTACGGCGCTTTTTTAAAAAAAAAGATTAAAGTTTTCGTGCAAAACCAATATATCAAAAAAACGTTAAAATGTTATTAAAACTAATATTGTTTCGTAGATCTTCATTAATCTTGTGTTTATTCCTTATATTTTAATTGGGATTTTAACGAATTCTAAGGAATTAGGTAATACGTTTATATGTTCATCTGAAATTTATTTTTTGCGACGATCGTTTCGTTGTTTAACATGACAACTGTTTCAAGTAAAGCAATTTAAATTTTTATATAAACATGAAATAATAATTACCTAATATAATTGTAAAAACCATTTTTTAAATTTTAAATTCAACTTACACTACTAATTTCTATTATTATTTTTTCTTTCTCATAACTATGACTACATATATTTTTATATTCCACACGGAACGTTGTCAAATAATTTTTTTAACAATCAGTGTTATATTAATTTAATTTGAATACGTTCCGTATGGAATATAGAAATATATGTAGTCACAGTTATGAGAAATAGTAGTGGTGGGCACTATCGGTATTTTCAACTATCGATAGCCAATTATCCATAGTTGGCTATCGATAATTATCGATAGTCAAATATAAAGTATTATCGATAGTTGACTATCGATAACTATCGATAGTCAACGATGCTTGTAGTGTTTCTATTGAATTTGGGCATCCTTCTGCGTTGTAAACTAAATATAAATATATTCGTGGTGGGCACAACGACGTTCAACTATCGATAGGTATCGATAGTCAACTATCGATAGTTATCGATAGTCAACACTATCGAAAGTTATCGATGGTGTCCACCACTAGAAATTAGTAGTGGAAGTATTGAATTTAAAATTAAAAGAAAGGATTAGTTCCATTCAGTGAATAGTTGATGACTGATAATCCAAACGTGTATAATTAGCTCTTTATTCACACATTATTTATAAAAAAAAATAACGCCTTAAGACGGATGATGCTTGTAGTGTTTCTATTGAATTTGGGCATCCTTCTGCGTTGTAAACTAAATATAAATATATTTGTGGTGGGCACGACGACGTTCAACTATTGATAGGTATCGATAGTCAACTATCGATAGTTATCGATAGTCAAAACTATCGATAGTTATCAATAGTCAACTATCGATAGTTATCGAAAGCCAACTATCGATAGTTCTCGATAGTCAACTATCGACAGTTATCGATAGTCAACTATCGATAGTCAAAACTATCGATAGTTATCGATAGTTATCCATAGCCAACTGTCAATAGTCAACTATCGATAGTCACCTACCGATAGTTATCGATAGTCAAAACTATCGATAGTTATCGATAGCCAACTATCGATAGTTATCGAAAGCCAACTATCGGTAGTCAACTATCGATAGTTATCGATAGTCAACTATCGATTGTTATCGATAGCCAACTATCGATTGTTATTGATAGTCAACTATCGATAGTTATCGATAGTCAACTATCGATAGTTATCGATAGCCAACAATCGATAGTTATCGATAGCCAACTATCGATAGTTATCGGTGGTCAAAACTATCGATAGTTATCGGCAGTTAACTATCGATTTTCAACTATCGATAGTCAACTACTGATAGTTATCCATAGCCAACTATCGATAGTCAACTACCGATAGTTATCGATAGCCAACTATCGATAGTTATCGATAGCCAACTATCGATAGTCAACTACCGATAATTATCGATAGCCAACTATCGATAGTCAACTACCGATAGTTATCGATAATCAAAACTATCGATAGTCAACTATCGATAGTTGTCGATAGCCAACTACCGACAGTCAACTACCGTTAGTTATCGATAGTCAAAACTATCGCTCGTTATCGATAGTCAACTATCGATAGTTATCGATAGCCAACTACCGACAGTCAACTACCGTTAGTTATCGATAGTCAAAACTATCGATCGTTATCGATAGTCAACTATCGATAGTTATCGATAGCCAACTATCGATAGTTATCGATAGCCAACTATCGATAGTCAACTACCGATAGTTATCGATAGTCAAAACTATCGATAGTCAACTATCGATAGTTGTCGATAGCCAACTATCGATAGTCAACTACCGATAGTTATCGATAATCAAAACTATCGATAGTCAACAACGAACATATAAACGTGTTATTTAATTTGACCTATAAATCCCAGTCAGAATATATAGGATTTTAGGAGTTTTTTATCTTGAGACAACGGAATATCTCTATAACACTGCATCAAATCAAAGAAAGATCTTAATAAAATTTGTTATAATGTAGGGGGCTCACTGACAACTTTGAAATCTGAAATGGGAACCCCCATTTTGTATTGCAGATTCGGATTCTACAGGGGATCGAATTCGGCACGATTCAATGAGCTCCCTACATTATAACAAATCTTATTCATCTTTTTTTGATTTGATGCAGTGTTTTAGAGATATTCCGTTGTCTCAAGATAAAAAACTCACTCAGTATAAATAATGCCTGTTTTGTCAAGAGCTATTTACTAGTTACTTATTACATGCATATTAAAGCATTCTTATTTTTGTGGTATCATAGTTTTTAATAAAATTATATAACATCAAGATAATATAAAAATACAGACGCGGCCGTATGATATTAACATGACATATGGGCTAATTCTAAGTTTCAAAATTGCAACACTGCCAGACGCTCCAATGACGGTTAGATGGATCCAAGTATATGTTTGGACGCTTGAAGTGTCAAAGAATGAAAATTGGTAGGCAAAAATACGGGCGCTTCATACACGATTTAATGTAAGACGCTTGACTGTCGGTGAGTATCAATTGTTAATTTTAATGATCAATATTTGTCGATTTTTTGTTATTAACAGCTTTGTTGCAGATATGCAATAATATATACGCAAAGAAATGGTCAATTACATGAAATCCAGCAAGTGGGCGCTCTAAACAGGTTTTCTGTACCGGACGCTCTAAAGATAGAGAGATGTAATATATATATATATTATATATATATATATATATATAAATATATATATATATATATATATGTAGATTAGACAACTAATAAATTATACCAATAGCGTGAAAGCAAATAAAATTTTAGAAATGGTAAAAATTAAGAAAGACTTTGGTGCCTTCACAAAATTTATCTTCCTAAACTTTTATTCCTTGCAAAAGTAATAAACATGTAGGTCCATTGTCCAGCAGATCATTTGTTGTTGTTGTTGTTGCTTGATATTGGCACCGTGATCACAGGAAGATCCACTCAGCCATCCACGGATTTATGAAGGCCAAGCCGAAAAGCTCATCTGGAACGAATCCATACCTCCATTTCTCTATTATTCAAAAACTACTGACACTACTAGGTTAAGCACTAAACTAATAGCAGGTGCAACTAAAAAGCTTGTGTGCAAATAAATTAAAAGGTAAAGGTAAGCAAGAAGCAGGTCATTTCAAATACAGAGCCAAAGTGATACAACAGTAGGCAACAAAATACGTTAATGTGAAACAAAAATTTAATGTACCTGTTTTATTTCTTGCCAAACAATCCCCTACGAAAAGAAATCTTTATAATTCAATAAAGTTCATGAAGTCTCAAAAAGTTGTGGACTCTGCCCTATTCTATAAAATTATATATTAGATAATGTCATCAGCAACTCATTTCAACTTTGTTAAGTGCCATTTATTTTGAAAGATATATAGAAAGTTGCAGCGTTATCGACAACTTTATAATGGTGTATGGAGAGAAAAGCGTTCTCAAAGAGAGGTCATTGAAATATTATATACAAATGTATAAATGTGCTAAACTCTGACATTTTTTAAGCCGATTAGCACAAAGTTTTATATAGATACATGGGAAGATAAAAAAAACAGGCTGAATCAAAAAATAAACCAAGGTTATTAACATCTTTCAATAATAAGTTAAGCTTAAGACTATGAAAATTAGCCATATGACTATTAAGAGAACATTTTCAAAGAATTTCCTCTAGCAATATACCTACATACATTCAAATTTCTAATATCATAATTGATGCTACATCAACTACGTGGTGTTAATCGAAATTTAATGGTTATTAAAGGTTATTACCTTGAAGAACATTTAAGATTTAATGGAAGATTAATATTTATTGTACGCTAATGCTTCGCTTGACGTTAGGCAAATTTGCCTTTCTTTTATATAAGTCTGTTTAGTGACACCGCAAGGAACGTTTTATTATTTGAGACAACAACACTCCAATGCAAATTTTGTCTAATCAACAGGTTAAAATTAATCACTGCGTCTGTAAATATTTTCAGGACAGAGAGACAATTCTACAGTTCGGTTACTTAACCAAGACTAGACTAAATTGGTTTTACGAAAAAGTCTTTTCTACAAAAGTCTTATAGAATTTAATGCTGCATAACCTAAAAATATTTTTAATTATACAGGATGTTCCCGAGGACCGGGTCTTTCATTATAGGTCCATTTTTGATTTTAGAAAAAGAGTCTTTTCTACAAAAGTTTTACAGTATTAAATGCTGCATAACCTAAAAATACTGGAACTTTGCCTGGAGCTCCATTTTTGATGTTCGGAATTTTTTTTTCTACAAAAGTTGTACAGAATTCGATGTTGCATAACCTAAAAATATTATCTACTCTACAGGGTGTTCCAAAAGTAGGAACAAAAGAGAACTACTTAAAGCGTACTGCACATTCTAAAAGTGAAAACTTCTCTCGAATGGACCGACTTCAAAAAACCACCTTCCTCAAGGACCACATTCTAGGAGAATGTCCGCTTTCTAGTTAAAAGTATAAAACTACTATAAATTTAAAAAGTACTTTAGATTGACAAAAAAACTTTTTGTGCATCCGTGCTTGCTTCAGATAGTTTGGGCATTGTACGATTTTATAGCAGAATAATATGGACCGCGTATCACGCTCGTAGAGGCTGAGACGATGGAGCGGTGCAGTCAAATTAGTAGCCCCCTTTGTTTTTACAGTTGACATGGAGGCGGCAGGGTTGGTTTGAAGTTTATTTGAGTTTTTACGATAAAACTTGATACCCCCAAAAACCCAACATCTAAAGAATGTGACAAGGGTCCACCAGGCGATCTAACAAACAAAGCCTTACCATGATCATACGTCTGATAAACTACAAAAGTAGTTTTATTTAAATTCAGGTGTAAAGAATTTTCTGTACACCACGCTACCATGACACGAACAACGTTACTCACCTTCATAGAAAGCTCCTCGTAAGAGTCGGCCACACGCTGTGTGTCATCGCCATACTGATACAGACTACATGTGCCCATGGCAAGATGCACGTCATTTACAAAAGTTAAAAACAGTAAAGGGCCGAGAATTGACCCCTGTGGTTCGCCCTACGTGAAGTTGGATGCTTCACTACGTATTTTTGTTTGTATACTGTTGACTACAGCAGACACCTGAATAACTTGTTTACGGTTGCTTAAATATGATCGAAAAACGTCCAATGCTATTTCCCCGTACGCCATGTAATTTTAGTTTTGCAAGCAGTATGTCATGATAGATTACGACGAAAGCCCTAGTTAAGTCAAAGAATACACCACACACACAGAAACCTTTATCCAGACTTCCCAAAATGTTAGTTAAAGAGTCACAAATCCTCGCATGATTTATTTGGCAAGAACCCATATTGATTATTAACTATAATATATTTTTTTTTGGTAAAAAGTTAATAGTCGGTTGTATAATTTTTTTCAAAAACTTTGGAAAAAGATGGCAAGACGGAAATTGGGCGATAATTTTTGATATTTTTTGTATCACCCTTTTTATGGACTGGATAAACTTTTGCTACATTTAATTATCAAGAATAATGTCAGTAGTAAACATTGAAATGATTATAATTACCAACGGAAAAGGATATATTTTGACGATATTTCCATTATTTTTGTGGGTATATCATCTAATCCCGCTGACATTTTAGGCGCTAAGGTTTGAATTATATTTTCAATTTCATGACAGTAATGGTAAATGGTTAATATTTTATGGCATCAGGTAGATTTAACTAGATACATGATTAATACCATATAAGATTACATTTATACAGAATTGATTTTGTTGTACAATCAAAAGAAAAAAGAATTAGAATTATTGTAATAAAGTTGGTATTACTTTAGTAAGTGCTAAAACATTTCGCGGAGTTTTTCAGATTGATCATATGGACAACTCAGTGGATAATGATCATTTGAGGTTATGATTAAATCGCCTGTTAATAAATCTTCTATTGTATTAAACAGACGCAAGATACAAACCATGTAAACTTTCTTTTACCTTGAAATAAATTGTCTATGAAACATCATGCTCACATAATCAATTAGCAAGAAAACACTCTGATGAAGTGTTTCCACTGATTGGATGGAAACTTGGCGCATTTACAGAACCCATTAAGTGGGTAAATCACGCTTCTCAACCACAAATAATTCAAGAAACAAGATAACAAGTGAGGGTCTCCTTTTAGCTATGTAGTTCAACCAACCGACTATACAGAATGATTTAAAGAGACAACATTATGAACTTCTTTACGTATCTGGTGTATCATAGGGGAGGAGCGAAACAATGAACAAGTTTTGGGCGCAGCGAATAGCGTATCAATTCACGCCCTGTCAAGATACTTCCTGAATTATTTATTATTATTTATTTATTATTATTTATTATCCAACAGCAGAAAATCTGATAATTACAGGATAAACTTAAACTAATTAAAAATATATCTAAGCAATCAAACACGTTAATGAACAAAAGAAAAAAGAAAACATTATGTTAAATTGCATTATAAAGCATATAGAAAAAAACATAGTGTACCGATATATAATTAGTAAAAAAAATACACTAACTATTACAGAATGCGTAACTAAAATTAATGATAAATGGTAATAATAAACAGGCAAAAAAAAATAATAAAAAAAACCCAAGAAAGAACTATAAAAATTATGAATTAACCAAACTTATTTTTACATAATTTTTTAATGAATAGAGACTAACATTAAAAAGGTCTATATTATCCCAAATTGAATTAACCTCGAGCACATGGATGGTATTGGAGACGCAGAATAATAATGTGTATTTGTAGAAGAACAATAAAATAAAGGAAAAATTCTACTGCCCGACCGAGGGATGCAAAAAGGGAGGGACTCAAGTAACAAGCTGTCCTTCACATATCCGTGTATTAGCTTATAAATAAAAATGATCTGGGAAATATGCCTCCTAGTTTCGAGAGATTGGTAATTAAACAAATTACATAATCACTGTAAGAATAATTATGGTTTAAATACGTTTTATATTTACGATAATACGGAATTTTTAAAAACTTCTTTTGGACACTCTCAACAAGGTTAATATATTTATTGTAGTAGGGACACCAGATAATTGAGCAATACTCCAATTTCGAACGTATGAAGCTGTTGTAAAATGCAATTAAGGCAGCATTATCACGAAAATCCCGAGTGTTACGCGACAGAAAACCCAACATCCGTAATGCATTCGTAGTGATGTCATGTATATGCAAACTAAAAGTTAATTTATTGTCAAAAAGAATACCAAGATCCCTCACGTTGTATCTCAGCAGTGTTTCTCTGCCAATAGAGTAATTAAAAGTTACAGGAACTATATTACGTGTAAAAGATACAACTTTGCACTTATTAATATTCAGATTAAGATGATTCAATTTACTCCAAGTGTTAACACCCTCAAGATCTCTCTGCAAACTCTCACAGTCCTCGATAGATGTAATAGATCGAAAGATCTTAAGATCATCCGCAAAGAGCAAGCATTCGGACGAAACGCAATCCGTAACATCATTAACAAAAATAAGAAACAAGAGGGCCCCCAACACAGAGCCTTGAGGTACCCCACTTGAATTTAAATAGTAGAAAGAGTAGAGATAAGTCCTAAGCAAATCGATCAAGCATAGTCATATTATCTATATACCTACAAACACATATAAACTATGAGAATTATGATACGGAATACTTCATTCATTTAAACAATAGCACATGAACGAAGAGCGAGCAAATGTATACAATAAAACGCAAAACCAATTTAAGTTTTAAAACAAATACTCAAATTGGTCTCCATTATTGGCAACACATAGATTGCATCTTTTTGCAACACTTTGAATTGCGTTAAAAATATTAATATTAGGTATGCCATTAATTATCTCAATGAAATTATCTCTTAAGTCATCCACAAAGAAAAAGATCTAGCGGCGTTAAGTCTGGTGAGCGAGGTGGCCACCGCACGGGTCCGTTAGTGCCTATCCAATTATTACCAAAATTTACATTTAATAATTCTGTTACCGTCCTAGTGTTGTGAGATGGTGCATCATCGTGCTGAAAGAATATACGCCCAACGTCATTTAATGGTAAATTGTCCAAATGCTGTTCAATTACGTGCTCGCTTATAATTTGGCGATAAAGTATACCATCGAGATTATTATTTATATATGACGTAGTCTAGAATATCATAGGTTGTCAAGGCACACCAAACATTAAATCCAAATCGTCCCTGTTGTCTTACGTTAAGGACACGATGTGGGTTTTCATCAGACCACCAATGTTCGTTGTGTCGATTAAATATTCCGGCACTACTAATATGGGCTTCATCTGTCTAATTTTTTCATAGAAGCGTGGATTTTCTTGCAGTTTCGTTATATACCAATTACAAAACTGCATGCGACGCTCTTGATCATTTGGCTGCAAATGTTGTTGTTTTCTGAATATATATGGTCGAAATTTATGCCTCTTTAAAATGTTTAAAGCTCTCCGTCGAGAAATTCCACTCTCAGCTCGAAACAGAAGGATTGGTAACTACAGCGCTAATAACACTAACAGTAGTGTTCTCCGAGTCTTCAATGTTATATTTTTTTTGGTCTTTGTCGCTTGAACGAACCAAAATTAATAAGATTTTCTTTTAGTCTTGCAAAAATATTTTTATGCGGCTGTCTTCTCTCTGGAAAACGGTTAAAGTATGTTTTAGCTGCCGCATCAGCATTATTATTATGCTGAATAAAGCACTGTAGCGTATCATACTTTTCGTAATTTTCATACGCCATCTCAAGTGAAGGTTTAGGATAGTGACTGAAGACTGAAGTGCAACGAAGGTATTAAATAAAATTAACGTCAATGTTTAATGACACACGCCTACATATTTCTAAATTTATTTTATAGGAAATTCCTTATTGTTAAGGTAAGGCACACATAGTGATGAAAAAAAAGACTTTTGTTTTCTAAGCTGAAAAAGAAAAACACTTTTCATATTTCACCAATTGATTTTTTTTTAATTCGTACGTTAAAATGTTATGAAGTTATAGTATTGACATTAATGTGCCATATATTGAAGAACATTTTATTTGATATAAATTGCTCTGTTCGATATATTACATGATTAAAAAATAATTGCTACGGTAACAATCATTCCATTGTTGCCGTTGAGCGCTGTAAAAGTGTCCCACATTAAATTTCGAAGCGGTACAAAATTCTTCCGTAGCGCACAAGCGCGCTCGTAAGCGGTCTCCTCCGGCCGAATAGCGACTTTGTAATTTTTCAAGTGGCGAATACACGCACCACTGACACACATTTCGACGGACAGTTAAATATCTCGCGTTCGGTAATTGTGAACGCGCTAGCATATAAAACCTAACGTAATACCGCGTACACCTTTTTTACGGGCGCCGGTTAACAGCATAACTTACACACACGTATGTGGAGCTAGAGTCCGTTGCGTATTATAGATAGAGCAATAAGTGAGCCCCTGTATGTGCTACCCGGAGCGTAAACAAGCGCATAACATTTTTAAATTTCTCAGTTGGTCGGTCTTTCTAGCGGTATTTTGTACGATATACTCTCTTGAGGAATCGAGCCCATAATCGGGAGAGCATTTGCATAGATTCCACACCGAACGCCGGTTTACCGTTAGCTCTCGTGTGTACGACTAACCGCGTGTTAAATTATGAACGCACTCGTCCAGTCGATGGCCTACGCCAACATAAGATGCAGAAACCAATTATTGTTGATATATACGTAACCAAGTGCGTACGGTTCAGGATTCATGCATCAAAGATGTGGAACCACTATAGTAAATTACAAATGGAATTACTGTGGCTTTGCGTTGGTTTCTGTTGTGAAGCTGTCATTTCCAACATAAGCACAAATATTTATTTATTGGCAATATTGAGGATAGAAAGAGGCCGAGCAATTATGAATAAAATTGGAATATTTATTATATTCTTTTTTTCTAGAATGTTCAAGTATTTTTTTTAAAAAAACAGCAAAGAGAACACAGCCCATTTGTCTCTCAACTTACTTTATGATATAAGAAGGTTGGTAGCTCTAATCGCGTTTACAAGACAACAAAGTTGGCTGTTATATCGAATCCATCATTATATGAGTCGTAGCTCTTTTGTTTTTCATTTTAGGGTCATACTATTATAACAATATTGTATGCAAAACCTAGTTTTCTATCAATTGGTGACAAGATGTACAGGATGGTCCATTTAGAAAAAAAAAAAAACAAAGAGCTTTAAGAGCTGATTCCTAAGGTTATTTTGATCATAAAAGTTCATATGAGTATATGTCCAAAACGGTTTGGTTTTAAAGTTATCGAATGTTTAATAACACTACGTTATAAATTAAAAAAAAAATTAAGTACCCACTTCAATTTTTCCTGTTTATTTATTTATACAAATCGCTTAATAAGAACACCTATGTACTTTTTTTCTATCACGTACCGTTTTTTGGGTACGGTAACTAATAATTATTGGTAAAAAACTTAAAAAAATACACATTGCTTTATTTAATTATCAATAATTCAATTAATTTAACGAGAAAAAATTGGAACTAACGACAAAACTTATTTTGTTTTGTTAATTAGTCCCAAGCCTGGTGAAATGCGAGGGGAAGGTGGCCGGTGCTTCGCAATAGGTATCTATCATGAAAAACTGAAAAATCGCGAATATCTCCAAAATCTTTGAAGATAGACACAATGACACTCGTATAAAATCGAAAGAAAATCAAATTGTACATCCATTTATGTAAAAATTGCTATACCATTCAATTTAAAAAAAATCAAGTTATCCTGATTTTAGAGTTCGAAAATTACGGAGCCCATTTCATAATCTGTATGTAAACGCAACAATTTTAAATAAAAGACGTGTGCTGTTTCATAATTAAGGGAAAACTGAAAACCGCATCTTTCTAACTTCGTATTTTCCGGATATTTGCAAACACCGCAGACATGCAAATGTCATTTTTTTCGAAAGAAACGTCAGTAATTCGAAACTGTACACTTAGCCCCAATGCATGCCTAACGTATGGCTATTTAAATTTAACAAGGAATCCAAAATACAGTAATATACAGGTGTTCCATTTAAAATATTAAGTATCAACTTCGGTACAACCAGAATCGCCATTACTGAAACTATTTATAAATGTGTAGAATATGATTCGAGCCAACATTTATTTGAAACATTTTTCCAAAAAGCAATAATAAATGGGCTATGGACGTGCATCTTAGGCTGACACCCTTATGTATTCAGGTGAATATTGTAATATGCTATTGATCTATGAGTGGATTAAAGTGAACTCTACCCCCATTGAAAATCCTAAATTTTGGCAGAATCGGCATAACCTATCTAATGCCATCAGTGTATACTTCAAAAACAAGACGTGATAGAAACAAAATACATCCACTGCTTACATATTTAACTTAATTGAAACCATAATAGTAATCAGTTTTTCAAGTACGAAAATACGTGTCACGCAGTGTAATAAAATTATTGAACTATGACTAACACCGATATAATAAGTGTCGCGTCGCATGAACATTTGACTATTATACACTTTTGCACACAAAAGTTCTAAAGAATGCATAAAGTGCAAAATTTCATGCGACGGCGAAAACAAACTTAATATCACAGTTGGTTCTTTCAAAAACTATGTTTGGAGGCGAATTGTTATTTTCATTTTATAGTGTCAGTGTTCATTCAGTTTATTGCCAGTTCTCTGTTTCTAAAAGAATTACCGAATGCTGAGATGTGTGATAGCATTTCGTTTACGTCTTGCTAATGGAAATTCGCGTGCTCTAGACAGTTTATGAAGAACGATATCGAACCTATATCCCGCATCATTCAATATTTGCCCGTTTCACTAACGTTTAGTAAAACGGAAATTTTAAAAAATGACGACTGATATCGGGGTACAGCGAAAACCTCACAAGTTGAAGAAAATGTACAAATAAATTAGGAACATCCTACTACAAGCACCAGAAAAAAATTGCGTTTGCTTTTCAAACATTATGAGCTACAGTTTGAATATTGAAAGATCAACTGTGTATCCATATACATTCGACGGTGCAGAATTTTTGCGCAGATTTCCGCAAAGAGTGGCTTTTGTCAATGGGGCAAGACAAAATCGCACAAAATCCTGATCATTGGCTCAAATATCTTCACCGAACGAGGCTACTTTCTCTAGAAACGCGTTATTAGATTATCATAATATCACATATGGATCGAAGAAATATCCGCACGAAATATGAATGCTCTTCACACATCAATTCTCTGTCAATGTTGGCCGAATGTTGAGATCACTTGATAGGTCCCATTTTTTCCCGATGCGTTAATGGCGAGGTATACCCCATTTTCTTGAAGAGGAGCTACACTACTGCTTGAACAAGTTCGTTGCAATTAAGATTACAAATGTTTTTATGCATAACGGTGCTCCAGCGCATTTTAGTTAGTTGCTCGCAAGTTTTTGACAATACTTATCCAGATCGGTGGATAGGACGGAGGTCCACAACCGCGGCCTCCTCGTCTCCAGACTTAAATCTTTTGGCTTTTTCTCTGGTCACCTTAAATCATTAGTTTATACGACTGCCATTGAAAATGTCATGAACTGAGCAAATCGTATTATCGCCACTTTTCAAACAATTCGAAATACCCCTGGTTTTAGAACGGACTCCCATCAATACACGGAGGATAGAAGCTTGTATTGCATTGGGAGCGGTCATTTTCAACATTAGTATAAGTTAATTTTTTTTACTAATTATTTTATTTATATATAAAAATATTAATTATGTTTAACTTACTATTAAATTGTACAACTGTAGAACTAACGATTTGGTACATATGTTCTTATGAACTTTATAATCAAAATAACCCAGGAATACGCTTTTAAAGTTTTCGCATATTGGAATACCTTATAATCTGGAATCCCTTAATTATATAAAATAAGTCATCATCTTTCCAGATATTTATCATATAGAGAAACTTCTTTTTCTTGTTAATTACATAATATTCAATACTTGAAATGTTATTGAAAATTTTTTTCGCTTAAATAAAAATACTGCAACTTCGCCGTTAACAATTAATTGCTTAATTGAAAACGATATATTTTTTTTTGATTCAAAGCAGTTATAATTATTTGAACGATATCTTAATACTTTGTTGGAGTTGACATTTAATAAGACGTGCCATTTTGTTTGATTGAACTAATGCTTGCGGACAAAATATGTTTTGTTGTTTTCACAAAACTTTTTGGAACAATTTCCTCAAAGTTTTTCTTTCCCAAATTTACAATCCTTGTTCGTCCTTTTGTCATATCCTGAGTAATATCATCATAAAATTATCTCTATGTCACTAACTCTGATTTTACTGCTTGAAGATTTTTTATCCTTAACACTTTAATTGCCATGTATATCTCAGAATACATAGTTGTCCTAAAATTCCATTGAGAAAATTTCGAGTGGCAGTTAAAGTATTACTATTGTTGATAATGCCTCTACCGCTTTGTTGAAAGTTTTTTTTTTTTTTGATCTTGTTAACAGGACTACATTGTCTGCGCATGCAATACACTGTACTTTATGGTGATAAATCTAACCTGTTCTTTGAATCGTACTATATCTTCCTATTACTTCCGTTACTGGATTAAATGGGTTTGGCGAGGGGGCCACTTTGTCTTCAACCTTTCCCAACTCTAATTGTAAATTGTTCTGAATAATAGCAGTTTATTAAAATCATATTTCTCATGTCTTTTAAGTGTCATTTCCGCAAGGTTTATTATTATTTCTTGGAATTGCTTACCAGCGCTTGTATAAAACATTGCATATTGTATAAAGCAATGAATTGAAAAGAAAATGTGAATTGAAAATATTTCTTTTTTTTGTATTGAATTGACTTACTGTAGCCCCTTTGGGGCATCGGATGCGCGCCTCTGAACTATGAACTTTAATTTCTGACTAAATAAGTATAGCGTTTCTTTGAAAAACAATCTCAAAATGAAAGAACACGTTTGTGTCTGACGTAACCAAAGAAATTAGGCTAAATGTTACGTGAATTATACTATTATATAAACACATGTTATGTTAATGCTTTTTTATATAAGTATTTAAAATAAATGCTAAATATAAAAAAAAATCTTCTGTAACAGTGACTAAGTTAGGTATCAAAAAAATAGTTTAAAAACACTATTTTAATGAACGAGTTACCTAATATGTTATGAAATGTGTTTAATGTTTTTAATGTCTTTTTTTTAATAAAAAAATGGAAAATGTAACAATGCTTACCTACCTATAACTTTTTAATGTCCAAAGTAGTAACATTTCAATACCGCGCAATTATTTTTACCAACTTTAACGTTTATACAGTGTGTATTAAATTTAGAGTTTGTTCAGTACACTTACATATCACCGCGTTGTTTATCTGTGATTTCGAGCTCTCAATTCTTTTTTGACTTTATCAGTAAACAAATGAAAATCACAGGGTGCAAGGTCAGACGAGAAGTGGCCCATAATTTTCATCCCCATATCTTCAAATGTTTCGTTCAGTGTTGGGCAAGATAGAAGAGCTCCATTTGCATAAGAAGCGAGGAAAAAATAAGTGAGGTGAGTATGCAATACTCACTTACTTTCTGTTTCTTCAAGTGCAAATGGAACAGCCAAATGAGCCAGTTCTACATTTATTACTTGACATATAGGTGTTTTTGTAAATATAAATCGCGATTGTGATTATGATACTAAGATTAATCGTTACGTCACAGAGATTAATCCATGATTTGTAATCGTTTTCCGACGCACTGATTTGTTTACACGATTTATTTACTTCTATGCACAATGGATTGCTGTTTGAAATGTAAACAAATCACTTGTAATCGCCCCATAGGTACGATTATTGCGATTTATAATCACTTGAATTGGGATTTGATTTTTCAAACGTGATTACTTTCAAACGCAATTTAAATTCATACTTTTCCAAGGATTTGATTTATAATCGCACACATAATCGCAATCGCAATTTATATTTACAAAAACACCTATGATGCATCTAACCTTACGCACATATATGTTTATTTATATTTATTTATTATCCATCCAGCCCTATTTCTCACAATTTGGTACGGCAGAGTGGAAAAAATTTTAGGGAAAAACGTAACCATAAACACAACAAACAAACAAAAATGACAAAAAAACAGTAAACTAACTTCAAAATATGAACTGAGGTAAAAAAACCTTATTACTGAGGGTGATTAGGAACTCACTTAACATCGGTAAGGAGGGAGGTAAATGCCTCAGTTAGTTTTCCTCAGTTGCTAGCAAATGGAACGAGTAAATAGCTGAGCTAAGGTGAAGTGGTGCGGAACTGAAGATTTGGTGCAAATGGAAAGCAGCTAATATCGTGATGTAGGGTGCAATCGAGGTCTTGATAAACCAAGCTACCTCTACCTAAGACCTCGGAATCGGCTGATTTTTCTTTAATTTTATCTTTAGGGTTCGTATTTATCAATAAAACAAAAAAAAAATAAGTCCATCACTTATCGGCGCGTTTTTGTAATTTTGGTCATTTGCTATTTTGGGCTGTCTTTGTGCTTTCATTATTATATGCTTTAATTCAAGCTCGTAATGATGAAACCAACTCTCGTTATATGTAACACAGTTCTTAAAGAATGTTTAAAGTAACTAGTTGCTTTTTTCAATGTTATTCCAAATTGGCACTCCTATTGGTTCTTTGTTCAGCGGCCATCACTTTTGGAAACCATTGTGCTGCGACCTTCCACGACCTTAAATTTCTACGAATAATGTTTTTATTGAAACCTTAAGACAAATGTTGGAACAATGTTAGAAATTCGATCTATGCCAATCTGGCAATCATTTTGAATCGAGTTATTAATTACAGAGTCGAAGTTTCAAAACCCTCTTTGAACTTTTTATGCCAGTTATGCCACTCAAACACATTACCGAACATAAAATTTTATTTCAATTTTATGTTGGGGAAGGTAGGGCAAGATGGGAACATTAAGCTTTAGAACACTGCATCAGGATTGCAAATTGATATACAAGCTTCTAAGTACGCTTGTTGTAATCTTTAAACATTTATCTGCTGATGAATGAATTCTTCGATGGGCACTTTTGTTAGAAAATTTTGAAAAGACATGTGTAAATACACCATCTTGCCCCACCACGGGGTTCCAGGTGAGTTAAGAATGGGTCGTACCATAAATCTAAGTAATAGGTAAAAAAAATAGGTTCTTCAAATATTCTTAAAAACATGCAGGAACAAAGCTTAATCTTTAAAGTGGACTATTTAAATAAATTAAAAACAATCACGATAAGAATATTAAATTAATCTTCACAATTGGAGAAATAGAGACGAACTCATCACGTTATTCGTACAGCTTCCATGTACCCAACCTCGCCATCCATGCCATTGTATCAATATTCCCTACCAATACTAACATTGAGCGTCATCTTCTTCAACAGAAGAACTTGATTACTTCCTTGACGTTTTTCTAAAAATCTATCTCTTTGCTTTCCTTACAGAATTCGGCTTCTTGATCTCTTCTGTTTTCTTATTTGTCATTTTTTTTCCTTTAACTCCCTCTCAGCACTTCTAGTTGCCTTAGGGATTCTCCAGACTTCTATTTTCTTGTAGCAGATTTTTCTACGTAGTGCTTGTAAGGATTTTACTTTCCCTTGTTAGCGTTTGATTGAACTTGTACTTTATTCTAACATGAGAAATAGGCATTATGTCTTCGAGAAAGCATAATGGCATATCCAGGCATAACGGACCAGGCTGAAGAGTAAGATAATGATGTCCCCATGTTGCCCCATACCAATAGCCACATCTTGCCTCTTTGGGACATTTTCTGGTTATGTCATAATAACATATTAAGTATTTGAAATAAACAAATAACACACTATAGAAAATGCATGCAATACATGTCAATTAATAAGCACAAAAAAGTGTAGTTGTAAATAATTTACTTATGCTACGATAATGGCCGTTGAATTCACCATCAAAATAATAACGAAATTTTGGAAATTGCAAAGTTCACGCACAAACAGCAATAACTTTGTTATTACGACTAGTAAAGTTTCCTACATTACAACAAACATAAAACAGCACTTGTCAATACTAGGACTGCTATTATTTGCCAGATGCTTACTGCCGTTTTGTAGATAAGACGATGTCCCCATCATGCCTCGTGGCTCCACCCTCCCCTATATCTCTGCTTCACTCTTTTTTTGTCAATGGAAAACACTGACAAGTCAATAATTAATAATATAAGTAATAAACGTCACAATCAAAAGTTAGATCAAAGCCTACTTGAGGAAGATTGTATTTAAAATGAGGGTTTCAGCGTATGTTCTTTGTGTTATAAATTTTCGGCTTCTTGTTACTAGTCTTGTTATTTTTCTTTTATCACCGTTACTAGACATTTACTAGAATGAATGCGCAATGTCAAAAATATGATAATTCATTTTGAATTTTGAGTGTATAGCGCTGTCTGATTCACATGCGCACCTAAAGGTTAAAACACAGATTGTATTCTAATTATTGGTAATGTCACCTATAGTAGTTCTTAACCTTTGCGTAGTCTGCTTCAAATTAAATAAGAAGTCCAAGGCATTTACATTCGTGCCACCTTTAGTGTGTCTGTATTTAAAGCAGCAACTTATACCGGTACTAATAGATTTACACTATGTTAACAGAAAATACCGATATTATAGCAGTATTTTATAATAGAATACGATAGGTATGGCGAAATCAATAGTGGAATAAGTCCCTGATTTAAAAAAAAAAAAATCTAAACACGCTAAGAGAGCTGCGAATCAAAATTTTCTATAAATTCTTATTTAATTTGAAGCAGACTGTACCTTTTAACGGGGCCTAAATTATTCTACCGCGACAATGATTTGAACTGGTAACAATGAATGAATATTCCTATTAAATTGACCTCGAAATCATTTACTTGGGTAGAAAAAATAAATGAATTGAATGTGATGGAATATGATGGTATTATGATAATGATTTTTTTAATGTTATAAATTATTATATGACAAATATTTATAAGTCAACATAATATGCGTTATATAGGAATTTGGTTGAATAAATTGAAATCAAATTCATTCAAAATTGACGAACTATTTGTAGCTAAAACAAACAAAAAAATATTTTTTCACTCATTATACTTTCACTTAATTGCAGAAAATTCAAAATTGTACCATTTTACTCCAATGTTATACACAGAATAATTAAAATTCGTAAAATAATGATAGTATTATAGTAATAACAAGTAAAAATTGTTGAAATAACAAATTGTTTTGCAAAATTCTGCAAAAATAATAATGTTTACAGCTTATTGGAAGATTTAAAGAATAAATTTATAAATTCCATCGTGACGAAGGTTTATCAAACCGCTGTTTTTATAAATTTGTGACTACTGATCGTTATTTTTAAGTATTAAAATATGTGTTTTGTATTGAACTTTCTACTGTCAACACATCTACAGATTATTAGCCCGGTCAAAAAAAAAAATCAAGTGAAATTGAAACTAAACGGATAACATCAATATTTGTTAGGTGTAACATCATTTTCTAAATTTTAGAAAGGATGTACAAGGTGGAGGTGGCATTATCAATTTTGTATAAAGTTAATTTCAAAGTGTAAATCGCTTAAAAAAAAATCCTAATTTAAATTTTACTTAGGAGATAAAATATTTCAAGACGATTTTTCCTTTTGGAATTTGGAAGTACATAGGTGAGTATATGTATTTTAAAACAAAGTTAAATCTTACGTTAGATAAACACAAATAAATAAATAAATCGTTTTCATTATAGCATTTTAGTATTACCTACCTTTTTTTATGTTTTGTATCTTCAAAAACACTTAGGATAACAATAATTACACTACTAGGTAAATGAAAAATCTACCGGTAAATCGTTACCATCCTCATTGTGAAGTCCTTTTTGCTTTTTGTGAGGTCCTCAGCAAGTCTTTCAATTCTTGGAGTACACCGTTAATTTATAAGGTAATTAATGTTACCTTCTGCACTATCACCGTGACACTTTACAATAACTTTTATAAAAGACCGATTTTATAATCCTGCTATATTCCTTTACGGCGTCTCTTCCTTTAGCGTGTAAAGACTTTACTAATAACACCACAACACTGCTTGCTTGGTACCTATCTATGTTTGGAACAAGAACAAACGCTGCAAGCCTCGCTGCTCGCTGGTGGTGGAGCACTCACAGTGCATAGGTAAAGGTAACTGTATTGTGTGCACCAATGACGTCTCGGAACACCACTCTCTTCCGTACTGATATCGCTTCGAAGAAGAGCGGCGTAAAAGAAGTCGAAGTTGTTTAGTAACATTCACTGAACCAACGAAATGAATTGCGGCGATATTGTCAACAAGGCAGACTAATAAATATGTTCAGGTTGCAGGAATTTAATGTAGCTGTTTTTCAGTTTAACGCGCTCGATTACCATACAAAGAATCCAAAATTACATATGCAAGAAGTGACCTAAAAACTTGATACCTAATTTCGTTTGCATTCGGTATTTTTACCTTGTATTCATAACTGAATAATATTCAGTGTTTTTTTTCCAGTTATTATATATACACGACGATGGCGTACATAAAAGAATAGGCACGTGAAAATATTAGGGTTTTTGCTTTTAGAAGGGCTCATGTACCTAATATTTATTTATAAATGAGGGTACATATATTTTTGCAGTTATATTTATTTAAATTTTATGTAGGTAATATCCGCTGCTCTTTTCGAAATAAAAGAAATTCGTTGCAATTATTTGTTTGAGAGATACATGCTAAAAAAACAAATTCAGAAATTCATCCTATTTCAGGGTCCGTTTTAAATAAAAAAACGTAAGTATAATTGCCCTAACTTTTAATACAGGAAGATGTACACACATAAAATTTTACTTTTATGATACAAAGTACCATAAAAAATAATTGCAAATTCCCTTGATTGTGCGCAATAGTGCGGAGATCCCAAATTTGCAGACACTTTATCTACGCCACTGATTTAGACATCTGATATAAGAAATTAATCAGCAATATCGACAGAAGATAACTAACAAAAAAGCGAATCACCCTGTCGTGCCACTGATTTTCTGACCTTCACCAGTACAAAAACAAAATGGCGGAAAATTGAACGTGGCATCGTGGAAATACCTATTGTCATTCGTTTCGATTTTTACACTAATAGTATTTCAATCTAGCTAACAACACTTGAAAGAGACATGAAAATACAAAATATATATTTGACATGTTTTCATCAAAATGTTCGTAACATATTCGGTAATTGTTGTATAGTTCTGCAGGTGACTTCCCCTTCTTTCACCTTGCTATGATCTTTGGCAATCCTAAAAAAAAATCTAATACCCCGAGACATCTTAGTGCATCATATTACATAATACGTCAAAAACCACTCAATTTTGTACTTAAAAAGTCACAAATCTTTCATACAATTTACACTACCAACCATATTACCGACCTGATGCCAACATTATTGTTTTTTGTATTCGTTTTTCGCTGATATTGAGATTACAAAACAACGCACTTAGTAACCATATAATAAGTTCTTCAGTAATTAATGAAAGATTAATGTATTGGTGTGAATAGTTCTTAGTGTTGTAGTTTTAATGCTTTATGTTATAAATGAATATTGCTTGTGCAAGAATGTACAAATGCGACCAATGATTATACTCAGAGGTGTAGCTAAAGTTTTCAGCGTCCGCGGACATCTGAAGATTTGGCGCACCGTCCTGTTTGCCAAAATGCAATGGGAAACATTTCATTGTAAAATTTCTTATATCCATTCGCCCTCTCCCCAGGATGCTGCACCCGGTGAGAGTGGCCCCCTTAGCCCCTCCATAGCGACGCCACTGATTCACACTTCAATAATAATTCACTGTTTCGTGAATATCGAAAAGAAAAATATTATTTATTCTTATAGCAATAATAACAAGCTTTATTAATTACAGATAAGCATAAAGTATAAAAATTTAAAAAGCGGTCAAACAATTATAATCTCAAATTAATGAATGCACACTACAATTTAAGTTTTTTTTTCAGTTTCAGTACACAAAAATATGAGGTTTAGCTAACAAACAGTTTATTTCTGCAATAAAATACTCCCTAATAGCCAAATTTAAATTTTCCCCAATTATTCTTAGTAACTTCAACGTTGATACATAAAATTCCCCACCATTTTGTATTACATTAAGTTATTTTAAAGCCTTTACGTTGAATTTATTAAAAATTGTGGCGGGAAATTTGAGTTTGGCTATTAGGGCTATGCTTGGCACGCAAATAACAGAATTGTTAACACAGGATACTGCTACAATCTACAAATTCTGTAATTCGACTAAAAAGAACACAAGTAACGCGGTGATGTAAGTCGCAAGCTCCCGTCAACGCCATACCAACGTAAATCAGTATTATAAGGCGGATCAATTTGTTTTTTTTTATGACATCAGTTTTACAGTTTTAAGAAATGTTTTTTTTAAGGCAGGTAACCAATTTGACTATCACTTTATGAACACATAAAATTTAAATCGTTTTGACCGAATCTGGCTCATACGTTTTTCTTTTTTAATTCAAACGCATTAACAAAATGCGGAATATTATATTTATTTTATATATATAAAATAAAAATTTATACAAAATTGAGTAACTGAATACAGTCGAATTTAAAGATGAGGAATCCTAGCATAAACTTCGTTATAAAATTCATCAAGATAAGCCTAACGAAATAAATAGATATAGTGCATCAGCGTGGTTTGTAATATCGTGTGCATGTATGTTTCGAGATTCTCAGAGCAATACGATACGGATTCAACACATACTTGTGGCTTTGTCGGTGTTTTCCAATTGTATCCGGCACGTTCAGGTTAATTTACATACGTGGGCATCAATAAAGACACAATTAAGAATACAATTCCAGTTTCTACTCGCGCGATTTACACTCGAATCATGTTGACCTGGATTCTCTTCAGCGGTTCCAGTTCTTTTTCGTTCGGAACGACCTACGTTTGTTAACCCAGTTTTGAACGTCTTGTGAGAACATATTTGTCCTGTGAGTGTACCATCAAAAATTGGAGTACAAATCTCGGTTGTTTGATGCCCACCAAACTATGACTCACAAAATGTGGGAAGTACTTATATGATAAATAATCTAAACTGGCAGAAGTATTGTGCTTATTTAAATTAGAAATTTTGTAGTAATATTTTATATTATATATATGTTTTACTCAGAAAATCACCCCAACTATCATTTCATGTCTATATTCGTTATATTTAAATAAACAAAAATATTACAAAATTTTATTTAGACACTGAAGTTGCTACTAGTGACCTCTAACGAGTTTTCGCCGAATGTTGTAGGGTGTGCTATTTGAGTTGCCTAACATCTGAATTAATTATTTTTTTAATTTTACTTGAATAAAAATTTAGAATTTAATTTAAACAATTTAACAAATGATTAACTGCTTACGTTTAATACACACGCTTTCATTAATGTTTGGTATTATATCATTAATTATGATGAATAGGAATGATGTCAAGTTGAATATTTTGACTTTGACAGAACAGACAGAACCGACAGAACGTAGCCGTATTTACCATAAAAATAGCATAGCATTTCGGAAAGAAAACGTGTTATTAATTTTATGAAGGTAGTCGCTACTAGAGGAGTAGCAAAATGGGTGACGATCTTCAACGCAAAATCCAATCGGAATTAGAAACATACAAATCATTGCAAAAGGGTAACCCTCCAAATTATTGGTTTTTAATCACCTAACCACACTTTCTACTTATTTCAGAATATAGTAAAGTCGTTCAAACTAGACAGCAGTTAGACGGTCAACTCAACGAAAATCAAATAGTAAAGGATGAATTAAATATTCTTCGAGACGATGCGGCGGTATATAAATCGGTTGGCCCTATCTTAATCAAAACTGATCTGGTGGAAGCGAAACAAAATGTTGCTAAACGCATGGACTACATTAGCAAGGAAATTAAGCGAATTGACGATCAAATATTGAGTATAGAAAAGAAACAAGATACACATAGAGAAATTTTGCAAAAATTGCAACACCAATTTCAGCAAGCTCAAGTGAAAGCTGCTATGAAAGCATAACTACGTTCTATTTAATTTCACGATTCAAGTTTATTTATTGATAACCAATAGCTTTTATATTTCAATCTAAAATGCCTGCAGTGATGTCTTACATTGTGTCTGTATGTATTTGCTTTTGTAATTATCATTAATATACTAAACCTCAATTGGAGGCTTGTTTTTTTTTTTTAAGAGAAAAATTAAGTTAATAGATTCTGTATTAAAAACTAATTAATTAAATTGCATTGACTGTCTATCAAAGTTGTTTTAATCAAATGCTAATGTAACTGGAGGATGGAGCGTGTATTTGATTCTAATGCAGGCAGTTTTTTAGCGGTTGGTGGCGTCCTTAAATTTTATTTTGACTGATTAATCGTTTCATTAACAATTTCTTTTGAAATAAAAACTATTACTACCTGTTTAAAGTTTGTTTTAGGTTATCAACAATAAATTATAGTTATAAATACGATCATAATAATATTCCAACTAAAATTGGTTACTGAAGCTATTGTAATTTTGTGGTTACAAATTCCCCTGGAAAATATTTTGTTTTATCTATCCATAATTTGTTCAAACCATAGCCATTCTATTAAAAAATTGATACGGACTCTAAATATTACAAAAGAAAATCCCTATTCCTTCTACCATATTCAAAATCTCCAGTTTTTTTCATCTCTGAATGTCGCAGCGGGTTCTTTAAACTCATCGAAACAAAAGTAACTAGCAACGCCAATACCTTGTCAACACAGACACCAACTATAGTGTATTAATAGTTGATGTCTTTGTGTATAACCACTAAACTCCATGATTAAAGTATTTAATATTATTAGTATATTACATTAATAGTATTAAAATAACTATTAACTTAATACAAAATTGTAGTGTAATTTCATGATTCAACGTTGAAGTTACCAAAAAGAATTGTGGGAAATTTAAATTTGGTTACTTGGGATAAATTGTGAGACCTGGTGCAGGTTGTAGCAAAATTTCAGCTGGTTGTGCAGCAGTTATTTTTTAGATTGTCTACTTGTCTGCTTTTACATATAATTTACCGAAAATAATACTATACAATTTTGTTGATTCCTCATATACTTATATATGAAAAGAGACATCTCCAGGTTTAAGCCTTCGAGCATTGGTCACTCTGAGACTGCACAGGACATCTCATAAAACGTGCAAAGCTTTAATGAAATAGAATTACAAAATACTGCTCGCTAAAATACGTAATTGTCTTTGACAATGAACCTTCAAAATGGCTGCCATTAGTCCGTCCACGTCCGTCGCTCTAAAATAGGATGCGCACTCGTCGAAGCGCGATTTCTGTGGAAAAGATACAATTTCTTCAGTCTATTGTGTTGATAATTTTAAATGATAATTATAGTGCCATCATGGGAGGGCTAATTCACAAAGAAAAAGGAAAAAAAAGGATGGCTGTTTTCTTTAGATGTACGATTTTAATTCACAACTACATATGTTCGGCTGGCTCATGAGGGGTAGGGGAAAGGGGATATGAGGTAAAGGGGGGTAATTACCCCTCTCCCCATGTATACGCGCCTGCTTTTCAACCAATAGACCCACAGGCCTAGATGTTTGTATTTAGTGCTTTCTATTTGGCTCAAGGAGTTGCTCCGAAACTGCTCCGGAACAACTCTTATGCAAAGTAAAACGAACTAACTTGTGCTAACGGGGTGCAAACAGGTGTAGATAAAGAATTAGATGGCAGTTGATGCAACATAAACCCTGTAGAATTTCATATACTCATATAAACTGTATATTATCGTATGTCGTATCAAATATCAAGTTGAATTTGAACTTCTGTGATTTGAACGAGTTTGTAAAAAGGTTAAAAAGAAGCAATATAATATCCCGAATATTTGCTAAATTATAATTTTACCAATAAAACTGTATAGTACAGATCTAGTACAGTATCTTCAACAAATCTATTGATTTTAACGTCAGTTTCTTTTTTTCTAAATATTAATTTTTCTACCAACTCATCCTCACTGCTAGAAGTAGAAGAATCTTCAGATGATTGGTAAGGGTGATTGATCTTGAGTAATTCATCTAATTCCAGAACAAAGTAAATAAAATATAATTAATGTACATTTTTCTATGTAATATGTAATATGCATATAATGTAATAAGTACTTGCCAAAAATAAATTTCTTCATAATTTGATTTTGTTTTATGTCCATTATTCCTCTACAACGTTGTTCAAAAATATTGAAGGCCTAAGTATGGAGGCATAAATTTTAATCAATTTTTGTAATTACCCTAATTTTTAACCGTTTTATAAAAAATTTTACCGTTTTTATGGAAAATGCGCAGCGGGGAACAGTTCACCCTTGTAAATAGTAAGCGGCGAAGGAGAGAGGAAAACAGAGCTGTTCCGTTACAAAATGCACCTTGCAAAAAGAACGCTCAAAAACTGTACTGGTGCAACTCGGAGCAGTTCCGATACATCCACCGACAAATAGAAAGCCCTAATTTGGTGTATTGCGTATTTTTTTCTACTTGGGGTTGATAATTTTGGAGTAGTCGTCCGCACAACTCCTGATGACGATGTATATATGTACTTCTCTGTGAATAACTGGAGTCTACATAATTACCGTTAATTCCTATTGCAGTTTTTTCAAGCACATAATAAAACACATAAATAATTTACATAGGTATATGTACCTATATTATTCAATAAATAAATTAAGTATAAATGAAACAGTTGCCTTAGATCTTATTACATATTTTAAATGATTTTTAATCATTTACGCGAATAACATTATGGAAAAGTGAATTAATAAACACATGTTCTAAGTGAGCATTTCCTTTCTTCTACACGGACTCGTATATATTTAATCTCCCTAGACTTAAACTTAAAAAGTGTGTTGCGGATTTGTGTTACAGACTGACTTTCCCTCAGTATAAATAATGATAACTATTCGATGTTAATCTATCTGACTAAGCGGATGTGTTTAGTAATAGAATAATGTAGAAATGTGAAAAAAATGTACAAATGAGTTTTAAATTCTTAATACAACAGCGTATCAGATACAATTTTGTAAGTACATACATCTGCTAATTTGGTATATATCCTTTTAAGATCAATCAACATTCATACTTACGCTTGAATTACTTTTAATATAATTTGGTGCTATTTATAACTAACAAAGTTTGTGTCTAATTTTAGAATATCATATATTAGACTAAACAAAATGAATATAATGCAAAAGGATATTTCCGCTGATGATAACAGAGTATCGGAAGAGGAGACATCCGTACGAGAAAGGAGGTTAAAATGGATGATGAACGCGGATAAAGCTTTAGCGGAACAATTGCAATCGAAAGAATTCACGGAGCATTACAAGCAAAACAAACAGAAGAACGCACAATTGCGTCAGGATCTGTCAAGGGCGAAAACTTTGGCGGAAGAGATTGAGAAAAGTAGAAGTTTGCAGATAGAAATGGATAGCCGATTGGCGAAACAATTGACAGACGAATTTAAGGAAAAAGTGGAAATTGAAACGATTTTGCAACGCGATCTAGACGAAGAATTTGCGCGAAATTTGCAAAAATTAGATCTGGATGAAAAATCTGGTCTGCAGAAGGAAATGTATTCTTAGAGATGTGGTAATTATTCTGAAAGATATTATTGGTTTTATTATTTTTTTTTGAGTTATTTCGACAGGGGATGGATATATTTCTATAATAAAGTATTAATAAAGAAATTTTTAAATCTGTAAATAATGTATTCCAGTTTTAAATTAAAATAAAAGAGATTTGTATAGATCTTTGTCACTTTTTTACTTATGCATATTGTTTACACTAATTTTTCTGGTTGATCTGTTAAATTACATGTTTCTATTATTAGCGATTACTTTATCCAACGGTTTTCAGAATCACTTATTTGTAAATATTCAAAAAAACAAATACATACTTACCATACATACGCTGAAATGATTCAATCTTTATTTTAAAATATGTTCGAATATTTAACGTGATATGATGCTCCCGATGACTAAGAGTATGTTGGCAATTGCAAAAAATGGTATCACATATACAGTACGGAACAATTACTGGCACTATGACAAGTCATAAAACTATACAACAGAAACGTTTGGTTTCGTTTCTTTTTATTTAGCAATTTCGTATGTTTTACAAAAAAAAATCATTGTTGTGAAAACATCATAGCAGCTTTTTTAATTAACTTATAAAATAAACACTCATATGAATGCCTTCGTATTAATTAACGTAAGATTTAGGAAAATTGTGTAGGTTAATTGACCACATCGTAAATTCAGTAATTGTGATAAGAGGTTGTAGTTAAATTGACAGTTAACAAATGTTTTATCAACTGAAAGGGGTATATACATAAACGTTTATTCACTTTAGAATAAGTTGGCAGCGAAAGGTAATATTTAATCAATTAAATCAACAATTAATATTTGTACACGTTACCGCAATCGCTACATAAAAAGATATATCGAAAGCGCCAAAAACAAATGTATATAAAAATAACTATTTGTGTAAATAAGCCCTAGGTTTACATCGTTAAATCTTTAAAAATGATGATGAATGTGTGTTGAACTATATGGAATTTCAATTATAAATATTACCTATTGTCTCTTAGAAGAATAACCGCCGCAAAAGTAGTAGTAAGTTCTGGAAAGATATTAAAATAACTTTTGTAAACGTTTCTTATACAATTAGTTGTTTCGCGTCTTCATTGAATTCCTGAAGTCGATTAGGTGCTTTGAAAACTTATGGGGAATCTAGTTTTTTTGATATTTTTGTACAAAATCATAATTGCATCCAACATACCAATATAATATTAAACTTCTTGAAATATTTAAGCGGTTATTGTTTAATTATATTTTCTTTCTTTCTTGGGTATGCCGGTTTTTTTTTGTTTAAATTATAGAGGCGTTTTACGTTTCGGAAATTTTATTTTTTTCCTTTTCAAAATTGTATATTTTGGCCTACAATACATAAAATTTAATGTTTGATTTAAAATTTCCTATTATTATTTAAAGTAATTTTTTTCAATAAAGTTTTTTTTAATATAATAATAATAAGAAATTTCAAATCAAATCTTAAATTTTATGTATTATAGTACAAAAAATATAATTTAAAAAAGGAAAAAATAGAATTTCCGAAACGTAAACGTCTTTATAATTTAAATAAAAAAAAGCGGCATATCCAAGGAAGAAAGAAAGTGTAATCAATATGATATTATTAAATACACAAGAATAAAGAAACAGATTTTCTTTGAACAAAGAACATATTTTATTAATCCATAAATACTAATTAATTAAATATATTAATATACAGTACTATTTTGTATTACTATACAATTTTGTTAAAAAATATTAGATGTAAATGGTCTGTAGGTGTTGAAGAAGTCCCAGCAGTAATAGTTAAAAAGTTGCAAACGCTACTGTTAATCCCTCCAATATTTAATTAACTTAATGTTTCTGAATGGTGTTTGCCGAAAGTGTTAAAGGTCAGTAAAGTAATTCCGGTGCTTAAGAAAGCAGGTAATTCACATGATGTAAACAATTACAGGTCAGTTGCTCCGACTGTTTTTTCTAAGATTTCTGAATATGCTTTTCTAACGCGATTGCATGATTTTTTTAAATGTTTTGAAATTATTACTAAAAATCAACATAGGCTGCTGTAATAAAATAAAATAGTTAAGATAATTACCTCAACACGTTTAAAGAATGGATTAGGTGTCCCACAGGAGTCGGTACTTGGCCCGATTCTCTTTTACGCGGACGACATGCCTATATTTGTCTGGCACTGATCGAGATGAACTGGAGCATACATGCAATGATTTATTGTAGAAACTGGAGGCCTGGCTATACAACCATGGTCAATTGCTCAATAAAGTTAAAATGGAATTCGTAGTTTCTCATAATTATCAGATGGTTGCTCCATTACTAGGGAATACAAAATATTAACACTTATTTTGGCAATGTGTGTTTATGTTTTTAAAAATATGGACAGATTTGTCGTATGGGAATTTTCTCTTTCTTTTGCTAGATTAAATGTAACCAAGAAGTCACCAGAATATAGTCCAAACAGGCGCCATAATTTAAAATTATTTGATGCTTTACCTGTCGCGATTAAGGAATGCGAAAATATCAAAAAATTTAAAACCTCTATAAAAGAATATTTATCTAAAGGTGCTTTTTGTACATTGGATGAATATGTTGACCTACATATTCTTATTTTTTATTTCTTAATTGTATTTGTGTAATGTACCTATATGACGAAATCTGTGCTTGTTTTTCTTATGGTGCCTATTTGAATATATATTATATTTAGATATATTTTGACTTTTCTGATTTAATTATTTCATTCTATCGGTCATCAATCCCCGGATGTTTCTACGAATCAAGACCTTTTCAAGCAATTAAAATAAGATTATTTTCCATAGACCGCAGCTGATTTCGTCCGTGTCAATAATTATAATCAGAATTCTCTAACTACCAATAAGTGAAAAGAATATCAAAAATATGTACATTCTATTGGACAGCAAGTAATCACATGATTCTGCATCGAAACGAATGCAACTCGCATATGACTACTACCGTTAGCCGTGTGAATTGGGCAATTATCGTGTTAGAAAAAGAAGTTTCGATTTGGAAAAATTGTATGTATCGAAGGTAACGATAATGAAGAGATAAGAAAAGAAAGAGTCACTTGCCGTTTTCTGCAGCTCCTCATGGGCTATAGCGTCCTAACAGCGCTGTAAATTTACAGAGAGGGCGCCACTGCAGTCACGGTTCTGACGTTGATTTTGACGGTTATTGAAAATAATTTAGCAAAACCGCAGTCACCAGAGTAGTCACTTCAGTCACATCACTTTATTAATTCATAGGACTGTCTCCTTGGCGCTAAAATCTACAGAAAACTGACGATCGAACTATGATAACTAAGGTTACTACGTAGGGTAACTCGAGGTAACCAACCAAGTTGTTGACAATCCATAAATACAGAAAATTGAAAACTGAAGGATTACATTTGAAAAAAAAATATTTGTCATTAATGGTAACTTAAAAGTTAAATATTGGCTGCGTTCAGAACACATAGCTGCTTCCAAGCGGTTTGTAAACTGTTGACAATTCGTCACAAAAACGTAACGCTACGTTTGCGCTACGTTGAATTTTTCTGGAACGCTACCGTAGCGCTAGGAGCATTCGCCATTTTAAGTAGCAATTTTTATTTCCGCTCAGCTTGGAAGCGCTCATGTAGCAAACTAGAAATGTAGGTTATGTGTTTGTTTTTCAATAAAAAAACCAATCTTACAATAATATTACGCGCGGGCAGTTCTGGGGCAGTTGATTAGTTAAGAATGAATAATATTTCTTTAAATATTTTATGGCTTGTACTCTTCGCTATGCCGAAACGATCACCCGCTGCCAAGAAACCTTCAGGTTTTGCTAGCAACCAGATTGTTAACATAAGTTTTTTTTCTCAAATTAATTTGATCGTGTCTATATTGAAAATTGTTTCCGACAATATTTTGTAAATACCAAAATATAATGAGAAATAACAACTTATACAACTGTACATTGAAATTCTAATTACCCCAAAACTTGCACGTGACATTTGAAAAATGTCTTCTTTGAATAAATCATCGTTAAATCGCGGTATCGTTACTTCATAAAAATCTTTGTTTATTGGCCTTTTTATTCAAGGAATATATTTCATTTTTTCTTGTGGCACCAATGGTTCTAATAAGTATTCGGCAACCTCCCCGACATGATTTATTAGATTTCCATTCACCTCATTGCCATCCGCGACTAAATATATCAACAAATCTATGTTTCGATGCATTTATTTTATGCGATAGAACTTGAACAGTGTTAAACAGTTTAGGTATCGTGAATAGGTTATGCTGTCAGAAATGACAGCTCTTGAAGTAATATTTTGTAGTGTGTAAAATAACCCGTTCATCGCTCTACAATTTATATTACGAATCGATAACCTATCGCTATCTGAGCAGAAAAGTGGGATGAACGCGACCAATATCATACACTGTAAAAAAGTTGCAGTAAAATTACATGTAAAATCGTTGGTAAAAAGTTGCTACAATTTTACAGGTAAATTGCTTCATGAAGGTAAATTTTAACCATCTAGTAAATGGTCAATATCTGCCTGATGTGTGTTTAACCCAGTTGACTTAAAATTCGTATGTAATATTTGTATGAACTCTATATTTACCCGAACACTGAAGTAATTTTCATATGTATTTTTATAAGAGACAAAGCAACTTACCTAATCTTTTATAGCACCTAATAGGTCCTTACTGAATCGCTCAACCAGGGATCAAGAATGAACAACGCTTACGCGAATCCTACGACTGTTTGTGACGTACATAGATATATTGAGCCAATAATAAGTTCGACAAACGAATAGAATTACCTACGCGCACAGGTAAATATCCAATAACCAATCACATTGCGGCGTATGAATTTCGTATTTTCCATGATATCTATAGTTTTTACCCGAAAATTCAAGTAAAACAAATAATATAAAAGATCCTCATATTTTTACAGCAAATTAATAGTTCACTAGTAAAATACTTTAAAGTGCCCTAAATACCCCCAAAAAAATGTCAATTTTAACACTTTTAAGTAAATTTTGAGAGTAAATATACAAAATTGGTACATGTTTTTTTCTGTATTTCTTTCGAATTTTTTGTTACATATTAAATTACATGAAAAGCTATAAATTTTACCCGAAATTTCTTTTGTTCCATGTTAAATATCCTAGAAAAAACATGTAAAACAAAATTTACATGATTTATTGTGGTAAATTCACAACGTTATTACATGTAATACTCCTGATTTACCATGGCAAAATTACTTTAATTTTTTACAGTGTACGGTGCGGTCGCCATTTTGTGTAACAGAAACAGTTATTGAGATGTATAATATTCACATAGTTAGCTGGTACTAGAGATATGTGGGCATAGCAGTACATGCGTTTGCGTATGTATACGTGCTAAAATAATTCACTAACTATCAACAGCGATCATTTTTTTGGCGACACTACATTAAAGGCGCCAGCAATAAGTAATCTTCTTGTCTTATCCTTTCGCTGATACAGCTATATTTATACAACAACATTTTTGATATAAACAATTAGAGGGAACTGTTTCTGTCTACCTTCTCTTGCCCCTATTTGACGTTTGTAATCTGAACCTTTGACCGCTTTACATTATTTGTTAATAATCTATCAAAAATCCTGTCTGTGTCACTGGATCAAATTAACAGGGTGATCTTACGATACTCTCCTATAGACATGTAGATTAGATCCATACATCGATGCATGGTCTAAACGGAGACCTAAATAGCGCTACGTAGATCCATTTATTTTTGATTTTTGGCACGGGATACGTCGGCCGAAAACTGACGTACTCGATAAATACAATCTATTTATAAAGAGCGTCTTTAGATACGCGTACGACAGGGTGTTGTGCGGTAGCAGCAACTCCTATAACGATCGACAAGCGAACACCGTCTTCGACCGAAAATTTCGCCGTAAAAATACCAACTACGTTCTTTGCCGTTTGCTAATTATTAACGCTTTGATAAGGAACCAATAATTTTCTCTTTTTCTTTTCGAACGCGTTCGTGAGAAGAGAACGAAAGAAATACCATTTCGCTACTAAGTTATCGAGGCTCGGCCGTAAAATACTATTAAATCGCTCCTCGTATAAACCAGATTAATTAAACGGAATTTCAGCGTTTTTTGAAAAAAAAAGGTGAGTGAATAAGAGCTTTCATTCTAGTTGGCACTTGTATGTAGATTGGCAATACCATAATGCTTACCGGACAAAGCAAATTGAGTAAAATAAATGCATACTGAGAACATAAATAAAAAGTGATCAGATTTGCCATTGTACTCGCATTTTAAAACTTCATTTTGCTTGACAGTAATGTCAATTGTCAAAATATTTGCACACCAAATATGCAAACTGTTTGCTTGCTGTTGATAACTCAATAATGAACAATTGATCTTGCATCTAAGTTTTCCTTTAATTAAAATCACAGTTTTTTTTTCACTTGGTTACAAGATTAACTTTAATCTTAATAATATATATGTGTATAGTAAATGCATAAATCATTTTTGCTTCTATTACTTATAATTTAGGTTTGAAATCGTGACATCCTATAAGTAATTGGAGTGAAGAATTTTATCGTTACAAGTTTAAATTCGTAAGGAATGCTAGAAACCACGTGGTTTTGTGTTTGTTTCGTACAGTGAATGCCTTTGTTTAAAATTTCGAATTTTATTTTAATTTTTGGCAAAATTCTGATGAGAGCACAAAGTTTGAGCAAGTGAAATATTGAAAATGAAAAATAGTTGCCGCAAATAGAAAAAAAATACAAAGCGTATATTTAGGGCATGTTTATTCTGCGACTTGGAGACGTTATTTTCGGTAACTCGCGAAATATTTAAAGAATCTTTACGTCAATATGGGAAAGTATTATGGGTGAACATATGATAATTGAGCAAGGTACCTACCTAATACACGTTCCTTATAATTGTTGTTCAAACAAAACGAACAACACAAAGAGCATGAGAGATATGAGAAGGCGCTTTGGCGATAAAAAAGTTTGTGTATATCTATCAAAATGTAATAATTATATCAGATATATACGATAATTATAATGACATTGATGATGACAAATCATAACAAAAGATCTTGCACACTCCCTTTTTACATGACAATACGTCAAGTTTATTATAGTCTATGGGTATTTACAACATTATTATTTTGAATATTTTATATAAGGTGACGATGCAGGAATACCCAATATTCCCTTGGTTATTATGAAATGTTTTTTGGAATTTATATTTTTCTAAGAGGAACTACCTACATGATGCGCAAAAATATTCTTCATTTTCCCAAATATCAGAGTAACGTAAAATGACGTTTAATTGATGGCAATTTTACGTCTAATACGTGATATCAACGTTTATTAAACGCCATTTTACGTCACTCTGCTATCTGGGTCTGATTTAACGATAACTTCTTCGCCATAAGTAATTTGTTTTCTTTTCTTTTCAAATTGCAATTGTTTTTAACTGAAAGACTTTTCTATTCTTTTTCGAGTATAATGATATCGTGCATTAAATCGATGGATGGTGGGTGGTTTTTGAAAAACGTTTTCATAAATCGAATGATTTTTATTTCGGACAAAAATAACTTTGAGATAAAAACATAAATAATTGTTTTAAAATCATTGAAATTGTTTGGCCTGTAAGAATAGACGCTCATTTTTAAACAATCCCATCACATAAAAATATTTGATGTGGCAACTACACACATCTGCGTTTGTTAGTAAAAGCATTGTTGAAGAATATTCCAGAATATACATACACATAAGAGTGGTAAAAAGCACTTCACCTCGTTAGAACGGAATTTGCGACTGAGGCTTATTTAATGATGACATAAGGGTTGCTTTCAATAAATCAAATAATCTAAATAATCAAAAGTATGAAATTCAAGACGGAATTGAAAATATCAATGTCAATCAGCTCCTAATTCTTAACGGACGCCATTTTGAACCATTCTATACTTGTACACCTATTTGCGAAAGATAAGAAAAGAACTCACAGTATGATCTACACACACGGAGCAAAATAAATGTATATTCTTATACCAATTGTTTTATAATTTACCGGAACTGAGGGTAATTATTGTGACAGCGACAGAGACCTGTTGTAGATACAGTAGAACCTTGTTAAGTCGGACCCCGTGAACCCGGATCTCCAGATAACCGAATCAATTTTGACGGAGAATTTTTTTTTAGAAATATGCGTTGTATCAAATTATGATGAAATAAATGAAATGAATGAAATGAATCAATGAAAATGAATTAAAAAAAAAACGTAATTGTTCGGTTTTTTTTTTGTGTGTGCATTTGTTTATCTACGAAATGAAGTAATTTTTCTGTAAGTTTGTACTGTCTTATTTTATTTTTTTTACCCTAGTGTCCGTGTAACCCGGATTATCGTTAATTCGGAGCGGCTCTGGTTCCAATTGATCCGGGTTAACAAGGTTCTACTGTACCAGGAAATTACAATAAACCCTCAATCATCAATGGTCTGACAACTTCAATTTTGTTGTAAATACAACGGCATAAAAATGTCAAAACCTTTTGCTACAACTCTAAAAATGCTGCAAGTCATTCACCAACGTAAAGGTGGTCACGATACGTGCTATATATAACACGATATGCCTTAGCACTAATTAAAATTAATTTATGGAACAGACTGTCGTGTTTTCTAATAAAATTAGACCACGATTAGACGTTACAGTTTGCCGTAATAATATAATACAAGTAAATTATTGTTGGCAAATATACACAATCAATAATGTATGAATAAGTGTCATGTGATATTTATACACCTATAAATTTGTTTAGAGATGTACATCGAAGACAAAAGTCTTGACTCAAAATTAAAAAGAGAAATGCTGAAATACTGAAGAAACTCTAATGATTCTATCTCTATTCATGTCAAACTTGAGTCAAGACTTTTGTCTTTGATAGTACCAATGCCGGCGTTTCCTCATCAATTGCTCGCACAGTTCAAAGAATTTTAAAATAACATATCATTCCATTTTATTAGTCAGAAAAAAAAATTATGTTGTTTTAACTATTTCGTCAAACGTTTGAGTAATTTCAAAACATACCATATATTGTCCTACGAAATATTTCATAAGTGGCGTTAATTTCAGAGATTAGGCACAATCATTACATTTTCTTAGAATACCTACCTTTATTATTTTTGACGGGAAAGCATATCGGATATGTAAAATCCTTATCGATTTGTTCCATAGATACCATTTCGCCTTCTAACACATAACTTCAATTTACAACCACAACAAAATGTAATAATCATGTTATTTTGTATTTCTGTTAGGTTAAAATGACTATATTTTAAGATTACAGTTTATACTGAAACAAGTATGTATTCTCTACAAATTGGAAATTCACCAATTGTAAGATTGCTACTGCAGCGCAACAAAGCGACATAAACTTATTATTTTGTCGTAGCTATCTATTTTAAAGGGTAATATTTACCAAAATAATTACATAACTACTTTTGTAATTATTATGACAATGGCAGTTGTTTTCTGTGAAGTACTTCAGAACACTTATCACACTTCTTGATGGCATAATTTTCTAGGATCGTTGAAAGAAACATGGGTATATTATTCTTCAAGATTACTTAAATTAAGTTGTCAGTCTTCTTCATTCAATTCGCTTGGACCCGCAAAACCCCTCCCGTGTATATGCCACTGATTCTAAATAGTTTCTTATTTGACATAAGTCAGATTTTAAGAAGCTATTTAAGCAGAGCGCGCACTGGATCGACTCGGTTCGGTCGGCTTGGAAAAGAGCAATCGCTAGGTTTTGGTAGTTAAGTGAAAGGCCGCGCACTGATTTGAATCGGATCGCATCGGAAAATGCCGAACCAGTGCGCGGCCTTTGATTTAACTTCACATGTAGCAAAAACTGCCGATTGCTCTTTTCCGTGTCGAATCGATTCAGTGCGCGTTATGCTTTATACTGACGGTAAAGTAGTCACAATTTAAGAAATACATATTACGTCATGTCCGTTTTGGACGCTGGTGTCGTCGGATTAGTCCATTATGCCAGCTATAAGAGTGTTTGAATTCAGCGGCCGGCCTCGTTACAGGGTTGCCACTAAGTTGGCACGCACGTGACACAATATTCGCATCCGTCAACATTCAAATTAGCGTCTGTATTTGAATTTGTGCTAGTTGATCGACTTTTTATCGTGTGTTATTATTTTATTGCTACTGACGTGCATTTTCTGTCAAATTTTACTTTTGTCAATTTAAATCACCTGCGCCACTGATAGCTTTAGTTCGCGTATTCTACGTTGACATTGTGATGACGTAATATGTATATCTTATATTGAGATTACTCTACCATTCACTCCTAAAACTACTGAAAAATGTAAATACTTCTTTTGCGGTATATATTAATTAGTTTGAATGAAATATTTATTTAATTCATATTAATGAAATAAAATAGATACATTTTTTTTAGCAGAAAGAGAACATGGAGACATGGAAAAAATGAATTTAAAAAAACAAATAATGACGAATATAGTAGAAAACAAATAATTTTTTCGTTAACCTTGTGTCAAAATTAGTACCGGAAGTAGATTGGCTTACACAGAAAAAAATGTAAGCTTTGCATGTTGCATAGTCAAACGCTCAAATACTTGTCACACTTACGTCAAAAAATGAGGTTATAAATTTAAATTTGCCTATATATGGCTCCCTCTTGGCAAAATTTAAATTTCCCACAATTATTCTTAGTAACTTCAATATTGAAACATAAAATTACCAATGGTTTTGTATTAGATTAATAGTTATTTCGATGTCTTTCTGTTGAAGTTATTAAAAATAATTATGGGAAATTTAAATTTAGAGAATTATTTCATGTTATTAAAGTACTTGAATATCAAACGAAAATTTGTAGTTTAGCATAATACAATCACTATACAGGGTGAGTTTTTTATCTTGAGACAACGGAATATCTCTAAAACACTGCATCAAATCAAAAAAAAAAAGGTCTTAATAAGATTTGTTATAATGTAGGGGGCTCACTGAATGGTGCCGAACTCGATCCATCACCTCACCCCCCCAGAGTGGGAGGAGGGACGTCTTATGAAATGTTAGTTTATGTTAAAATAAAAAAAAACACAAAATCATGTTTGCTTGCTTCTCTTTTTTGTGTATTTTTTTTCTAGACGTTCACAATCATGTTTTTTGTGATTACACCGCAATCTGTTACGAATCGAAAAAAGTTTCAAGCAAAAACTACATGCTTGATGTCGTAGAATCCGAATCTGCAATACAAAATGGGGGTACCCATTTAAGATTTAAAAGTTGTCTCCCCTCCCACTCTGGGGGAGGGGGAGGGGGTGAGGTGGGAGATCGAATTCGGCATCATCAGTGTTGCCAACTCGTGGGAAATTTCCCGATTCTTGGGAAGTTTTGAAGTCGAAGGGAAAAAGGGAAATAGCATGGTATTCGTGGGAAATTTTATTTTTTAGCAACCTTGTGCTATCCTAAAATAAGACTTATTTACTAGGTACAAATATACAAGCTATGGTTTTCCGAAGTCCCAAATACGCTCAAGGTCGCGCAGCTGCTCCCAACTGCGTCATCAGCGTGTGTTCACGTTATTCTATGATATTTTCCTTAAAAGTTAAGATTCATTTGTAATTTAAAACACTTTTAATGTATACTCCATTTACATGTGGATTTATTATTTATATTTGTCCATTTCGATTTATTCGGTAATGCGTAATTTTATGAAGTTGTATTACTTCAATAGAATGGTGTGACTCTAACAGCTCACTAGTTTATTTTATTGGTTGGATTGGATCCCAACCGCGTCATCACGAGATGCGCAAGATCCATATCTTGTATATTGGTACCATGGTTTTGCGCATTCGTGGGAATTTTGTTAAAAAAAAGGGAAATTTTGATAGTTCCCGTGGGAAATTCTATGCTTAAAGGTTGGGAACACTGGGCATCATTCAGTGAGTGCCCTACATTACTACAACATCCCTACAATCTTATTAAGATCTTTTTTTGATTTGATGCAGTGTTTTAGAGATGCCTCAAGATAAAAAACTCACCCAGTATACTAATGTTTCTATTTTCAGAAATGTATTTAAGGTACCTCAAATAAGTAATTACTAAATAGTATACTAAACAACTAGTTGCATAAGGATAAGAGCACTTTTATCGGGCGCCTTGAGTTTTTCAAAGAATGAGTCCAAAAAGGCCTTCTGAAAGGAGTTCTTTATAGTATCTTCTTTTATAATTTGCATATTAATCCCTCTGTTTAACTTAAGATAATCCGGTTAATAGTCCTTATAAACGTATTAGCGCACTCCGTCAAATGTGTTTACAGTTTTTTTGTAACATCAAAAAAGAAAATACTTATTTGAGGAATATTGTTGATAACACGAGTTGATAGTGAAGTAACTAGATGACGGTTTTCGAAATATCATATGTTTTATGTGTAAACAGGGCTAAGTCAATCAAAGATATTTTGGTGCCAACTTTCCAATTTTTTTTTTCGATTCACCTATTTAATAGCACCTTGTATAAAAATAAAATTGATGAATTTCACGATTTACAAAAAAACGTAATAACAAAATTATGAATAATTATTGTGCATGATCTCACTTTGCATACTAAACATTATTTTAGCTATCTATGTTAATATAATTGTTTAACTTAAAGCATATTCGTTTTTTTTTTTATATACAAGATCTTCGTCTGCAAAAAATGCATGAGCATCATGATTTAATCCTCTTATGTCTCGTTTTCATGTTCACCTGTGAGTCATCATTTGTTCGTCAATGGAACTAAATATTTTTTGAAAGTTCACAGCCATTATGGCCGATTGTGAAAAATTGGCAAACTAAAGGAAACAAAGACTAAAGGGGAATTTTATTTATACATTTTAATAGACGTATATATTGCGTATACGTAAATAAAGTCATGTGATTCAGTTTAAAATATAAACAGAATTTTTTTGTTTCGCAATTTGCATGCTTCAAGTTTTTCTCTATCCGCAAATCTTTTACAACAATTGTTGTCAATATAATGTTACCTCATAGAGCAGGGTGATAATTTGATTATTTCTTTTTTCGCATAAATCAATAAATAAAAGCCACCAAAATAGTACCTGAGCAACTGTTAATTCTCGGTATCACACTGTGATAAGCGCGTGAAAAATTTTGGCTCGCCATCGTGGTGCGTCTTCATCTATTATAACAAAACTCTATTTATAAATTGCCGCTCGCGGAAAGCGACGCTGTTGGCCGTAAACCCGACCGGTTTTCGAAGAAAAACGTACACGGTTTAGTCTTGAATGAAGCGTCGATCAATTCAGTCGATTACTTTTTTAATTGAATAGAGTGGCTTTTAGATCGAAAGATTACGGAAAATGGGAAACGCCAGAAGCAGCACCCGAGTGATCGAAGATGACATCTGGTGGACCAACGGCGAAACTTACCACCAAGAACAGCAAACACAAACTACCATCGCAGAAGGTTTAGAAACTTTACACGCTCAAATCGACCAGAAAGATTGCGATATAACTTACAAAAATGAACGAGAACAAAGGAAGAGGGAAATGCAAGCAATTCATCAAGTTCAAACAGGAATTGACGAAGAAGCACGACCACAGGAGGCAACTGATAGCGGAGAAGAAGAAGGAAATGGCGAATTTACGCGAAGAGTTGACTATGGAGAAACAGGAAAACGCAAGATTGAGAGGACTGTTGAAGGAGAAGCATTCACCGGAAATCAGTGCCGGTGACACATCTCAAAATTACCAATCGACAAGTCTAAATTTCGAAACGATCAGAGAGGAAAATGAAGATTTACGCAACGAAGTGGAAAAATTGAAATTATTATTGAAGGAGCGGGAAATGTTGGCGGATAAGAATAAGGAATTGAGGATCAGTTTGGCGGAAATGCAGAGGGAACTGCAAAACGTCAATTCGCAAATTATCAGTTTCGAAAAGGAAAGAATCGACTATCAGGAACACGTGACGGCTTTGAAAGACATTATACGCGTCACCAAAGAAATGTTACGCGTCAGAGAAAGTCAGATAGAAGAGGTAAGTTTATTATTTTTTTTATGTTATCGCTTCTGAATGATTGGCAAGTGTGAATCGATTTTCTAAAAATTACTCCAATGGCACTTTGTTTTCTCATCTACGCCTATTAACGTCTAATTTGTATATTCTTTATATTGTGTTGTATACAAAAATTTATTTTAAGAATCATGTGATCATATGTTTATTTTCTTTTTACTTATTCATTCAAAACCGTTATAAACTTTTATAAAACTATTACTAACAACGTGTCTAAACTTTTCTTTATATAATATTCAAAATAATAGCACATGTTTATATATACATGTATGTATTTCAATTATGGTTCTTTACCTATATATGTGTGTATATTCTAACGTATGTATAGGTAACTAAAAATAAAACCACTTATACTCACTTTAGGAGGGATAAATAGACGCTTCCGGTTAATATTTATTGGCCGATACTTACGGGCTTTTGAACCTGTGTTTGAGCTTCAGTTCTATAAACATTCAAAACACTTTCTGCTTTTTAACGGTAAAGCGTCTGATGTTTTTTTCCCTACCTATTCGTTCTAGGTACTTTTAGAAAACGGGATGCTTAAAAATAACAATTACTTTTTCACATTAACCGATGTTTTGTTTACTGATACAAAATGAGAGTTTATTCTTAGAAGTTGAAACAATTATTTTCGTGAATCGTTTCAGTTTAAATGCGTATTGAAAACTCTTATACCAAAAAGTATATTTTGATTGCACAATGTTATGGAAGACGATTTCTAGTTTATTCATTGTTATTCTACTTGTTATTTTAATAAGGCAAACAAATTAAACATCCAGAAAGAATTATTTTATTTAAGTTTCCCAAATACAGTTTATACATTAAATTTTAGATATGTCGATATCCAGTAAAATGTCAACGTATTGATAAATTATGGACGATTTTCGTGCCTTGTATATTTCATTGTAAACCATTGGCGTAATTAGCGATTTTTTCTGGGAGGAATGCATAGTAGGCACTTAATTTATAAAAAACTAAATAATTACAATTTCACAGAAAAGATTTTAACTAATCGCTGACGCAATCGAAAGCTTTCGACAAATCAGAGATAACCCCAGTTGGTAGTAATTTATTTTCTAAGTTATTTATTATAGTGCTATATATGTCTAATATAGCAGAAGTTGTAGATTTTTTGATTCTAAATTTATGTTGCGATTGAGATAACAGATTACATTTTTTTAAGAAACTGTTGATTCTGTCTAACATTGCATATTCAAACAATCTGGAAAAGGATGAAGCTATAGAAATTGGCCTGTAATTTGATAGATCATCAATATCGTTTTTCTTATATATAGCCCTAACAGAGCTGGATCATTGTGTCAAAAACCAGTAAAAACATGCCCAGTCTCAGTTGAAGTAATTTCAAATTTCAAACAGTAGTAAACTGTTTTTATCGTTGTATCGATTTGAAGATATTTGTTACGGTTACATATGCTCATATATTGGAATCTACTATAGATTGAAAACTGATCTCCATCAAAATTACATGCTATCTGGCATAATCTTCATCTCAAGTAAAATCTTTTTCTACGAATATAACTATGTGCGTATTTTTCAACAGTTGAAGAAGAAGATAAGTAGCATAGAAGAACTCCTAGCCTCTAAAGAAATCAACATATTATCAGATGATCTTCGCCAAGAGTACGAAAGACAACTAAGGAACATTAGGGATCTCAGAATTCTCTATGAAGACCGGCAAAGAGTCGATAAGCGTGAAAAGGAAAATTTAAAGTCTCAAATTGAGGATTTGAAAAAGAACGTGGACGACGAACAAAAGAAGAACGGGTAAGTCTCCATTTTAATGGAAGAAAAACGTATTAATATAAACTTCACAGAGAACTGACGGAAAGAGTTAATGAGTTAGAAGAAGATGTTTCTAAGAAATACGATAAAATAGTGAATCTCGAATCTAATCTGGGATTGGCGCAAGCTGAATGTAAAGAATTGCACGCGGAAATGGATGTCATCAATCAGGTATGCTTATTAATGTCTACAATTGCTTCAAACATTTAAACCGGTTTCATTTGCTTTTGTAGTTATTTTCTCAAATCCTGATCAGCTTCAACAATGACCAAGACGTAGATTTAGATGGCATGATAAAAATATTGGAAGAAAATCATGATTTATTGACCAAAATCGTCATAAATGATGAATCTAATCAAGCTTTCGCTTTGCCCAAGGTGCTTTTAGATTTAGTTAAGCAAGTAAATGAAAATAAAAAAGACAATAAGGAATTCCCGAGTCAGGAAGAAGAAAGTCTACCTCAGCCAGAAAGGACAGAAAAATTAGACACTATTAAGGAAGAAGAAGGTAAGTGGTGTTTATTTAATTATTAATTCATTTTGATAAGATTTTGATTATTCGTTAAATAGAAACGCAACTGTTTGGCCCGCATCAATTAAATAGCCCTGAAGAGATTGTTGAGAATCTTCCGAAAGTTTGGCGAGTGTTGATCGAATTATTAAGTCATCAATGCGCACCAAGTAATGAGATAACCGAGAAGAAGGGGAAACCGACAGCCACTGCTATAAATCTGTTGAAACGCCATCTGGGATGAGTAAAGTTTTGAGTGTCAGCAAAACGTTCATTAGGCTAAAGGTTTGCAACGGAAATGCGCTAAAATTGATTTGATTTAATTACTTATTTTATTTTTAGAGCCTCATCTTAGAGAAGAAGTCTTTGGAGAAGGAAATGACTCGTCTTAAGCAATTGAACACTCATTTAGAAGGGCGTCTTTCGGATCAGGAGAAACGTCTCGTTTTGGTCTCAAACGAATTGTCCAAAACTTGGAATTTTGTAAGTTATTAAAAAGCAAACGAGGTCCTCAATAATAATATTTTTTTTTTGTATACTTACAGGTTGGTAAAATGCAGAAGCAACACCAGCAACTCCATACACAGGAAAAGATTCTGCGCTACGAGCTTGCGCAGAAGAGGAAGTTGCTGACGGAATTGAAGGAAGAATTAGAATACTGCCGGCAGAAGTGGTTGCAAGCGAGGAAGCAGAATTCCAGTACTGAAGAGCAGTGGAAACTGTTGAGAACCGAGTTTGCTTCGCGCAAAGGGACTACCGTTAATGATATTAATAACAGCGTGGAAAGTGGTTATAGTGATGACAAGTCATCTAGCAGCGACGAGGAAGACTTTGATAATCGTCCTAGAATATCTGCCGAAGCTTCATCACCAGAAGCTTTACCGGTAAAGGAAGACTTACAAGAAGCTACCAGCGCCAAGGGAGATGGTTCGGAAAATGATTGCAATACTATTGAGAAAAATCTAATTACCGAAAATGAAGAAGACTGCAACAAAACAAATACTCAATTTGATAATATAAACGAAGACTGCCAGCAAAGTACCAGCAGTATGCAGACAGATAATTTGAAAAATGAGCCCAATAGTGTTAATCAAGAAGACTGCAATCAAATAAGTATTGAATTAGATAAGACAAACGCAGATTCATTAGAAAGTACCACTATGAAGGGAGATGATTTAAAAAATAAATCCAATGTTGTTGAAGAAAATTTAAAGAAAATTGAAGAAGACTGCAATAAAACAAGTATTCAATTGGACGTGTCAAGCGAAGATGTACAAGAAAGTACTAGCATGGGGAGCGATGATGACAAAAATATGACGATAAATTTAAAGGGAAATAAAGAGAACAATACAAATAGTGATGATGAATCTGTAACGATCCAAGCTATGATTCCTATAGATTCTACAACACCTGAACGTATTTCATCTCATGAAGTAAATATAAATGCAGTTGGGGGTAATTGTGAGTCATTAGCAGTTGCTAAAAATGAGTCTGAAGAAAACGCATTACTCGATGTACCTGAAACACGACTGAATCCATGTGTACACTCAAATCCAATCACCAATCATGTTGAAGATGTGATATCGTCTCCTTCATCGATCCTTTCAGAAAATACAAACGACTGTATAGGAGAAACAAGCGACAATTTAGTTAAACAATCTACTTCCAATAGTACCCAGAATGGTGAGGCTTTAAGTTTTGAAAAACCAAGCACATCCCATAAAAATCCAGTAGAGGCTGCAACGGAATTTGCAGCTCGACGCGAAGCGAAGATGAAAAGACTGGAAGAACAGTGTAATAGTCTCTATTTAATGTAGCGAAAAATTCATTACGCGGGTTAGTTTTGTCTAATAAATTAGATAATTTACATCAAGTATATGGCGAGCAGTCGCACAGCAATACTGGTGATGGACAACAGTCTACAGGAGCAGAAGAACCTCAACAAGAAGAATCTAGTCAAGATGCGGATCCCGCCGATCAAACCAATCAAGAATAATTCAACATATTAAGTAATAATTGTGTACATTTTGTGATTTATTGTTTATAAATGTTTTAATTTTGTACGTTTTATATATTTTTGATGTAATATATTACTGTTCTCCATGTGTATTTATAAAATAATATATTTAAGTGTAATATGTTGGATAAAAGGCCTATTTATTTTTATTTATTTATTTAATATTTGAAATTTCTGCTGCCATGTAAGGCAATATTGGCCCCACTGAATGGAGGAAATCAACAGGCGTGCACACTATTTTATTTAGGGATAGTCCTAACACTCTAACTTATATAGATTACTCTAAATTGTGTTATGCTATTGTATTTTTATCTTTGCTTATATTTACTGATTATTTAATGTTTATAATTTCATTTATCAAACGACATATATAAATATAAAACCCAGTAAACCAAATTCAAATTTCCCACAATTTTTTTAGTAACTTCAACATTAAAGGACGAAATTACCTACGATTTTGTATTATATTAGTAGTTATTTGAATAGCTTTAAGTTGAAGTTACTAAAAGTAATTTCGGGAAATTTGAATTTGGTTTATTGGGAAGGTAGACCAAAAACAAAAAATTAAAAAAAACAGATAATTAGTGTACATATTTAAATCTAAGATGAAGAGAAACATATTTTTTTAAATTATATATATTTCCCACGCCTTAATAGCTCATTTTAAATATTTTGCATTTATTTTGAGTAGGTATATAAAGGTATCAAAATAACTTGAAGGTAACACAAAATCATAGCTAATTTCATGCTTCCAAAAATAATTGCCTGAAATTTAAATTAAGATGTTAGAACATTCCTGAATTTGTATTCAGTAATTTTATTTGCTTCTTTTTAATATATTATTTCATTATTTTATCGGAACTATATTACACATAATTATATAGGACAAACAAATATGTGGTTGCATCTATATCTTTATAACCACTTTGTAAACGAGAAAGAGGCAAACCAATAGTTATATTTAATTCTAAAATCAAGAAGTTAGTAATCAGCGGCGGCTGGCATATACCTACGTCACTGACAGGGCTTTTGACAATGACCGGAGTTCTTCGCATGCTAACGTGTAAATGAGAATGCTACGAAGAAATTCGATTACTGCAAGAGCTCCCCTGCGACGTATGCGCCGGCCGCCGCTGGTGATGACCCGCCGCATATCCACTTTCCCAACAAAATTCAAATTTCTCGCAATTATTTTTAGATACTTGAACATAAAGATGCTAAAATATCCAATATACACCTAAAATGATTGGAAGATCTAACCAGACTAACTTAAAAATGATTCGAAACTGTTGGTAATTTTATGTTTCGATGTTTAAGTTACTAAAAATATTGCGGGAAATTTGAATTTTGTATTTTAGGTCAGTTCGCAGTTATATAAACAGCGTCCACACCTAATATAATGTAATGTGACTGCAATTCATACGATTTTAGGTACAAGCTAATATAACTAAAGCCATAACAGATTGAAATTTAATTTAAAAGAATAATAGGATGCTTCATGTGATCACTTTAACTTTTAATGAAGCGGTGGTTGGTATGTGATAATCATATGATAAGCGGTAATCGCGGCCATATTCAAGTGGATCTGTCAAATTTCTTACTGTGTAGGGTTTACATTTTTTTTAATACATTTCTGAAATGGAAGTAAATAAAGACGAAGCGGAACGATGTATCGAAATAGCAGAGAAATACATCAAAGAGAAGAAACGAGAAAGTGCGGAGAAGTTCCTTCAGAAAGCGGAACGACTATATCCAACTGAGAAAGCCAAGGGTAAATAGAATTTTAATCCAATTTACCAATGACGTGTCCTTTTCCTGGAATGTTCTTATAGTGTTGCTTGCTCAAATTCAATTTCTTGCACCATCCAAGGAACCCGAAGTTAAACAGCGAAAAACGGCGCCAAAAGTGGAGAACCGCCCGAACCGGAATACACTGCCGAACAGGCTGAAGCTGTGAAACGAATTAAGAAATGTAAGGATTATTATGAAATCTTGGGCATCAGCAAGGATGCGACAGATACTGATATTAAGAAGGCATATAAGAAATTGGCTTTGCAATTGCATCCTGATAAAAACAAATATCCGGGTGCTGCGGAAGCATTCAAAGCAATAGGTAGAGTGTTAAATGTGCAAACTATCTTAGAAGCGATTCTAAATTAAGTAATAATGTGTTATAATAGGTAATGCAGTGGTTGTGTTAACTGATGCAGAAAAACGTAAACAATATGATATGTACGGACCGGAAGAACAGAAGGCTGGTAGAAGATATGAATCTTATACAAGAGGGTTTGAAGCAGATGTCAGTGCTGATGAATTATTTAATATGTTCTTTGGGAGTGGGTTTTCAGGTACTTTTAACTCGTCTAATGTGTATGTCCATAGAACGAGATTTAGAAGAGGAGCCGATTCATCCCAACAGAATCATTCACATAGAGAAGTAAGTAGGAAACAATTTTGTAGGTTTCTATTACAGGTAATCTTCCATATAACGCACTAGTGATGTACCTAAAGAGGGTATTATAGTTATATGAAACAAAGAAGTAATGTAAATTAGGGGTTAGATTCCAAACTTTGAGAAAATACTATCACGTTTTTATAAAAAGTATATTTATTCAGTAGTATGTCCGTATTACATCCACATGTATTAAGTATAGCTGGGCAATATTCTAATATACTCATAAATTGTTATTTCGGTTTCTTATTGCAGAAAAACTGAGAAATTGATAGGCTAGCATAGGTTTTACCATGATTACCTGAAACATATACACATATAAGTAATATTACATGATCCTGTGATACATTAAAACCCAGAGCAATTTGTTTTGAAACAAATGTTCCCATCAAGATTAAAAATCCATTTGCCGGCAAAAAAAGTCGAAGTTAGTTACAGATAGTGGTGGGCACTATCGATAGTTTTGACTATCGATAACTATCGATAGTTTCGACTATCGATAGTTGACTATCGATAGCTGACTATCGATAAGTATCGATAGTTGACTATCGATAACTATCGATAGCTGACTATCGATACTGGTGATAGTTAAAATATCGGTAATGCCACCAAGTATTATATTTATATATAGTTTACAACGCAAGAGAGATGCTCAAATTCAATGTAAATACGACAAGTATCGTTTTTATGTACTATTTATTTTCCCTTTCTGAGTAGCTTAAAGGTTTATTTATGTTATTGTTGTAAATTAAAACACTTGGGTTATAAATCATCAACTATTCATTGAGTGAACTAATTCTTTCTTTGTAATATCCATAGTAGCAGCTTTGATAAAACCATGAAATAGTGTTAGAATTCTTATTAGTCTGAATAAAAAAAAACAAATAATAAATAACAAGAAAAAAACAAAATGTACTTCTGAGGACATTATTAGTTGAGTAAGTGGTGGGCATATTGATGATGACTATCGACAGTTGTAAGTATTGATATTGCCTGTTGAAAACTATCGATCGACTATCGATAGTCGACTATCGATAGTTATCGATGGTCAACTATCGATAGTCGACTATCGAAAAACTATCGATAGTTGGTCCGACTATCGATAGTACTATCGATAGTTGAAAATACCGATAGTGCCCACCACTAGTTACAGATTATCAATTTTTGCTCAAATAGGTATGGATTTTAAAACCTCATCTGTTTTTATGAATATTCTTCATATTTGCAGAAATAGAGCCATCAGTAGCTCTAATTTTAGCTGAATTTTTTTTTATACAGTTCAAATTCTTGCTTCATTTAAATCTGTCGACATCCCTTTTTTTGAGTTGATCCAAAATTTGGAATTTTTGTTCCAGGGAAATACGTCTTTTAAAAAGTATTCAGCGGCACCTAAAACTTTTATTCTAGTAAAAAAAAAAAAATCTTGAAATCCTCTTACTGTGTACTCCACGAATAAAATTCAATAAATTTCAGCATGTATCCTGCAAGCAAATACATACGATTTAAGTTGAAATACCTTTCCAATGAGAACGAGAGTCTATTGAATGTTAATCTAATTTTTCGGATTAATCTGAGAGTTGTAAATAGCGTCAAAATTTGATAAACTGAGCTTTAACTTAAATTTAAGATTATTTGCATTGAATGCCATTTCCCGTGGATTGAATATTTTTACAACCGTATGCTACACAATAAATAACCGTGCTATTTAATTTAAATAGAAATAGCCATAAATGCAAATAAAACATGTAATAAGTTTGACATAAAATTACAATCACAATCCAAACACGTATACGAATATGAAATAAAATGGAACAGATTTACATCACGTTTACTGTCTTTGTTGGTCTGAACTAGTGATGTAACGAATATTCGCATTCGCATTCGGGAATATTCGCATGTTTTTGAATATTCGCATTCGTATTCGCAATAAATATGCGAATATTGCGAATATGTTAAAATGGATAATTTAGAAGAAAAAAAAAAAAAAAAACGAAAATTTAAATTCATTGAGATCCTAAAACAACCTTTTGAGCACAAATTTGCGGTTTACATTAGAATATCCATCAATAACGTCAAAACTAAACTTGAAGTGACAAGAATAAGACGTAAAAAGTTGAAACGATTCGGTTATATTTGGCTAGTTTCGCTGCGGTGATGCAGAAATTTAATTCTCTGCGTGTGCGCATAAGCGCTTAATGCTAGTGTTCGTATAGTTGTAAATTGAGAGCTAATAGATGGCGCTAGTAAAGTTAAAAAGTTACTATTCGTACTCGTATTCGTTACATCACTAGTCTGAACGTATGTATGTCAGGTGCCGCTCTAGTTTCAACAGAGATCATTAATGAAAGATAACGTACTGCTGTGAACTGATTGTCCAAGCATATAAGTTTAAAGAAATTAAAAATGACAAAATTAATTTAGCTAGCTCAGCAAAAATGATTTAAAAGGGCGCCAGAGATTCTTATATCTCAGAGTAACTTTTTTTAAAAAGTAATATGTGGGCGTTTGCAAATTGACTTTCTTTAAATCCCCAAAAATTGAAATGGCAGATTTAAAAATAAAGAACTATTTAGATGATATTTAAAATCATTAGATTTATTGATGAAAAAGAAAAAAGAAAAAAAAAAACTTTAATACAAATTACAGGAAAATTAAAACCATGAATATAAGACTGCACAAAACAAACCTGCATAAGACTCTACAATTAAAAAAGACAATGCAAATCCTTTAGCAACAAAGTGGTGATTCGTTCTAGAAGGAATTCTTATACACAAAAAATCCACGTGGTTTCAAAAATTCAAAGCAAACTAAAATTAATTCAAAAAACGTAGAGAAACAACCAAAATTAAAAATGAAATTAAATCAAGCTACAGATTCACTTCACCTACCCCGAGGTGATTAAAATAAAATTAATTTTGAAAACTACAAAAAAAACGGAAAATGTAAACTCTAAAGCGAATAGCTTTAAAAACGAAAATCAATTAACGATTTCAAAATTTAAAACAACGAACTACATCTTAAAATGAAAAAGAATTACCAGAAACGGTAACCAAAAACTAAACAAACAAACCACGCGCTCGTCGTCTGGTAACTGCTCGGGCCTCTAAGGTAACACTCGTATATATATGAAATTAAACATTGCGCGTGCGAAGACGCAACGCATCGCAAAGAAAAAACTAGCATATAAACTATACAATACTGGTACACGCAAAATGTGCAAATAAATGAAATTAACTATACACAACTGAACAAATAAAATGATACTAACAATTAAATCAAAATTCTTAGCAAAATAAACAAATATTAGAATTGTGGAAACTCTATCATTGTTTTGACAAGGCTGATTTGGAATAAATAAAAATACACATTTAAATTTCCGAAACCCGGGGTGCCATTCTACAGCAGTACGTTTTAGTAAAAAAAAAATAAAGACTTTCAGAACAACAGTTCATTGTTACTGATGATGATAGCTTTGCTATCGAAACGTATGTCCAGTATAATGAAATTTGTGGTAACTTGTTTTAAAGTGTATACTTTCGTATATGGTTATGGTAAAATAATTTTAGACCCTGAAAAACAAATATTAATTAATATTTAAGTAATAAATGATTCATATTTTGCAAAAACACTCAAAAGAGTCGCTACTACTACCTGTCACAGTCTGGATTAAATTTGAAAAGGAAACTGCCAGGTCAGAATATCGCCTATTGAACTGAAAAAATTGAGATGAATATGGGGCACGGGTTTTTTTGTGAATACGCCTTTAATTGGTCAAAAAAATAAAAAAGATATTTTTTTGAACGGCGAAAAAAAAAAGGTTTAATCGTGTAAATTCGTAATTTACATCATTATATTGATAAAAAATGTTAAAAGGGCAACATTTCGCTGTAAAAAATTGCCCGTGGCCGCACTCAATCAATAATTTCTAATACGAAACAAATGGGCCGCCTGGTCTAGTGGATAGCGCGTTCGGCTTCTAAAGGTAAAGTCTGGAGTTCGAGGCTTTTGTCGTGTGTCAACTTTTTTTGTCAATAATATATAAATAATTATTAAATTTAGTTTTCGGCATGTAAATTAAAGTTTTACATTTAAATTTAAATTGTTGCGACAACTGAATCGCACATGAATTAAAATTCAATAAAAAGTACGGTACAATAATATACAAAATTTTCATTTTATAAAAATTACCTTTATGTGATATTAAGTATTTTCAATTTTTATCTATTTTCTTCATTACATCATTTATTGCCATATATATATTTTTTTTATAATGAACGTTTCATATCCTGAATGTCTTAATATTGAATTTTAATTCATATGTGATTCATTGCAACAATTTAAATTAAATAAATTAATTATTTATATATTATTAACAAAAAAGTGAACAGGAGAGCAACCTGGAACTCCAGACTTTGCTTTTAGAAATCGAGCGCGCTATCCACTAGATCAGACGGCTCGGTTTTCGTATTAGAAATTTGACTGATTTTATACGAGAGCGGCCACGGGAGTACAAATGGAGTTTATGCGGAATGTTTTTCAGTTTATTACAGCTAAATGTTGCTAGTTTTACATTTTTTTGTTATCAATATAATGATGTAAATTACGAATTTATACGATTAAACACGTTTTTTCGCCGGTCAAAAAAATATCGTTTTTTATTATCTTTTTACCAATATTCACAAAAAAAATCCGGTACTCTGTATCCGCTTTTTTGGCTTCAAGAATCACCTTAATTCAATTTCAATTTTTGTTCAAAAAAATGTTAGATGTTGTACGGGAAATTACCTAATTCTCACACCTTTATTAATTATGGATTATTTTTTTTAGCAACAACAGTCGACTTACACATTGCTTTTGCAATTTTTACCTATAGTGTTGGCAGTTTTATTGTCGATGGCTTCGAGTATGTTTATATCTGACCCAACTTACAGCTTACAAGCTACAGCGTAAGTTTCTGCTTATTTAGTAATCATTCCATCTGAGTACTTCTTACTTTCGACAGCAAATACCCAGTACATCGCGTTACTCAAAATCTTCACGTGGATTATTGGGTGAAGCAGAATTTCCACTCCGAATATCAAGGTTCGGTTAAACGTTTGGAGAGCACGATCGAGGAGGAGTACATAACGAATCTGAGACACACCTGCTACAGGGAAAAGAACTTACCGTGACTCCTTGATATGGAAGGCGCGCAGTTTCGGCGATCGTGAACTATTCCAAAGTGCCCAGAATATGAAGCTCACGGCTTGTGAAAAATTGAACGAATTACGTAATCACGGATAAAACTAAGGGAATCGTTTTTCTCTCGTTATTCTTCATTGTTGGTGAATATGGGTAAATGTCGGTTGATATTGATTTCAACGAATCGTTGTGTCGTATAATTTAAATTGCTAAGTATTGTAAAATATTACCCTTTGTAGACCTGGTTATTTTGCTGTGATGCTGCACCTGTTATATAGCCTGTGTATTTTGTTTTTAAATAAATGTGTACATATTTGTATGTTTGGAGAAATTGCAGCAGTTATCTACCCAGAAGCGCTTACTGATTATTTATTTTGTATATAGCAGTTCTATCCTTTTGTACTATTTGCAAATGAATTTAATTTTTAATTTGCAAAAATAAAAACATTCTCGTATAGTACAACTACAATTTTAAGCATTTTATTCTCTTGTGTTTCGAAAACATCTAACAAATTTGTGATATTATTTCTATTTCAGTAGTATTCCTAGACAACGGTTGTATTCAATATGGTAACTTTTACGTAACAAAATAATAATATTTTGTTGAAAAAAAAAAGCCGAAATGTGTTTGTTTCTTTGCGTTCTCAAATGTATATGAAAGAATGCTTGATATTGGACGCTTTTATTGTTTCCTGCGTTGTTATATTTTGCTAATATCCCAAATTTTTAATGTAATACTTAGTTATGTACTTGGAGACTGCATATTTCAATCAATCTAATCTTTTGAGATCTTAATAATAGCTAACATCTTATTAAAAGACATCACTTTATTATATCTAGTTAAAAAAAAAATGTAATTACATTATAGTCAGTTCTGTTAGTTCCATGATTGTTATGTAATGATTTAAGCAAATATATTTTAACTTTAAATATGTTAGTCTTTTAATTATATTAATTTTTCTTTTCACTTTATTAATAAACCACTCGTCGAATGTGATTGATCACATCATCACACATCAAGGAATAGCGATTTTAAATTTGAAAAGTTACTGTCAGCTTAAGATTTATTAAAAAAAAAATGGAAAGAGCAACAAAGTTTCTTGTAAGGTGCAAATAATTCTAAAAATAAAACGGTTTTTCATCAATTTACGGTCTTGACTATTATTATGGGTAGTGGTTCCAATCCTGCTCTAGTTATTTCACATAACTGGCTTTTTCTCAGAGTTGTAATGATTAAGAAAGAGCAAGATTAGTTCACCAAAGGGATGACAGACAAGTGTAGTAAATGCCTAAGCGTTATTTACCTGGATAAAAAAATAAATAGTTTCCTTCAGACGAGCTTGAATAACCGCCCAGCAACATTTATATGTACTTTCCATTAAATTGTTATAATAATATGTAACTACTATACTACCGGATTAGCATCTAATATTGTGGCGATTGTGCACGCACATTTACTAGCTGTCAGGTTATGTTCTTTATCACAGTTCTCTATGCGTTCATTATAGGTTATAAACATGTCGAAAACTGTCAAACGCCTGCTAAAAACAGTTTTGATAATAACCGACCGTGGTTTCTTCTGGCTAGAATGAACTCAGAAAAGGTGGCCGTACAACGCAAATACTACGTCCTCGTATTAAGCGGTAATACTGATGATTTGACATGCCGCTACTCCGCTACCATCCACACAGCGCACTTAGTCCAACATATATTATCTCTGGTCCAACACATGATACAAGAATATAAGGTATGCTCTTGCGCATCTAGATGTGACGTATTTGAGGGCCATACGGTCCTACCAATCCAAGAATTTAATAGATATTACCAACGTAAAGAAAATTAACTCCCATTTTTTTTAAATCTACTCTTAAAATCAATAAAACTGTTTTTGCATCAATCAAATTTGCATTGAAAGAAAATTTTGAGAAATTCACATTTTTAAAATGTAATTTTCAATTGAATGCAAATCGTTATTGCTTTGTGATGAGCGATTCTGTTGATGTAAGTATTTTTTGCCTTTTGTATAACATTTTATGTTTGCTTATTTTAGTGCAATGAAGCAAATAAAGCATTAATAGTTACAAGCTTTACTTAATGGACATTTACACTTCTTCAGCCTCTTACCTTTCATACTTTGTACTTACACGTACTATAATTTCACACAATTGTAAGTGGTTCATATTTTTTTAATGGCAAATGAAATATCTATTAGTCTGGTACAAACATTAATGCAGACAGATGTTGGAATAAAAAAGTGCAGATAAAAAAAAGAAAAATTAATTAATAGATTGTAAGTGCAGTGTTTTATTTTTCTTTTTTTACAAATTCTTCTTATTCTACTCCCTCAAACGAATGAAAGTCACTCAAGAATTTCCACTACAACGTTATAAACAGTTTATCCACACAAAACCTAAAACGAATTTATAACACGTAACTAAAATCACTATACACGTAAATCGAAACTACTACAAGCATAAAGAGACACAAAACATTAAATAAAAACTAAATAAAGTGTTCTAATCGATGTAAAAATAAAACTGAAACTTGTTAAAATAAATAAGTAAATTTGGTAAATACATCAACAACAATGGCGACAGCCGAGTGATGACGTATCTGGGGCCAATGCGCGAAAAGACGAGTTTTGGTTTTCAGATGAGCATACCTTATTTTCTTGTATCATGGTCCAACAGATATCCACTGGATGTATCAATCACCAAAACATGTTCATATCCATTACAGATGTTGGATATATATCCATGGGATATTCGTTTTGGAGTTATTATAATTTTATTTATAAAATTAATAAAAACATTTATCCCAATTTTAACATAAAAATTACTCAAATAGAAGCAATTTCCTAATAGCCAAATTTAAATTTTCCGCCAGAATTTTTAGTGAATTCAACGTAAAGGCATTAAAATAACTATGAATGCAGTACAAAATGGTGGGTAATTTTATGTTTGTTCGCGTCGCATGAACTATTTGCACTATTATGCACTTTTTAGAGCTTTTGTGTGCAAAAGTGCATAAAGGTGCAAATAGTTCATGCGACGCGAACAAACTTGTTTCAACGTTGAACTTACTTAGAATAATTGCGGGAAATTTAAATTTGGTTATTAGGGAATTTGCCTGTTTTAAAGTTATTGATAAGTACATTAACTTTGTAGCAGATATCTTTGTGGAGATCTATTCGATGACCATTTCAACAAGATCGAAAATCGCCGAACTGAACCGAATGTATATTGTGTTTATACTCATCGTTCATCGTACCTGTCGTGAAGTCATCATCATCAGTCGGTAAAAAAGTTGAAAACGACCATTGTTGAATGTCCTGTATTTATCTAGGTATTACGTTGGTTACGTTGGTTTACGCATAGGTTTTGTTTATATTACAGTGTAGGTAAGTATCACTCGTATAATATTGTCTTTCTTTATAACATTTAAAACGTTATTGATAATTAAGCAGTGGGCACAGTGCTGGAAATAACAAATAGTATTTCCAATACAGTGTCCACTGATGAGCATGTTTGTCACGAATTCAAAGGGACCAGTATCTATTAAATGTAGGTACTATTTGGATATCTTAGTAGGCGGACATTTGAAGATGTATGAGACATCCATAGAATGTCTGTAACGTCTAATGGAGGTTATGAATATCCATAAATAATATCTAATGGATGTATGGTAGACATTCTGTGCTGTGTGGGCAGTTGCTTCCAAACCTTTAAAGCAATTTCTTTGCACCACATTGGTGCGAAAAGAATAAATAAAAACAATATGTTTTGTGTATTCTATAATTTCGACAAAAATGGACACTTAACAATGCGCATATACAGGTATACGGACATTTCTAATTAGATTGATGGAAATGTACAGAGATTTTTTTAAAAATAAAAACTTATTCAATAAAGATAACTTTACAATAAATTGTCTAGCAATAAAAACGGATATAGTGGGATTACAAATACTCTATACTTATGCTAAAATTTGCATTTCTTCCCTTATAATTACATATATTCTACGGCATTGTAAGTTACAGATACTAAAAACGTTCTTATTTCCATTGGGTTTAAGACGATGGTCATGTCTCTTATAAATGATGGTTTTCATATTTGAATCTTCTACTTGTATCATTATTAAACAAGTTACTTAAATTGTCCCCAACAATCCATTCCAGTTTTACATTATTATCGAGTGCCTGGTCACCTGCTAACGTCATTTCTTGAATACCATCAATATCAAAGTAACTAAATAGTCCCTGAAATCGTTTCATTTACAATATAATTAAAAAAGAAGTTATATTTTGGTGCAAATGGTTTACTTACATCAAGATTTACTGTCACAGGTTTTGATAAAGTTGGATCTTCACCTTTCTCTAAAATATGTTCAAGGCGCAGCAGTAAAGTGTTTTCCTGAACATTTCCACGGTTCCAATGTTAAAATTTGGACGTTTTCTGGCAGGGGATTTGTTAAACCTGAAAACTATATTTTCAAATGTTGGTTTTGCGTTCTTTTAATTTTTCATTTAGTTACTTTTTTGTTTATTTTATCCCATAAGCTGCTTGATTGTGTTACGAAAATCCATGGAGATAAGAGCTTTTCTTGGGCGATTTCCCTCTGTATCGCAGACGATGTTTTAACACTATCCACTGTACTTGCCCGAATGTGACGTAGTGTTGACCTCTAGCTATAATTCCATAACCGTGTTCCGTTTCATTGAGTGGTTCACCTACACCAAAGTTGTCATCATAGAAAAGCCGTCTATGAACCTATTCAGATTGAGTTTTTAACGCTTATATTTTCATTGAAAGCTCTAACCACAAACCATTAATTCCACTTGGCCAGAAGCCAAACTCGAACCTCCTTGCGCACGATCATTTAAAACGGCAAATTCTAAATTTTGTTGCGTATCTTTCAACAAAATCTTGGACGTTACAGGATAATAATTTCCAGCGATCGGTTCTTCGTTTGTATATTCGAAGGTCTCCCTGTGATTCCTTTGTCGACGAACCATTTGCCTGCCATTGGCGTCAGTGTAGAAGATGTCATCCGTGTTGAGGAATGTTGTGAATCTTGAAATCACTTCTCTTCCTATACCATCGCTGTATATATAAACACGTAGTCCCTTTTATTACGTTTTTAGTATGAAGCCATATGAATTTACCTTTCGGAGATTGGTCCTACTAACCAATCGAACTCCACGTAAGTAGCATTTCGGTATAATCGTATGATTTGCTTCACCCACGGAGACACGGTTTGATGGAATTCCTCTACGAGGTCTCCAGAATAAGTCTTTACTTCGACGCTGTGGTTGAACGGTACAGCATCTTCAAATAAGTCATTAGGTCTGAAGATGTATGCTCCAGATGTTTTAGAAGCGTAATAAAACATGAATTGTTGGGTAACGTTCAGAGCGACTCCATTTAGCACGATTTTTTGCAGCAAACCCGTTAAGGGGTCGAGGTCCACACCGTTTATCTGTTCGAAGAGTTGGAACTAATATATCGTACAGGGTTCACACCGAACTGACTCATTAGATTTTTTTTAATTTCCAGCAAGAATTTGATGTTGAATTGATCTACTTAAGGAAAAATGTATTCTACGCTATACCACATTCGTTGTACAGGGTTATTTTCTTATTTTAAATGAAATGGTGTAATTTTAATCAGTCTATAGTGAATTTACCGAATCATTTAAAATCGGTACGTATTAGGTGTCTCTATCGCTAAACTCATTACCATAATTAAACCCTTAGGCTCTATTTTATTCGCATCCCGCACCCCAAATTTAAGTTCCCTCAAACGTAAATCTACTGCTATTATAACTGAAATAACCCACGCCGCATCGGCCGAAATAGATGAATACGTGCTCACGGCCCTAACCGTTAACAATCTTTGCGCATCGATTACTTTTTGTTTGTTTCTTTAATGTTACACGCGTTCGCCCAGATAGATAGACTTTTACATTGCAATCAATGTTGCAGTATGTTCCATTTGAAATAAAAAAAAAAATTAGCTTAAAAGTTCAAAAAATTCACATTGGAGATGCGTTTTTGAACATTCAGCGATTATTGGTATAACACTGAATACTTACATCCGTAGGTAACGTGTGCGTTGACATTAGTATACTGAGAAAAAAGAATAGTGCTAACAAGTGAATATTCAGTTTCCCCAGGCAAAAATTATACTTAAATACGGCATAGGTATTTAGGATAAATAACACAAGATTTCTGAGTTGCTATAATATTTTGTTCATATAAATACCAAATATTCAAATAATATTGGTATTAATAAATGAGACATTTGCTACAACGAAATTGGTAAACTAATTATCCCAAATGAACTAGTTATTGTAAGTTAACACTTTACTTGTCCCAATAAAATAAGTTATTTGTTTTTAACATACAGTTTTGCGATGGCACATGTGCAATCAGTAATCCTTATTGATTCTATTATAACTCTTCAACGTATTCAAATCTCCAATTCTTTAAATTATCTATTTTATTATTTATTATAAATTCCATTGTAGGTTTACATCAAACATTAACACAATTCTACGGTGGAACAATAAATGACAAAACTGCCAATACCTGCAAAGGCCATGTGTGTCCAAGGTAAGAGCACGCACGATGCAGAATCTGACGACTTTAACCGAGCGAATGCATTAAATTGCCGAAGTTATGTAAATACAAATATTTTTGATCCTAATAACTAAATTAATTGCCATAAACACTAGAACTAACTTGCTATAAAAATTTACTTATGATTAGTAAAAACACAGAGATAGTAAAATTTATTTGCATCAAAGGAGTAGTAGCATAGCATTGAATGCAAGTATATTTAGGACAAGTAAATACTATACTTCTCTTTAAAACGTGAGTTTAGCAATTCCTATTTGGTTATTCCAAATGAAATGGTATTTGCAACAGACTTTTTTTTTGGTTTCCGGCAACTAAAATATACTTGTTCCAAGTATATAAATGCTAAACATACAAGTTCCCTAATAGCCAAATTTAAATTTCCCGCCACAATTTTTAGTGAGCTCAACGTAAAGACGTTAAAATAACTATTGATGTAATACAAAATGGTGGATAATTTTATGTTTCAACGTTAAAGTTACTAAGAATAATTGCGGGTAATTTTAATTTGACTGTTAGGGTTATTTGGACAATTTTTCTCGGTGTCGAACAACCAAATATCTAATACCCCGTATGTGAAAGTGCTATAAAGTTGAAAAACACTTTCCTTAATTATATCATAGTGGCGTATGACTGTTTAGCCAGTTCGGTGGTATATCCTGTATATCTATGAAGACTTACAATATGTAAGTCACTTACCTCATTGCCAATTTTAAACTGATTTCTTGCTATATTTATTTCATCATAATTAGTTGTTGTATCCACTGTGACTTTAAATAATTTAGCTCCAAGTGGAGGGATACTTTCAGCAAGGAACACCAGTTCCAGAGAAGCGGGATTAGCCTCACTCAAGTGTCTAAAACTATCTATGGCCGGTAAGACTTGGGTTGTTATAGATTCACCTTCAAAATAGAAGTTAGAATATCTTTTTACTGCATTTAGGAAACAGAATACCGTTTTCTCCTTCTACTTTAACTGTAGAAGATTTCACTGGCAATCTTACATAATGCGACACAGGCCTGCTTAGAGGGTTATAAATAGCGGCCACGAATTCATTCGATTGCGATATTGGGCAAATGCTAACATTTGCCAGCAAACATGTTTCCAATTCTAAATCTATGGCCCGTGCTGGCGTTATAGGTAAAAGCATCCTGTGAAGACCTTCATTGTATTTGCTGATACTTTTATATTTGTAGTGATTAACTTACGATAGAAACTTGCTTGCTGTACCTATGCTCTTTTCTATAGCCTTCGCTAAGATTCTGTGGTAGTCATTGGCCACATGCTGTTTTTCTGTACCAGTTATCGCATCGTGGTGTTGCATGGTGCCCATGGCTTCTTGCAGGCTCCTTAGTTCCGGTATGGTGTCTTCATTTTGTGGAATTAATGTTGCTAATTGTTTCGTCACCTAAACGAACAAGGAAGTGGAAGAGCGAAAACATGAGACTAATTTACCTGCAAGATATTATTTCCCTGCCTTTCAAATCGCTTAGAATTTGGCCTGGAAGTATAATATCCCGACCAGTAAGTATGGTGGGAATTAGCGTATGGGAAAAAGTCGTCTGTTTTCAACGGAAAAGCTAAGTTAACCCTCGCTGCTTCCTCATTCACTGCTTTTATGTTGCACGAAGGCGTGGAGTAGAAAACATTGATTAACTGATTGTTGTGGTACTGAGGAAATTCCTTGAAACCTCTGGTAAATTTATAAATACACAAATAATAAAGTATTGGTTATTTTCTATCGTATATAAAACTTACTCTATGAGTTTGTCCAGGTTTTTGTAATAGGACAATGCGTCTTGGTAATTGAAATCGTCACCCATTGTTATTATAATATTATTAGTTGCATAATAATTTGCCTGTGTTCTGATGAACGCTGCATATCCTTCTACCTGAAATGGCGGAATAATTAGGAATGAAGATATATTGAAGTTGTAGTCAGTACCTTCTCTCTATAGTTATATTCAGAACTGTTGACATTGTCAACGATTGGGGAATCGCTACAAAGGATGTCGAAGCAATAACCAGCTGGGGCGCTGTAATGATTGAAGAGCACTGAGGTGAATAAGTTGGAATTATCTCCTGGAAATAAAAAAAGTAACTTCATCAGTAGATATATCGTTTTCGAAGATCATAAAGATATACCTATATTGTTTGGATCTCCTTGCCATAGCATTTCACCCGTTTTGCTTGAGAGCCGTGTACTTTTATCGCGCCAGTCTAATCTGGCGAAAAGCAATGCATCGTAGCCCATTTGGCTGTAGATAGATGCCATTTCTCTGCTATGCCCAAATGGATCTATTTGCCAACCGATTTTTGGACGACCACATATTCCAAGAGTGTCGTTGATAATCCTAAGAGCAAATTATTGTTTTTTTTTTTTTTACAAAATGAATATCATATGAATAATGAAGAAGACATTGAAGTTCTTGACGGCATTGAACTATATTTCATTTGCAGCCAAAATACTTATATGAGGGGCCTTACAAAGGACGATTTTTCGAGCTTTTGATTCATTGTTCTTGTGAAGGCTTGTCATCTGGAAACTAGGAATTCATCTTTGGGCCATTCTTTAATTATTGTGATGTAGCTTTTGAGAGAGATTTCAAGCACAGCTATTTACCTGTATCCAAGGTAAATAGCCTCCCGAGATAAAGAGCAACTATTAGTAATGCACGTTAAATTGCCTGCCCCAATTTTTAGCTACCTCATATACATGTGTAAATTAGGTCCCAGTTGATAAATAATAAAACAATAATGGTTGGAGCTTACGATTACAAAGGTTTGGGAGGCAGTATTATTTATGAGACCAATTAAGTCCGACCATTTCTTTTACTACCTGTGAGGAGGAAATTTATCAACACCCTGTCTTATTACCTTTAGTTAGATTCTTATGCCTATCACATTTGGTATAAATCTAACAATGAGTCAATCACACTGCAATAATAACTTGATCATTGAAGTGTTTAATATATGTTGTATGGATTTGATGGACATTTTGTTCATATTTTTATTTAAATAAAAGATTACCTGGACTTTATACGATTTTATCTTGCTTAATTGTAGTTTGAGAAACACGCTAAGTAGTAGATATGCATCAGATAAAATTGAGAGGTATTACAAAGGTTGTTTCCCATTAAATATGAAAAACTATTTCTTTATTTTCGATTTTTTAGATATAGGCATATAAGTACCTAACTAAAACGATTTTGACCTTACAATTATTATCATAGCTTGAGTGTTTTTGTGCGCAATTCTAAAGTGTCCTTGCTATTAAAATAAGGGATTGAGCAACTTGAGGACACTAGGTAAGTAGGTAGATGATATTATTTCTCTCAGGTTTTTTTTTATCTCTGTTTTAACATAACATTTCGAATTATCTTAAATTTTGTAGGAATTTTATGATTTTTGAGTTTGTGTATTTTGAATTATGCGTTATGAATTAAAAATTGCGCACGTATTCGTTTATTATTACCTCAGACCGAGTGTGAATTGATCAATGACAGACTGGTAATTGACAGCTGCTTCGTCGTTCATGCTCCACGCTCCATTGATGATTTCCAAACGTCCGGTGTTTACTAGTTTCCTGAAACGTTCTCTCTGACTTTCGTTCTGCTCCTTCCACCATTGGTAAAAGAATGCGGTCTCCACTTGAATGAACCTACGGGATTTAGGGGACTTAAACAAGAAGAAATTGCAGAGTGGTTGAAAGAAAAATACCTTCTCTCAGGATTTTGCTCTAGAGCAGTTACCACTGAGTCAATGATGTACTGAACTCCAGCGTGTTGGATTGCGTTGTTGGCTAAATATTTAAAATTTAATAAAAAAACGCAAAAAGACAGGTAACCTTTGACAAGCCAAAAATGAACACGATCAACCAACCTTGTACAGATTTGTGAAAGGTACTACCCAGATAACATGTAAGTTTACGACATGCTTATCACTTGCTTAACTTTCACTTGTTTAGACAAGCTTAACAGTAAAAGGTTAATGCAACGTTGTGACAAGGTTAGGATGGTTGATGATGAAATTCTCAAGCAGTACTCGTGTGTTAAATTGCCGTCAATTTAGGGAGCGTATTGCTCGCAGATGTGAATGATCAATAGATGAGGTCATAAATGCGTTTATCTTTGCACGCCTTTGGACACTGAATGTTAATTTTACGATTAAAATGACCAATATAAGGTCAAAAATTATATTGTATTTATTAAAGCTCTTATACCGATTATGTTAGACGAACAAATTCTTTTGGATGCTTTTGGTGACTGTTGCACAAAGTCTAAATATTTTTTGGAACATAGTAAAAGCGAAATGTGAACGCATCAATTTACTGCCAATAGTATGAAGTGCCAGTTGCGAATACTCTAGGCACTCGGGATTACACAAAACATATAAATAAAAAAAGTAAATAACACTACATAAAATATTGCCCTTAAATGTTTGCATCCTCTGTGCATTAATATAATAATATCTTCTGGTTGGAAGATATCAGATTCTTGAACTTCGGCGTCTCGTGCATATGCCACTAAGGAGGCTGCGATAATGATATGATGAGAAAGTTCTTCATATTACTTCGTAACATGAGATATACCACAATAACACACGAAGAAGTTGAATCATTGTCGTAATCTACTCGGTGACGCTTGCATGAGCCGTCGCTGCTTCAGACGTCTTTCACAACATCGTATTCAGGATAGCATATTGTCGTTAAAGTCCTACTTGAATAATGCTTCAGTATACTTAATTTGACATAGTACTATATTAGTCACTTTTATCCGTACCTCCCCAGTAATACTGATCCACCGTTTTCAGCCAACCTACGTCATCGTGGAGTGGGACGATATGCACGTTCAGTGCGTTTGGGTCGATTTGTGGACATGACTAAAAAGTAAAGAAAAGAACAATAATTTAGAAAGAAACCTGGGTAATCGAAGTAGTTGACTGCAGTTCCATAATTAATGGTATTAATTAGAGCAAGATTCTTCTAATAAATGGCAGTATGTGGTTGGGTATTGTTTATTAGATAACATATTGCTCTCTTTAGTTATTATTATTTACTTTATCTAAATACCATTCATTCCATCCATTCCACCTTCATTCACCTATTTAAATTTTAAATAATTTCGCTAAAATCTTTGAACAATACCTACAGTCCACAATATTCTTTAATACAACAACGTATTTCGCCACAACAACCGGGTTTATGATAGGACGGTTACTGTGTCTAATCTAACTACGTTTATGCCGTTTGTGAGTGAAGTTATGGACGGGCAGGGACAAGTGGACACAGTGTAAAAGGATTTTTCGCACATCTTTGATACTTTGGTTTACAAACTTTTACTACGTAAATGGGATGCCTTTAGTTTTTCTCCAAACTTGTGTTTCCTGATTCAATCGTACAGAATTAACAGACTTAACTACGTCTTCTATAACGGATGTTGGTCATCTGAATTTCGATTGACGACTAGTGTTCCACAGAGTTCCAACCTTGGACCATTCAATATAATATACTTTTCAATGTATTAACGATCTTCTTGAACCCTTGAATTGTCTGTTTGAACTGTTCTGCTGTGTATTTGGTCCAGATGATGTAAATACCTTGCAACACAATATCAGCATTTTATTTCAATGGTCTGAGGCTAACAACTTGGTTTTAAATATTGATAAATGCTACATTGTATCGTTCACTAGAAAAACTGAGCCACATAACTTTATCTACACCATTGCTGATGACTGTGCTTTAAATAAATTAAAGATTTGGGAGTTACGTTTGACGCTAATTTGTCCTTTTCTTCACATGTCGAAAGTGCATGCTAATCTGCCTCTAGAATGTTTGGTTTTTTCATTAGAACGTCTAAACCGTTTAATGATATAGCACTTCTGAAATCTTTTCTTTTTTTGCTTTTGTCCTGCCTAAGTTGGAGTACGACTCAATCGTTTGGTTCCCTTATTATACCTTGTTCGGATTGGTTTATTTCTTATGAGGAGCTACTAAATTTACATCAAACGTGTCCACTTAGCTATCAACGTAATGTTTATAGTGTTCGTTATTTACACAAACTCATTAGTAATAAAATTGATTCTCCATCTTTATTGTCAGCTATCACTTTCAACGTTCCACGAATTGTGTCTCGTCATTCTATCACATTCAGCATGCCAACATCAAGAACTAATCTATTACTTATTGTTAGAGCACCACTTTATCACGTGACATGGAATGCGGAAGTCTAACTATGAAGATATTTTCCTGGGAACTATACAATAATTTTTTTTCTGCTTATTTTCATCTTTTTCTTATAAAATGTTTGTATTTTTCTATATATTTGTTATATGTATTCATATATACTATACAGTCGCGAGCAAATGTTATAGGCACCCTAAATTTTGGGCGAATATCACAGTAAGAAATGAGAAAATAAAAACTTGTGGGTAATACATTATAAATATTTTAGTATTTTAAGAGATCTTATTAATTTGTTGCATATTAGAGTGTTTTTAGTACAGCTATAATACTTTTTAGATGGGAGGGGGAAAGTGACTTCTCGAAGACTTGAAAATATATTTAAAAAAATAATATATTTACAAAAGGTATCTATACAGACTATTGTAACCATAAAGACGATTATATAAACGTTGAAATAACTGTCCCAAAAAAAATGCAAGAAACATGAAACCCATTAGTTTTATCAAAGGTGCCTATAACATTTGCTCGCGACTGTATATATTATATTTTGTCCTTTTATTGGGGTTACCCGTTGGCAAATAAATGTCTATTATTTTATTTTGTGTGTGTGGTTCCTAATAGGTATCTATTTTTCTTTGTATTCTTATAATTAACATTGTAGTAAACAACGCAAACTGTATAAACAAATAAAGATGAATTAGTAAATAGCATTTTTCCTGGTACACAACAGAGGAAGTAACTTATCGTGAACCTCATATAATAAAACGAAAGGTGATTCCGAAGTTTGATCGCTTAATGATTGATCCGCAACCCCTAGGTCATAAATAAAATGTTGTGATAATCGGATGTATTCCATATAACATTGTAAACATTTTACCACGGTTAGATTTTAATACAATAAATCCTATCGTTGGAAAAAATCTAACGTTGATGTCTAAAATGTGTACAATGCGATACGGAATAAACCGGATTGTCACATCTTGATGATGTCATAATACGACGAAATCTTAAACCATATAAATACGTCAAAATTAAAAACAACAAGGGCATCTATATTTCCATCCATTTCAGGTGTTAATCAATTCTATACGATAATTAATCAAAACTAGGACACGTATTATTTCACGACAAATAGACGTCTAATTATTATGTATATAAGACGATCATACATGACCTGAAAATGACCAGACGTTACACAAAAAAAACGCACGTCTTATGTAGTTATATGATAGCCACGTGTTATGTTTTTTTTGACGTGATTTCTAAGTGGTTGTGATTAATAATTTGCATCATATTTAAAATTTACCAAAACTAAAATTGATGGACATCTGAAATTGTATGCTAAAAAGGCATCTCGACATCTTTGTGTAGTTCAATATTTCGTCATATGACACTAGTGACATTAGACATTATCACGTTTTTTTTTTTTTTGGTCTTAATAACGAATTGCTTGGACGATTTTTTTGCAAAAGCATCCTTAAGATTTTCGAGTTTTTAAACAGGCATTTGTACAAAAATGACAGCAATCGTCCATAGAGTTTTTTAAAATAATAAATGCAATAATTTTTCACATTCTTACACATACAATGACTTTGTAATCTTTAAATTCACATACATAGATGCTTACTAAATAAGTGGTAACTGTTCTTACTTACTTCGTATCCACAACTGTTCTCAGATACAGTTTTCCTATTGAAATTTGTCGGAGTTGTAAACACAAAGGCTGCATTTAACACAGTTAGTAGTAAAATTTTCATTGTCTACAAATAAATTTGAATTACGGTTAAAACGTTATACATCAATCGTCAAAATATTAAAAAAAAAATGTGCAACATAACAGTACACGTGCTAATTTTGTATAATAGTGTAATATTTCCAGTACTTCTACATGGAATGTTTTTATTAACTATAACCATGGTTATACTGGCAGTAATATCAGGTTTAATTTAAGTAATATATCTTATAATTGCTAATATTGCCATTGAAATAATCGCATAATATATAAAAAAAGCTGCTGTGTTAATCTATAAGCGTTGCGTATGTACCTAAACAGATATTTTTATTAATTTTGAGCAATGTTCAAACGTTCACGTACCAGATATACCTTATACTTGAACAAAATAACACTGTTTGGCACCACATCAACTAATAACTTCTAAAGTACTACTCTAGAGCTTAAGTAGAGCATTTATAAGTTGACATTGTTATTATCGCGAATTGATTAGTATCCCAAGCTGGATAGTTTAATTTGGTGGCTCCGCACTATGAAAACACGCATGTCATTGACAAATACTTAGTAAGAATGATAAATTTCCAAGAAAAAATTCCATTCTATTCAGTGAAAATTAGTATAAATATTGGATCACAGTATTGGGGTTGGAATTTTCTTGTGGATAACTGGAAATTTTTGGAGATTTAGAAAAAAATTATGGCATTTAAATACGTAGAAAATATACCGCTACTCTTACAAAAAGGTAAGTACGTTTAGATCATGCACATTTTTTTACCTAAACGTCTCCAGGAATTGAAAAGTTGTTGCTTTTCTCAGGGCAAAGTTTATAGAAATTACTTTATAGTAACTTGTATAGCCGTTAGGTTTAGCAGAGCACAGGAACTTTTTGAAGAGTTTGTGTATCTCATGTGAATCCAAAAATTGTTTCAGTAATGTTATTTTTTCCAAAATCGCTGCAAACCGGCGCACAGTGGGATATAGGCGGAAAAAAGTCTATATTTCGAATATGCGCTATAACTGTTATTTTAGGTTCATTCTGAAGCAGAAGGATTAGAAATGATTATTTAGTACGAATAGTTACATAAATTAAAAGTGCTGACGTTCAGTAGCACTTTGAAGTTGAATGATGGTGTTTATCGAATTTTGACTTGAAATATTACTGAAAAGTAAGAATGCATATAAACGAAACAAATTAAGTTTTGAAACAAATAGTATCAGAAATGTTAAGGTGGAGGTATATGCTTACTATACAGTAAAATCATTATTATTATTTAATTGACAAAAAAGTGCAATATAATTGACACGAAAATATTCGTCTAGACTTTTCAATACCGCCAACGACCGCCAAGCTGATTCTTTCTTCTACGTGTTCTCCATAGCTCAAGGAACAAGAGCCAACAAAATTTAGCTGCCACTTTTTGCCTCTAGCTGAAAAATAGCTAAAAATCTAGTAGCGCGCACAGTATACAGTATTAGCACAACACTGAGACGGATTTTCAATTAGGTTACCCTTGCACAGTTTTGTAATTTTGGCAGAAATTTATTTGTAATTGCATAAGTAATATTTTACCTATTATACTAAAGTATTATACGGGGTGATCCGCAACTGACGTGTCAGCAACTATTATTAAAAAAATTAAAAATGTTAGTTTTACTCATGCATACTCATTAGTATTATTAATATTAATTTACTGATGTGTAAGTAAGTGCAATACTTATAACTTAACACCTGCATAAATAAAATAATTGGAGAAAAAGTTTTAAATTTAATTTTTCCCAGAGCAGGTATTTATACTGGCAGTGAGGTGATATTTATAATATGTAAACATTAATAAACACAATATATCAAATACGGGCTTTTTTGTCAAAAGGTGAATTAAAATTAAATTCGAAAGTAACTTAAAATATATAAAATAATAATATATAAAACAGAACAAAAAAAACTACCGGTAAGTAAAACATAGAACTAAAAATTTAAGAAAATAACTTTTTTTCGAAATGTAAAAATTAAATAAATATAAATTGTAAACACAAATTTGTGTTTCATTATTATGATTGCTTCATATTTTATATAAAGGAAACGTATTTTTTACCAATAGGAATAGATAATGACAGTGGGAATTGATTTTTTTATTGTAGATAGTTAAATTTAATGCAAAGTTAGATGGGTAATTTAAAGTAATATTTAGACTACTCAATTATTTAATGTCGATGGTCACGTTTTTTACATCTTTGACGCTCTTATTCTCAAAATCGCAAACAAAATAGCATAGAGTGATATTTTTTGCCGCTAGTTCGAAAAATATACCTAAATTCTTTTATTTCATTTATTCAATAGAGTCAGATATTTACAATATACCTATACGGTAAAAATTATGTTCACGTCTTCTATTCTCTCTCTTAGTTAAGAGCACGGTTACTTTATTCTCTTGCTGACCTGAAAATTGTTGATGTTCATATCGAGGGTACTTCATATTGCATCAGTCTTTGGCGGTATATCTTTCCAAGCTAATACTGGATACAATATCAATAAATTATGATGTATTGTGCAGTGAATTAATCAAGTATAAATATCAAGTACATGACTTAAAATGTTTTTTTAAGTAAAACGTGTCCAGATATAGATGAAAACAAAATTCAGCATACTTTAAATAAAATAAAAAAGCACTTTTTGTTTTCAGATTTAAAACAAAGTGGAACAATAGCCATAGAACTAGAAAAAAAAAATTAATGACTACAATGAATAGCTATATATCGCGCTATATATAGTATTTTTATCGTAAAACTCGACACGGAAAAGGAAGATACTGCGGATGAAGCACCAGCATCTCTGAAAAAAAGGTCTTTATCAACAGGTCTTCCAACAAAGAAATTCAGTGAATGTTGTGATCGCACTAAACGGTATAAGATTCAACAACTGAGTGAAACTTTTCCTGAGGAACAACTCCAAGTCAATGCTATCCTGCCAATATAACTATTAAAGAAAGTTGCGTAAAAATTGTGTTACAAAGTCTTCAACAACATGGTGAAATATTAATCGATTTTAAATGTAGAAATTCCTTAAACTTTTATTTCCTCTATCGATAATTATCCTCTAATATGCTAATTCAAGTATTATTTCTCATGTCATAAATAGCTAATTATATATATAATCACTGTACGAAATTTCACTCCGGAACGGTGTGTGGTTCAAAAGTTATTTAATTTTTTCTGCAAGACCACCTAAATTGACCACTGTGCGGCGCTGCGGTATATGAGCATTGACTCAACGCGCGCAAGCAATACGTTACTTGGACGAAGAGCATTATTTATCTTGCACTAAAACAGTGGCGGCTCGTGAGTTATGAAAGAGGGTGGGGCACAAAATAAGAACTTGCCTATTTTTTGTATACAAAATCCATTCTCCTATGTTCATAAATGCGTTCAGTCGAGCTTCTGACAATCTGCTTCTCAGAAAAGTTCTAATGCGTTTGAGGGTGGAAAAACATCGTTCACCTTCTGCTGTCGACATGGGGGTTGTACAAATAATATCCAACAGTTTATACGTTTCCGTCAAAACTTTTTTTACGCTGTTGTGTGTTATGAACACTAAAAGTGGCAAAACAACCTACATGTACATCACACATGTCCTCGCGCTCATAAATTACTGAAAGTTCACTTTTCAATTTTATGCTGTCCAACATAGGATAAGATTTCACATTTTTTTATACACATAAATTGACCGAGAGCAAAATATGACGATTTTTTTCCACATCTTCGTGGTACTTAATTTTATGTCGCGAATAAGCACTGTCTAACTATTCACGTATGTCCACTTTGCCTAGAACATTAAAATCCACGTTTGCATTCATGTGAGAAACGGAATTTTCGTGTTTTTTTGCCCTCTCTGCGATATGCTTTAAATCATTTAACCCTTGTTTATTCCACGCACTGACCTCCTTCTTAAAAATTAAGCAGATAAAATAAAATAGTTTATTTGTTAGTGAACATCCGCACATCCACTAATATTTTTATTAAATACTCTATTGTAATTTCAAGTTTTACTTGTGGAAGTGTAGTTTATTTGAAGATCAGGAATAGGCCTTCCTTTCTCCTTCATTAAAAGAATTTTTTTTTAAGATTTTGCACTCACTTCCATCATTAATAATAAACGTCATTTCAAGTCTTTGAAATCACACACTGCATCACACTTCAACGCGTACCGCGCAGCGTTGAAAACGATCCAGTCGCAACGAATGCAAGACGTTAACGGGGGACATGGCAATAGCGTGCCCCAAAAGCGACCGTATAAGCGCATATAGCGAAGATAAACGAAGCCGTCCGATTCATACTCCAAATAGGTACATCAGAAAGAGTGCCCCGGAACATAGTTCGCTTTGCATAGCGTTCGCATATGCGCTAGCGTCTGCGGCGCGGAAGGAAACTTTGATACCATCGTTATAAAAATACGTATAAATAATAAAATAAACTAATGCACTGAATTACATGCGAATTTCTTTCTGTAACAAAAATACTCCAAACTGTGGTACTGGTAATGCTGTAAACTTCTAAACCCCTCACCACGAACTGCACTAAACTGGACGTACGTTTCGATAGCAAAGCTATCATCATCAGCAGAAACACTGAACTAGTTCAGTGTACTGGACGTACGTTTCGATAGCAAAGCTATCATCATTAGCAGAAGTGCAGTTTGTGGTGAGGGGTTTAGGAGAAGTTTACAGCATTTCTTTCTGTGTTTATCTTGGTGGTTGGGTGGGCACGTGCCTTGTGCCCTTTAGTACCAGTCGCCACTGCACTAAAATAACAGCAGCTGTGGACGCAATCGATCGCAAGTACCTATTACGGCATAATGAACTTGTCTTGTGCCATATGAATAAGTTTTGAGTTTAGTTTAGTTATTAAGCTTTGTTTAAAACATGATTGGAAAGGGTGAGGTTGATAACAAGTAATTTTAATTTTTGCCTTAACAAATAATTACTTTTTAAATAATTGGTAATCTATTAAGTAATATAAAGTGCATACTAAACTACACACTTAATAACGTCTATTAGGTTTTGTAACATTTATTTAGGGCAAATATTACATTATCAAATAGTGTTATCATATAATATTTTATATCTAAAAATACTTTTGGATGATAAAATTAACAATACAAACATTCATTTGAACATATATTTCTTTTTAGAGTATAGAATAGGTATCACATTGATAATAAAACATTTATGGCGACTTCTTTTGTACTTCAACGACAAAAGTTCTAATTTGCATGGGTTCCAACCTGACCAGGAAGTCAGTCTTCCTGATATCTTTCTGGAAGTTTGCTCTTGCGAATACCGTGTATATGTCGTTTGAGTTGACTTGCTGATTAACCGTCCCCCAAGAATTTACCTCCCATTGAAGGTTTTGCGCTTCTTGTCGATAGGTTTGCTTTGTCGTTGCCTTTTTGTTATCGCTTAACCATTGGTTACCGCCTAATGTAGTCTCCCTGTACCATGTTATGTCAAATGTTGCGAATAGATCCTGAAATTTCCCATAATTACTGATAATACATTTTACGCCCATTTTTTTCGCCAACCTTTAGATTCACTGTCACCGGTTGGGACAATACTGGATCTTCGTATCGTTCGAATACGTGCTCTAATCTTAGTAAGAAGGTGTTCCCCTTCCACGGTTCTAGGGTTAAAATCTGCACGTTAGCTGGTAACGAATGCTTCAGACCTGAATACTGTAAAGAAAATGAAAATTATTTATAAACCGATGGGTTTATTGCGTCAACTTACCATCATATCGTACTTCGCCCTATAGTCTTTGTAACTAAGGTCCTTAGTGTCGGATATAAAGGTCCAAGCTGCTAATAATTTCCTCTGGGCTATGTCGCGTTCTTGAGCAGCAACAGTTTTCTGATCTTGAACAAAATCTTCCGGAATTTGATCAAAAGAAATTTATACATTTACCTTTGGCGATACCACTAGCAGGTCCTGCTATCAGGTAATGACTTCCTCTCACCACTAATCCTTTGTCGAAAGCTTTTTCATTTAGCGGTTCACCAACGCCGAAAGCATCATCGTGCAAACAATTTCGGTGGATCTGAAAACAGTGATAATGTCCTCACAAAATTCTTTAATAATACACGACCGGTTTCGCTCTATCCGAGCATCCTCAGGCCAGCTAAAGAAGTATCATATAATAAGAGTGTGCAACAATTATTGGAAAAATGGCAATGTATAAAATTATATTTTTTTTTAATTAGGGAATAAAGTAAAATGGTAAAAGAATTTAGAAAGATACTTATAATTTAAAAGCAGTTAAGAACGATCAAAGCTTAAAATTAAAAAAAAAAAAAAAATTAGAGAGTGCAAAGTAGATAGTCAAACTTAGGTAAAACTTGTAAAAAACAGACATTAAATACAGAATAAAACACATAAGTCTAAACGAACAACACTTTAAAATTATTTGCACTTCGAACTCAGGATGTGAAATGATTTTGAAAAAGTCGAGACCAAAATTTAAACAAAGGTAGAAAATTCCAGAAAAACCCAATAAACTTGTGCCATCTATTATGGAAGAAGTAAACAGAAGTGATGTTGTGCGACGTAGTAGAATACTTGAAAACCATATATACAGATGGTCATCAATCGAGTAAAATTTGAAAAACGGGGGTAGACTCAAAAATTAATTGTAAATTTAATCAAAGGTTTAATATTTTCAATGCTTCTAAATTATTGAGGTAGGCACCTTTTCTGGCGGTGTGTAATATTTGGAAATTGTGATTGATGTCAAAGTTGTGTTTATTTCCGTTTAAATGCGTTTACCGAAGAAGGAATCTGCAGTAGAATTAGGTTTTACGTTATGCCCTTTTACCTTAATTTCGAAATTTCTATAGGTCCTTCCAACGTATATGCAATGCCAATCATTACATGTCAGGAGGGAGACCCACTTTCTTTTTTAGTGGCTCTATATTATGTTTATTGTTAATAATTAAATTTCGTAGTGGATGTAATGTTCTAAACGCTACACGGACATGCGCTGCAAACATCCTTAGTTTGCAATTTTATAAGAGAAAGGATCTATATATGGATTGAAATAAAGTACTTGTCCTTGTCAATTGCAGGATCTGAGGCAATGTTTAAATAAGCTGCAGTTTCCCTTTTTTATTATTAATTTTGTGTAATAATTTATCTATTATATTTAAATTATAATCATTCATTATGGCTATTTGTTTTAGAATATTCAGTTTCTTTTAAAAAGATTCTTCAGTGAGAGGAAGATTAACTAGTCTATCAAGGTAATAATAGAAGGAAGCATATTTATGGTTAAAGAGATGGTTAGATTGTTGATTAATTACTATACCACAGTGAGTAGGTTTCCTGTATATCTTAAAATTTCCTTTACTGTCAATCTAGGAGTGAATAACAGTTGAATCCAGAAAGTTAATACGATTATTTAGTTGTTCTTCTAATGTAAATTAATAGTGTTATGTAAGGTGTTCATGTAGAGAAAGAAATCATTCAATTGTATATAGTCTTCAGACCATATAATAAAAATATCATCTACATATCTGGCGTTAAATTTGATACAATTGCTACAATTTTTTTAGTAATGCTGCTAAAGGATTAGATAGGTTACAGCATTATATTTAATTCAGTATTGGGGGTTCATAAATAAATATTTAAAATGTAAATCTTTAATTTAATTACTATTGGTTAGAATAATTAGAATTCAGTTTTTGTTAAATCTTAGAATAGGTGCCGTTGTTTCATTTATTACTTTTAGATCATTACGCTGGTCTATCCTTCTAATGCTGGAATAGACAAACGGAGCAGCTACCTGAAGACGGGCTTTGAGGAGACGTGGATTTCCAAGTTCAGAAGGATAACAGTTATAAAGTCTGGGCCTACTTCCCAATTGTTCTTAGAACAAGGTTTTTCCATGGTTTTCTCTTATATTGGGAGAATGCTGGGAGATAACTAAAGTCGTTCCAGGGCGCAGATATAATAACTGATAGCTAACCAATTTAATATATTTTTGTTATTATTATTAATAATCATAGGGACATTATTTACTTACAGTAGGAACATTTCAATTGTTATCGAATCTATATAGGGTTGGAACAGGTAAGCTCGTGTAGTACCTTTAGTGGAGCACGGGCTTTTGGATGAATTATAATTATTTAGCTCTTCATAAACAAAGTGTAATCATGTCATTTTAGGTAGATTTAGATCAGTTGCGACACCCAAAAGCGCTGCAGAAAATACCTTTGGGGTCGACTTCACTTGTCACACCAAGTCAAGCAAGCGCCGCGTAATTGCGGTATTCAAATCGTTGGCGCCATAAATAGTATTGGACCAAGTATCGAACCCTGTGGTACACCACTCGGAATATTTCAGACATGCGAATAAAATCTCTGCTGTATGCTATCTCTTTGTCCCAAGAGGAATATAAATGATTTTCTATGCGACAAGGAAGATTTAAAACCGTAATACGACAAGGTGCAATTTTAGCACCAGCACTACACCAGCATGCAAGTTTTCTATCTTGGGGAAGAAAAAGAAGAGAGCTGTAAAGTAATGTTACTAAAGATTAACTTATTCTTCAAGAATAACGCTGCAATAATTTGTTAACAATTAACCAAACAAAAACAAAATATATGATATTTGTAAATAAACTAGCTGGAATCGTCGGCGTACTGTGTCAGCAAGCATCGTCCAATCTTCGAATCAAAATCGTTGATGTGCAACAGAAATAGTGCTGGACCAAATATTGGCACACTGCTCGTAATATTCCAAGCATTCTTTGACCTACCAGACATATCAATGATTTTCTATGCCATGAGAAAGACAGAGACAATTTTTCTAGTAAGAGAGGGTGATCAAGCATATCAAATGTTTTTTCAAGATCAAAGAACAAGCTAACAGCACACTGCTTCGGTTCAAACTTTCAAACTGTCATCACACGTCGACTTTCTGCATGCAAAATCGAATTGACAGATACTAAATGACTGAAATTTCTCCAAATTGAGATGATAACCGAACAGTCGACTTAATTTTGTAGTTAGAAAAGCGCTTTTAGTACTGCTTACCATTAATTCGAGTTGCCCGTTCACTAAGCTCGTTCCTCCATGCGCCCTGTCAGTCAGTATGGCGAGTTCGATGTTCTTGGCCTTATCCTTCATCGAGATTTTCGATGTGACCGGGTAGTAATTGCCTGAGACGTCTTCGAACAGTGAGACATTCCACGTTGGCCTGTAGTTTCTCACCTCTCCAACGTTTCACGACCGTTGGCGTCGGTGTAGAACGTCTTGGCCGTGCGCAGATTTGTAGTGTACCTCGTGATTATTTCTTTGCCGAACCCATCTCTGAAATTGGAAAATGCGCGAATCAGTTGAAGTACACCTTCGTAGGAATAGAGTTTAGCTATACAAAAGTTCTGCTTCATCAAGGTGCATTAAGTTTCAGCCATTAAAATAGCATGGAGCGACGATACAAGCAGTACACTTCCGAATTACTTATTTTTTTATTACAGTTTCTATTGAGTCAATATAGTAGTTTGGGTTTAGTTACTTGTATCAATGCTCCTAGTAGCTTTAGGGGACTGAACTTTTCGGAAGTTTCTACCTTGATTGGTTAGATCTTTTGAGTAAGTTTTTAATTTTGAAGGCATATTTCTGTGACATTATGACTATAGTACAAAAATGTTTTGTGTTGGAAAATTCGAATAAGTGACTTCAAGCGTATATGGTGATTTCGTCTTTCAAAAACTTTCTATAATCCAAACCAAATTATTAAATCAATCAACGTTTAATTTTCTAATTTATGTGTTTGTGATTGAAAAGATTAATAATTTGATATGCACTTACTCTGAAGGTATAGGGCCAATAAGCCAGTCGAATTCGAGGAAGATCTCATCCTTATAACCTCTGACTATTTGACTAGTCCAATTAGTGAATATTTGCCGTAACTCTGAAATAATTTCTCCCTCGTAAGCTTCATACGTGGCCGTCTCAGCTATTTGGCGGGGTTTACTATTGTCAGGTCTGAAAATATAAGCACCGGACGATCGGTGACCAGAGTTGCTATTATTACCAATTGTGCCTTGGTAATAATAGAAATCTTGTTCCATGACCATTGTTTCGTCGTTCATTCGGATTTGATCGACCTTTCCTGTTCTGGGATTCACCCTAATTTGCGACTGGAAAAGATAAGTCAGAATGAGCAGCGTTAATGATTTTTTTCTTAGCACTAGAGATACCGACAATTTGCATCGTAACTGGTCAAATGACAGGTTTCCAGGTAAAAACTTTATAGAAATATTAATTTTAGCAAGGAAATATTTAACAAAGTGACTTTAAGGTAATAATTCAGCAAAAGTTTTGTTTATCCATTTTTATAAAAATCAAAAACTTAATAATTGGTAGATACAAAAATAAATTTCTAATTTATTACTCAGCACATTTTCTTTTTTACAGATACAAGGATCCTGAAATCTACATTTGCTGCAAACATATTTTTCAGATTTAGAACAGTTTTTTGTGGTTTTATTCTGAAAATATATCTGACGATAGTGCAATCCATTTGTCTGTAGAGTAGTCTACTAAATATAACGACTTCGTGAGGATTTAAGCCGGGAGATGTTTAGCATGTTGGCATAACTGCAGTAGCAGTTCCCGCCCGCACACACAACAGACATATTCATATAGCATAATAGTTGTATGGTACCCACTTGGCAAGTAATGTTGCAGATATCCCAGTAATATTACATTATTTACTAGACAGCGATGTTAAACCAAAACATGTTACTGAAATTTTGCAGCAGCATTAAATAATGATAGAAATATTGCAGGCCATTACAGTAACATTTCAATGCAATCAGGAAAAAATATTTTAAAACAATGTTGCAAAAACAAAGGCTTTGTTGTCAGAAATGTTGAGGTAATATTTAGTTGTAACATTGCCATATTTACAAAATTTACATTTTATAAAGTGTAAGATAGGTACGTATTACGTATATATGTTTCTGCAAATTTAGAATTTTGAAAACACAAAACTAATGGAGCAAATTCTTTCTATAAAGTAAATAATGGTGATGAAATTTTTTAATATTTTTTTGTAGCCTATAATAATCATGTTACTGGGGTTGTGGTTGCGCACTGCGCACTTGTAAAAGTTAGTATCGCTTGCCATCACAAGTTTTTTCGTACCGCGCATACACGAGCTGGCGTAAACCTGTGAACCCCCTTTTTCACAATATACGGTAATCGTGACTGGACAGGGCGTGGATATAGGATTATCTTGGGATTGTGCGTCTCAATTATTTTGATGAGAAAAAATTCCCGTCAATAATGAATCAACATTAGCAGATAAGTTTTATTTATAATGCTAAAGTAGGTATGTCGATCCTTTCAAATTCATCGAAGATCTTTAAAGACAGATATGTATTATGTATATCATAACCTATATATGTTATAGTAAAACCTACCTGTTGTGCTATAAGGATGAGCAATGTCACGTAATGTCATTCTTAGAATTGATAGTAATTCTTGATCAAATACAAATTTTACAATAATTATAAACAGTGTTATATATAAAATATGCAGCTTATCCTCAATTTTTATATAAATAAAATAGTTTTTCTGATCTCTATTTTTGACGGTCTTTTTTTTTTAATTTCAGAGAGAATTAGAAGAAATATTGTACTCACAGATACAGAATACGAAATAACTGTCATGGAATGGTTTCGTTATGCAAAACAAAGATTTGATAGAAAAACAGCAAAATGTTCAAAGAAATAAAATGCATTCAGGGCGTTTTTCTTATGTGTTGTGAGTTTTTGTTTAGATTCTATTCGTGTTAATTTATGTGCCCCATAATTTGTTTCCAATACTGAAGTTTATTAAAATGGAATTTAATGTACTTTTTTTTTTAATCAATAAATGCCTTTATTGTCTTCTGTAAGCAGCATTTTACTTTTTAAAGTATTTATTAATGTATTTCGTTTACTTAAATAGCTATTTATAATATTATCACAATATTATTCATAGTATTACTATTTAGTTTAGTTTAGTTTATAGTACATAGAACTATATGATATATGATTGACCATTTTAATGTATCTGCAAAAATAACTACAAAAAAAGACTTATAATGTTATATTATAAAAATATCTTATCCATTATATTTTTCTGGCATTAATGTTTAATGTTAATATTGTAATTTTAGTAAGTGAAGATAAATTCATATAAACAGAGGGGCCCGATCTATCGAGAGTAACATGAAATTATAATATTAACATTGAATTTCAATAAGACTGATTGAGATTCCGTTTTATATTAATTAATATAACCTCTCGATAAACCTCAACATCATGTTTCTTGTATAATGCAGCAAGAACTTTTGGAGTAAATAAAAAGATCCTAATAGAAACATTAGATAGATATATTTATAGAAACATTTAATTGCCACACTGTATCAATATTTCTCTTTAACATATGAGAAATGTTACGGAAGAGCTATATATCAACATTAATCGTCATGTTAAAGTAATGTTACTCGAATACCACGTATTAACATTACTGGGAAATATTGTTTCGTAACATCGCTTAGGCGGACATTAAACAGTCGTAGAAATGTTACTGCATCTGGTACATTGTATATATTTTTGTAACATTTCGCGTTACAAGATAACATTTAGACGACGTTATAGTCATGTTATTTTGCGAAGTGGGTACTTTTGTAGTACTTTGTTGTATTGTGGTTGTATTCTTATTTACTAAATAAACAAGTACGTCGTTAATCTACATTCTTAATAATAATTACTACACGAAACACGTACGATGTAAGAAATATCATAAAGTTAAATGGCGGTGAAATAATATCGTCTGCAGGATATTCTAAACAAAATTTTAAAAGCAATCATTTAACCAGGCCTGCTACGTTAAGTATTAAGACGGTAGAAACCATATTTTTACCTTTAATGACATGGAGTTGAGACGTATTGGCCTGACTACGTTGTCTCCAGGGATCCTTGAAACATAAAACGCGAGAAAACCTAGAGGGGGTACATTTTCCGCTATGAAGATTAGTTCAACAGTGGCGGCGCTTTTTCTTCCAGGGATATTCATGATCGTACTTGGAATTGGCATTAATTGTGTAGGAATTGAGTTTCCTGCGAAGGAAAACACTTTATAGCTGATGATCGGAGTATTTACATTGCATACCATTATAATCGTAGACTTCGTATGCAGTTCCTGTAACTGGAACTTTTACGTAATGGTTAACCACCCTACTTAACGGGTTATAGACGGTAATTACAAAGTTATCCAACTCCTCCGTGCTTGTGCATTGACTCACGTTGGTTAAGAGGCAAGATCCGAAATTTATCTCCGGTAAGGAGTGCTTGTATTGGAGTAACTGTTTGTGTCCCGTGACTATGGTGCTGAAATTGTCATAAATTTTCAATATAACTCCACCCGAGTGTGTATCTACAAACCTTAAAGCCGTTTTCGCCACATGCTGGCATTCTCGAAAACCGTCAGTCAACATCCTAGCATAATCGTAGGCCACGTGTTGCTTCTCCGTTCCGGTGATGGCGTCGTGATGTTGCATGACGCCCATGGCTTCGCGCATCGTATTTAGATCCACCCAGTCTTCTGGTCCCAAATCGGCTAAAGCGTAAAGTTGTTTGCAAACCTAAAAATCGCACTTGGTCGTCAATGTCGGACGCTTCAATGTAGCTCCTCTTTACTAACTTGCAAGAAATTGTTGCCTTGGCGTTCGAAACGTTTTAGAGTCGGTCTCGACGTGAAGTATCCGGTCCAATAGGAATGGTCATCGGATGCGTATGGGAAGAAGTCGTCGCTTTTCGTCGACCAACGGATATTCCTCGCCCTGGCGGATTCTTGAACGGCTTTTAAGTAGCAAGATGGCGTTGAATAGATTAGATTATACTTGGAACCATATTTTTGCTGCTGGTTAGAGTATCTAAGTGTTGTAAAAAAGAAAAGAAATGTAATTAAGGATTTGGAGAAGTATAATAAATAAGTTGGCAAAGGAATATTGAGATGAACAGCCAAAGAACTGGGCGGTAATGTTGACGAAGGCACATGTGGCGTATTGATAGAATTTAAGGGTGGCATGCATTGAGCTAGAAAAATACAAAAGGGGGTATTAGTAATGCATGCTATTAAGCTTTTAGACAATTCTGCGAATAGGAAAGTGGATGATTATGACTTTTTCTTCTGCCACCAACCAGCAGGTAGTACAGTTACGATGTTGCTTTAAGTCAAAGCCGATCAAGCATTACATCTACCAGTGACACATTTAAAAGTGAAGGTCCTGCTTTTTATTAAGACAGACATAAAGACATAAGCAAACGTACTTTTCTGTTAAAGCTCTTATAATAGTTATGAAGTTTTTAACTGTATTAGCTTTTCCTATGTTACTAACAATAATCTAAAATAGGTATATTGTTTCACAGGACTTGAAACTTTGAATAAAATGCCAAATATCGTTCATTGTTGTTATAACAAGTTACCGTTATTTAACTAAAATGGCGCCAGCAATGTGTGGAGTTAGAAGTCAATTGATTTGATTGACATTTTTTCTATATAAGGATTTTATAATGTTAGTGAATTTACGAGTTCTTATTCTTAACTTTTAATTTTGTGTTTTGCAGCGATTATTACAGTTAATATATAAAATTGTGGAAGGAATTTTAATGATTTAAGGATTTTTTAACGAAAAGGCCTATGTTTATGAATTTCTGTCCTTCATTAATTCATTAAATTACCATCAGCGACCAAACTAAGAGTACAAACATTAAAATTACCAATAATGAAATTCAAGAAACTGAATCCACTACTTCCAATTTTTATCATATTTACTATTTAAGGCTACCAGTTTGGGTTTTGCCAGCTTTCAAATAATAATCAAGCGAGTACTTTTATGAATTTCATTATCAAACTGACCAAATTATGAATTCAAACACGTATTTACCGTTTTTGCTCAAAGTGTGGACAATAATAATCAGATTTACCGGGCCAAGTATATAGGGTCGTATTATGGATATAAAACTTTGAAATCACGTCTCGCCTTTACATATATGATTTTCTAATTTTATCATCGTAAGATAAAAAAAAAATATTAGTTTTAAATCCTAAATTAAATTCAAATTTGGATTATGACATGAGAATCTCAAAGAATAGAGGAATACCTTTAAATTGTCTTATTATACAATGAATATGTTCTCAAACCGTTTGGTGTGAGCTTCTCATTTTCTTCTTAAAAAGTGAACCAATTATCTTTTGTTCGGCTGGTGGTCTACTGGCTTGCACGCTTAGCTACACTCAGAAAAGTACCTGCATTGAGCTAACCAAAATTTAGTTAATTTCACAATGCTGTTTGGTTGTATATGGCGAATCAATTTTTTTTTTTCATGAACGAAAAAAATTGTTAGTAGGTATTTGCTGTTAGTACAACAAATTTATACTGTTGCAGTAATGCTAGCAAGACTTCAATCCAACCCTTTGAGACGTATCACGTGAAAAATAATTTAGTTATGATAACCCTAAATTTAAGTCAAATTAACCATATCTTCTTAGTTAGTTCAAATATACATTGTGGTTCAATTTATCAAATTTCAAATATTCCATTTAAATGAATATTTAATTGAACGAACTATAATTTTTAAGCTCGTTTTAACAACGTACTTATTTGGGGGAGACATACGGTCGATATTGTAAGCACGCTAAGTGTTTGTTCCAATATTGGGGGTTGATCGTGAGGATCACTCCGCCGCTGTAGTATGTGGTCAAGTAAGTCGCCCTTTCAGCGAACACAGCTCTAATTAGACATTTAAATGTACCAGATTAATACATTGTAAACGTATTTATCACCGTAGTTGTGCTAAATATGTTCCGTTTTCTGGAGTGAAATAGACGAAACGCCATCTATGAAACAATTTCTGTAATACATGTAAGTATTTAAAGTAGTTGGTGTACTATATAGAGAGAAATCTTTTACAAAATAGATATGCTATTATCGTCCTGTTGTTCTTCAATATCTACAACCCAAAACGTAATTTGATTTAATGCTTCAGATTTGTCTATCTAACCGCATTTATAGTGAATGAAAAACACAAACGTGTTAACTTTCTAGTAATATTAAAGGAACCATTTTCATTGTTAATTGGAACAAGTTTAAACTGAAATTTAACTAGTAAACCGATTCAAGCTAAATTCTTTCTTTATAGAACTCGAGAAGTTGCTTTGATTTAATTCAAATTTTGGTCATAATAACAAAAAAAAATTGACGAAGAGCATTTTGTTAATTCAACACGTAACTTTTCTGAGTGTATATATTTTCGTTGTTTTTCTCACTCCTTGGAAAAAGCTGAGAGACAAATATCTTAAGTCGCTCCATGGGCGCAGGCGTAATAATGACTCATGGATGGGGCGATGCCCTCTGTAATTGGCCAAAGCTGTTGGGGTATGCTAAAGCATGAATTAAAAATTAAAAAAATTGGTAGATAACTTAAGGCAGATTTGCAATGATTAAAGCTGTGCATGCAAGGATATCTATCTTTTCATTCGTTTTCTTTTCTTTGAAGTTATACTTCCGTCCATAAAGATGAGTCATTCTTGCAGTTTCCACTATCTTTAGATGTCACTGGTCTTTGTTTTTGTTTTATGCTAGTACCCATTGTTTTTAAACTCATCGTCATGCTTTAACAGTTTCTATAATATAGTACTTATGATTACAATACATTTTTTAATATGTACACGTGAGAGGGATTTAGTGGAAGTAGACATTAGTAGATAAGCAAATATTCTCAGAAATCTTAAGCGACTACAATAAAGCTTTATACTACTTGTATTTACTCGAAACGTGTTTGAGCTTTTCGCAGAATTGCTGACTCGTGTCTACTTACAGGATCAACTTATCCAGATTCTTAAACCACATGTTCGCCGACTGATAATTAAAATCTTCTCCCATCGTTATGATCACGTGATTGGTCGTGTAAACTTTGGTAACGTTGGCCAGATAGTCGAAGAACGCTTTGACCTAAACCCAAAAGCAGAACGTGTATTCACCTACCTTATCAGAGCGTCAATATTGTCGAACCACCGATTGGCGTCCATGTACGTAAAATCTTCGCCCATCGTTATTATGACATTGTTGGTCATATAATTAACCCGTTGTAATTCCACGAAACTGATGAAGCTTCGGAACTAAGAACATGCAATAGATCAATTGGGACAAATGTACCGAGTTTTATTTATTTCAGTTAGAAGAAGCGTAAATAAAACGTGCTGAAAGCTGTAGACTTATCGACTAAAAATATAGATTATCCAGTTTCGTTTGGTAGTTAAAAATTTTGTATTAACATTACCATGTTTAAAATGTTTTATAATATAAAACTTTTGAAAAGTGACTATAAAAATCATGCTTTGTTGAGGTATTATAGCAAGACGTTCCAAAATAATTTTTATGATTAAATGAATGCAAATTTTATTTAAAATCCTTGTGATGAAACAATTTTTTTTTAATTTGAATCTGATGTATCTATATTTCTGATAATATCTATCGTGACGTGGAAGCGTGGTGACTTTAGAATTAGTTCTTTGTGGTGAATTTGTTAATTTCCTTTTGTTTCCTAGAAAGAATTGTACGATTTTGCATAACAGATTTCTTAAAATTGTGTGTACAGCAAAGGCAAAACATGATGACTACAAAAAAGCTCTTTACAAATATGCCCAATATAATCAAGTGATCTGGTGCACTTCAAGAATAATACCTTCTTTTACTTGTGTTGCAAATTGCAACTAAAGTATTTTTTTATTTAGTACGTGCATTTCAACACATTATTGGCGTATTAATGATGTTAAACAGACAAGAGAGCTGCAAATCATAGTTGCAAGCAATAGAAGAAGTAAAAATTTTGATGAGAGCGGATGTGCACAATATTGGGTGAGTTTTTTATCTTGAAACAACGGAGTATCTCTAAAACACTGCATGAAATCAAAAAAAGATCTTAATAAGGTTTGTTATAATATAGGGGCTCACTGAATGGTGCCGAACTCGATCCCCCCCCCCCCCAGAGTGGAAGAGGGGACAACTTTGTAATCTTCAATGGGAACCCCCATTTTATATTGCAGATTGGGATTCTACGCCATCAAGTATGTAGTTTTTGTTTGAAATTTTCTTTACGATTCGTAACAGATTGCGCTGTAATCGCAAAAAACATGATGGTGAACGTCTAGAAAAAAATACACAAAAAAGAGAAACAAGCAAACATGATTTTCAACAATTCAAAAAGCCATGTGTTCGAAACTGTGCCCCTTCACTTAGATACATTTATTTATTCGCAATTGGAATGCTATTCAACGATACAAAACCGTACTTTATTCAGTACTTGACAAGCTGTGAATACTTACACATTGTCCGATCCCCATTTAGATTATTAATTATTAATCCAATACAAATTAGTTAGCGTTGAATATTTGAACAGTAATGGAGGCTATAATATTCGTTTATAACAACGTTCTTCGTTGTTGAATGGCTTTTTGAAATGTTATTTAATGTTAAAATAAAAAAACACAAACTCGTGTTTGCTTGCTTCTCTTTTTTGTGTATTTTTTCTAGATCGAGTTCGGCACCATTCAGTGAGCCCCCGACATTATAACAAACTTACTAAGATCTTTTTTTTTATTTGATGCAGTGTTTTAGAGATATTCCGTTGTCTCAGGATAAAAAACTCACCCAGTATATGTATGTATATCGCAAGCCGCTAAGGACTAGAATATATGTAATCCGTATCGGTCAGTGAGATCGAAAATATCGCAGCTTCCGTTCAGACGAATATTCAAGGTCGCTTTCATAGACTTTAATATAGCAAAACTTGTTCTTCGATGTAGGAAACTGCCTCTCGTGCAATATAACTCAACAAGTGTGTAATGGCGTAAGTATGTATTAAGACATTTAAGACAGCAACATTGTTACAGTGTTTATAAATATTAAAACGTCTAGCATGCATTGGTGTATGAACTTTTTTGATTGTTTTGTTTATACATTTTGTATGCTGAATTGAGAAATGACAATAGTTTTCTCGCACCAGTTCTATTTTCTAAAAACATAATTTACAGACTTAATGAAAATTAGTGCTTGTACCAAAACTAAATTTTATCATGTATTTTTTTCTAGGTTAAAGCTGCTACTCAAAATTATTCATTTTATAAAATACGGTTTTAAATTTGGTGAAAGCATAACGCAAGAGCTGCAAGGTAAATTAGTAAGAAAAAAACGAAACGAACTCATTGTTTAGCCACTAGTAATGAAATGTCAGAACATAGTGTGTGTTTACTACACCCCAAAAATATTACGTAGGTAAAAAACTTCAAATTTCAAGTACTGTTAGCCTATTCATTTGAATTAATAAACATCGTTGTAATGCCTTTCCAGCAGTAAAAAATACGATTTCCTGTACTTAGGTATATATATAGTGTAATGGTAGTATCAAAAGAAAGTACGAGTTCTATCTATAAATTTATCTTTGTGTACAGGTTAACCCCATAAATATGCTCAAGACAGCAAAAATCTTCAAAGCCTACTCGTTACAAATGCTAATTTTTGTTCATACCTCTCTATATCTTTTTTTAATTTTCATTATCAAAAATGGGTGTCCGCTATCCAATCAATGTACCAGATATAAAAACCACTAAAGTGAACTTCAGCTGGTAATTATTTCAAAGGGCTTCAGCATTGATGAATACAAATTTTCAATTACCTGGTGCCGATTAACTGCTTAACTACTACAAACCCTCAAACCAAACGTCCCATCAGCCAATCGTGCGTTTATATCTTACCCTTCGGTCCACGTTATACCGAGGACTGCGTTTATCATCGATGATTGGTTCATCCGCACACAAGATATCGAAACAGAAACCTGGAGGCGGTGAGTAAGTGTTGTACATCACGGAGGTGAAGATCTTCGACTTTTCCCCTGTAAAAATCCATGGAGATTAAGACCTGGTTAGTGTTCGCTTCTCTGATTTAGGTCGGTACCTAAACTGGCGCTGCTTTTCCATATAAATTCGGGCGTTCTCGTGTCGAATCTATGTTGTTTGTCTTGGTAATCGATTCTTCCGAGGAGGAGGCCGTCGTAACCTAACTGAGCGAATATGGAAGCCATTTCTCTGCTGTGGCCGAACGGATCGATTTGCCAGCCGATTTTTGGGCGGCCACATTCGCCGAAAGTGTCATTTAATCTCCTAGAAATAAAGAGTGGAGGCGAAGGTTTAAGAGAGTGGAATCAAAAGCGAAGAATGAAAAATGCCGAATTAAGGGGCAGGCTGGAAGAGCGAGTAATAAGAAGTAAGCTAGAGTAATAAAGAATGAGGATTCAAAGCCAGTATTTGAGAGCTAGGATTAAAAGATATGAATCAAGAGCCAATATTAAAGGGCGATCATTTTAAAGCAAGAAACAAATAATGAGGAATTAGGAGTCAGGAGGCAGGAACGAAGATGCAAGAGCCAGGAGTGAAGAATGAGGAATCAAGAGCCAAGATTGAAGAGCAAGGTTTCAAGAGCGAAAAAGAAAGCTGAGGAATTAAGAGGCAGGATGTAAGAGTGAGCAATGAAGAATGAGCATTCCAAAAGCTAGCATTCGAAAGGGAGAATTAAGAGAGATGAATCAAGAGCGCAGAATGAAGAATCAGAAGTCAATATAAAAGGCGGACATTTTAAAGCAAGAAACCAATATTGAGGAATTAGGAGTCAGGGTTCAGGAACGAAGATTCAAAGCAAGGGGTGAAGAATGACGAATCGAGAACGAAGATTTAAGAGCAAGGGTTCAAGAGCGAAGAACGAGAAACTGAGGAATCAAGAGGCAGGATGTAAGAGGGAGCAAGGAAGAATGAAGATTTAAAAGCCAGCATTCAATAGCAAGGATTAAAATAGACGAACTAAGAGCGCAGAATGAAGAATCAGGAGTCAATATGAAAGGGCAATAACTTTAAAGCAAGAAACAAATAATGAGGAATTAGGAGTCAGGGTTCAGGAACCAAGATTGAAGAGCAAGGAGTGAAGAGTGGGGAATCGAGAGCCAAGATTTAAGAGCAAGGGTTCACGTGAAGAATGAAAACTGAGGAATCAAGAGACAGGATATAAGATTAAAAAACGAATCAAGAGTGTAGAATGAAGAATCAGGAGCTAATATGTAACGGTGAAAATTGTAGAGCAACAAATAAATAATTAGGAATTAGGATTCACGGTTCAGTAACGAAGATTTAAGAGCAACGATTCAAGTGCTAGGAACGAAGAAGAAGAATCAGAAGCCAGTAATTAACAGCAGCATCTAAGAGTATGGAGTGAAGAATGATGAATTAAGAGGCAAGATTCTAGAGCAAGAATTCAACAGTGATAATAGAAAAATGAGGAACTGGGAGCCATGATCCAAGGGTGAAGATGCAATAGAGAGGAATTAAGAGCAATGCAATCAAGAAACATGAAACCACACGTTGGAGGTAGAAGACTAAACCAAGGCTATGAGTTTTAAACCATGTATTAACTGACTGAGTTCACTTTAAAGATAGTATTTTTGGTAGTATTTTCTTTCTTATTTTTGTAGCATACTATTTTAGAGAAAAAGTTTTGGATAGGAAATTTTCTCTATCAATAATATTGTTTAATAAATAATAAATAGCGAACAGTAGTCGGTAATTATAAATCTTGAATTATGTTTTTGCCATTTCAAGATGTTGATCTTGACTTTGAAAATAGTTGTTATTTGTAAATAAAAAGTAATCCTCCCTTCATATACTTAATGGTTTTTAATGACTGTTTTTGCTAAACGCAATAACATGATTTTTTTTATTTACTAATGTTTGTATACTTCCTATCAATAAGGAAGAAAAGGATCATATGAGCATTTTTTTTTACTAGTATAGTTATATAGTTGTGAAATATTTCTTTAATCCATTAAATTAAAAAAAAATATATATAATAAAAATGTGAATCAAATGAATTCTCAACCTTGAATACAATTCGTATAGGCATATTTAAAACCCATAAAAATCGTTATAGAAAATTAGTCACAGTGGAAAATAATATTCCGTTTTCAAACTTACCTCAAACCCCATGTGAACTGATCGAATTATCGATTGGTAATGCGTGGTCGCTTCGTCATTCATACTCCACGCTCCACCGATTATTTCCAGTTGTCCACTTCTAACGAACCGTTGCATTTGGTGCTTGACAGTGTCGTCTTGGTGCATCCACCATTTCCACAGGAACGAAGTTTCGACGAAAATGAACCTGCAAATTATTTATTAGACAAGTAGAAGATCATATTGAAAAATAATATTTTAATCGCATATTACACACCTTCTATCTTTGTCTTGTCTCAAGGAATCCATGACTGAATCTAATATATACCCCACGCCTGCGTTTTGGATGTAATTCAAGTCTGAAAAGAAAATAGCGAGATGGTGTGTAGTAACAATTAGTTTAAGATTAATGCTCAAAGATTTCTTTTACCTCCGTAGTAGTATTGGTCAACAGTCTTCAACCAGCCGACATCATCATGAGTGTGTGGGACGATATGAACGTTAATGTAGCCTTTTTTTACTGGATGACATGACTGAAAAAGATGCGAATATTGAACAATATAAAAAAAATATTTAATAAAGAATAAGTTAAATTAAAATCATTTGAAACAGTGCTTTAGAAAAGAATTCAATAAAAATTCATTTTTATCAGAAAAGAGGTTTTTCCCTATTTATGTTTAATGTGTGATCTTTAATTTTAAACTAACTATCTATTAGAGGATTAAATAACATTTTTACAGGCTCTCATGAAAGCATATGAGCCATAAAGCCAAATGTTCTTTTGGCCTTTTCAATTTGCGAAAGTTAGTAGAGTGGTATGATCTCTAAACTCAGGCTAGTTTTGCGTATTTTGCATTTAAATAACAGTATTTTGCGTATTGCGAACATCATTTGTATACTTGGGAAATATCGACTCTTCTAGGATAATTTTCAAGCATATAAATGTCTCAAAAGAGTGTAACGTTGAATCAGCTTTCACATTATCATTTTTGTTTTAGAATATTATATGAATTTATAACCTAGAATTCTTTGTTTTGTCCCAAAATCTAATTTGGATAAATATTTTGTTCCGGCATAGTGTATTTCCTGCTATATTTTATCGACGATACTTTAGTGTATATAAAACTGTCTTTGTCCCAATGTTTGGATATGATGTTTTTTATGATTTACAAAACAAAAAAAAATAGAATATGGTATCGTAAAACGTTAAGTAAATAAAACAAAACTTATCGTGCTCGTCAGCTATTATGAGTTGAAACACAACAGAGAGCTTGGTAATAACCGTGTAATGTGTAATAACTTCTTCACAAACTATAATGCTGATAAGAATAAAAAAATATATCAACAAAACTTACGAAAATAAATAAATATGTAAACAATAATGTCTGATAGACAAATTTTAATTTTAAGCAATTATTTTTAGTAACTTCGACAATGTTTTAATAATAATAATAATAATATGTTTTATTTCGTCGAGTAATGACAACATTACATTCAGAAAGTCAACAATAGAGGATATAATAATTGAGTATGAATAGAAACAATTGAAATTAAAATTTAAAACGGTTGTAGGTGGTAATTGATAACTCTTTATAGTGAGCGGGTAAAATGTTATAAAATTTAATAGCTTGATATGTACTAGTCTGCTGAGTTGCGTTTACTCTATGGTGGCATACATGTAAATTACTATAATGATTTTCATATTTGTTTAAATTACATTTGTACATCTAGTTAAAGTAATTTTATAGTACATAATTATGTAGTAACTTAATTATTTCAATCATTGTATCAATAAGTAATTGATTCCTTAAATGATCTAATTGTTACTACCTGACAAAACCGCATAAATTATTAACTATTATTAAGGAAGAAGTATGAACACAGACTGAAAAGATCTGAAAAGGTCGCGCTGATGCAGATCCGTAGGCCACCCCAAACCCTAATCTAATCTAATCTAAGAGTAACTATATTGAGCTTAGTAAGTATTTTACAAAGAGAAAAAATATTTGTATTAAAGAAATATACAAAGATATCATAAGGACTGTAGTGCAGTAAAAGACATTAGATACATACAACTTTCTGTAGCGCGAAGTGATCGGATGTTTTATGCGACTGTTAAAGAAATAGACTCAAAGAAGCCATTCTTGCCATTATAAAATATTCTGTGTTTTTGGAGGAATTAGAATATTGACACATAACATAAATGAAAAGTACATTAAGATAGTATTGTGCCAACCTGGAGCCCGATATGAAATATGGATTATTTCTTTGAGACTTAGTAAGCAGTTATATACTATATCAAAAAGAATTGTTATTCAAAAGAGAATAATTCGAATGGCAATAAAAAACTGCACTGGATATTTATAAATCAGGACGTACATTGACGGCATGATACATTTAGAACTTTAATGTTTTTTTTTTAATAGCAACAGTTTTTGATTACACTGGTCAACAGTGAAATTGCTTCTTAGGTGAAAGTACCCAATCCCGAATGAATTCAACGTGCTGAACACGAATATCACATTGAAAAAAGTTGATTGGCTCACGTTCCAGAGATATTGACGTTTTGTCCATTGTATAGATGTTATTGCATAATGTAACGCAATTTAGTGAGAAATTACGAAATTTTGCGTCATATTGCATCACCCCTTCATGCAAAGAAGTTAATGCAGCATTTGCTGTAAGTTTCCATTGAGAGTGTTGCGAAATTGATTGCGCAATATCAAGCAATAGCTAATTATAGTTTATTTATAAATGGCCGACGTGACAATTAACTCGTGCAATGTCCGTTCATTCGCGCATATTTTTCGAAGCTCTAGCATACACAAGTGATTGCTATAGTGTAAAGTAACTAAACAGTAGCAATGCCTCGTAACTGTGTAATAGTGCAAATAACTTCTGTTATATTTGCGGAGAAGTGACATTTGCTGCACAGAAAAAGAACATCAGTGCAACAGTTAAGAAAGCGTATCATTTGTATTTTGGTTGCAAGATAGGCGACCAGGACAAAGACTGGGCCCACCACGTATGCTGCCGCACTTGTGCCGTAAATCTTTCACAGTGGCTTAATGGCAAAAGAAAGGCAATGCCATTTGCTGTGCCCATGATTTGGAGGGAGCCCACCAATCACGTTGACGACTGTTATTTCTGTATGGTACCACCAGCTTCTGGAGGCATCACCAAGAAGAAGAAATGGACAGTTGAATACCCTAACATACCATCTGCTCTGCGACCTGTCTCTCATGGCGAAGGACTCCCAATTCCAGAACCTCCTACAGATTTTTCTATCAGTTCAGACGATGAGGATGGCCATGCGTCGGCGAGTTCTCCTCAACGTGGCAGTAAGGATGATAACTTTTCGTGCTTTGACGAAACATCTGCACCACATAAAATTACCCAGGATGAAATGAACGATCTTGTTCGCGATTTGGATCTGTCGAAAAGCAAAGCGGAGATACTGGCCTCAAGACTTCGACAGTGGAATCTTCTGGAACAGAATGTCCGAGTGACTTCATTTCGCACTCGCCATCAGCTCTTCGAATCTTTCTTTAAGAAAGAAGAAAGCCTTGTGTTCTGCTGCGATATTGATGGTCTACTACAAGCTCTCGGTATTGCACATGATCCCCACGAATGGCGGCTGTTTATAGACGCTTCAAAACTGAGCCTAAATGCGGTTTTGTTGAATAATGGGAACCAGCTTCCATCCATACCTATTGCACATGCGGTCTACATGAAGGAGACTTACGGCAATCTAAAGCAGCTACTGGAGACGATTAACTAGAGCAAGTATGGCTGGCAGACATGTTCTGACCTGAAGGTAGTATCTCTGTTGATGGGTTTGCAGCAGGGATATACAAAGTACTGCTGTTTTCTTTGTCTGTGGGACAGCAGAGCAATCGATTTGCACTACATCAAGAAAGACTGGCCTCCGAGAGCATTTTTTAAGCCTGGAGAAACGAACGTACAGCACCCACCATTGGCACAGCCACACAAAATCATCATTCCTCCTTTACACATCAGCTCGGTCTTGTCAAAACTTGGTAAAAGCCATGGATAAGAATGGACCAGCATTCAAGTACCTGCATGAAAATTCCCTCGACTCAGTGAAGCCAAAATTAAAGAGGGCATCTTTGTGGGGCCTCAAATTAGACAGCTCTTCCGAGACCCCAAGTTTGAGGAACTTCTTCAAGGTAAAGAAAAACAGGTTTGGGATGCATTCTATCAAGTGGCAGCAAACTTCCTGGGGAATGACAAGGCAGAAAATTACAAGTGTCTGGTTGAGGATATGTTGGCTTTGTTTCATGAATTCGGCTGCAATATGTCCTTAAAGATCCACTTTCTTGATTCCCACTTAGATTTTTTCTGATAACTGCGGGCAGGTCAGCGATGAGCACGGCGAACGCTTTCATCAGGACATTGCCACCATGGAGCAACGGTACCAAGGCAAATGGTCTACGTCAATGCTAGCTGACTATTGTTGGACAATCAGTAGAGATGCTCCACAAGTCCACTACAAACGGCAGGCCAAAAGAAGTCGAAAGCCAGAAGCAGACTAATGTTTTCTTACCATGTATTATAATATTGACATAAGTACACTTTTTCTGAAATATGCGTACATTTTACAGAAAACCCGTAGCCAATTCAGTTTTTCTTAGTCATTTTCGTGTTCAGCACATTGGAATTCATTAAGAAATGACTATTTTCTGCTTGGAAGCATGAACTTTTCGAAAATTTGTTGCCCAGTGTTATAGCAACACGATAAATCTTATAGTACACATATTAACAATTATTGAAAAAAGCTTTAATTATGTGTGCTTAAAAATTTGCAATTTTTGCATGTTTGATAGTAAAAAATAATAAACTGGAAATTACAAGAAATTGTTGTTACTTGCTCTATAATTTAGATGATTTTTTTAACTATGTAATTTGTCAATTTTTTCTCGTTTTTCTTCTTGTATAGTCATTGGGGGTGGACTTATGTTTAAAGATATATTAAATGTACTTGTATATCTATGAATTTAACTCATGAAATGAAAAAATAATGTATATTAAGAAAAAAACTTGGGTTCAAATCACTTTCTTTTTGTCGCGTTTTTTTAGTAAATCCGTGTTGTTGCGGACACAAGAGGTTATGATATTCTATAAAGTTAATCATTTGATCATATGCAACTCGTTCTACGACTTCAGATATTTAATTCAGTAAGGATATTGGTCTATAATTCTCCATGTTAGCAGGATCTTGTTTTGTTAAATAGTGGTATAGCCATTGCTTTCTTTAATTGTATGGGAAATTTACCATTTACAAACGTTGGAAATGTGATCTATGTTGTGATTATTTTTTTTATTTCAAAACAAAATAATTCCCATTTTGAAGTTTTCTTTTTCAAGGCTAGAAATATTTGTAAACTAATTAATTTGACATAGTATGCATGATTTTCTCTCACAAATTATACACAGAGATAGAATATATATACATATATATATAAGATTACTGTTTGATCTCAATCAATTTTGTATACAGGATAATTCCGAAAAAACGATTAAATTTCGTTTTTTTTTTTTGCTAAAATTAAGCGAAACTTTATATTTGAATATACCCTTGAATTTCAAACAACATTTATTAATAAAAGAATCTTCTAAACTCAAAAACTGAGATACTTTACTCTTAGCGTAGTTTCATATTTTTGACCTTCCCTCCTCGTATACAATTAAATTTTCGGTAGATTTGATAAGTGTTATTTTAGTTTCAATACATGCAGAAGTAATTTGTAAGAGGAAAGATTTACTAAATTCAAAGACAAAAATAATTTTCCATATACTGCACACTTTCTGCCGGTCACTGTATATCTGAATTAACTTAACACCAACTGTTGAATTACCGTAGTTTAATTTGACTTGATTTTTAGCCACAGTTGAAAAGAATGACACGAACACATTGATCGCAATATTATCCTGATTTCCCTGAACTTTTACGACGTGTTTCATTAACGATGCCTCATAAACACTTCTTCTTGTTTCTCGATGACGAATTTTTTATGAGTAGTGTATTTTGTGGCGACTTTTGTAAGATTTTAGCCAAAATAAGTCTTTTAAGTGCTACGAGCTCTGAATTACTTCTGGGGTTACCCACTGTTTAATTTTGTTGACAAAATTAGGTATTAAATATTAAACATAGTTAAGTAAATTTTTGGTAAACCTGTGCTAAAAATAAATTTTGAGGGAATGTGCTAAATAGAACCCCATTATATGTAGAATTATGCTAAATGAGATATTATGAATTACAATTAAAATCAATTGCGCGAAAGTTTGCTTATTTGCAAACATTATTTTCATCTTATATACATATAAAGTTTTATTCATCTTCTTTTATTAAATAAGAAATATTATGAAACAGAAATAAATCGCTGTTTCCTGTCAAACATATTGAACACAGGATTACAGGGCTGCTCCACCCTTAAGCTCTGTGCTGCGCGGCAATGTCATAATTTTAGCATTTATCGAGCAGAATATAATCTATAACGGTCTCCGGGAATTGAAAGGATAATGGCCCGTAATTTTACGGGCGTTTAGTGATTTTTATTTAAATTGTATTCCTTATTATTTTTTGTGGTTAAGTTTGTCGATTTTACATGTAATTTTGTTGCATATGAATGCATCTATAGAGAAATTAGAGGCGCTAATTCAATAAATATTGCATTATTACCAGATCCCGATTTTTTCTTTGGGAATTATTTAGTATAAATGAAAATATATGTATGTATTACTTTAATTCATGCGGTCTGTGTTGGTTGTTAATGTTCCAATGTCTTGTATACTTCGTGTTTGTGTATTCTTGTTTCATATGCTATGTAATTTACGTGTATATCTTATTCACATATATTATGACAAACCTCGTATCCGCATTTGGCCGTTGGTTCGTCTCTGTTAATCGGAGCTGGTGGGATAAAGGACCAAGCACCAGGCCATAGATACAACAGGATGGCACAAAATTTTAGGCAAAACATCTTCCGTCAGTATGGATATCGCTAAACCACAACTGAATCCGGACGGGTAAAGACTTGGTTTGACGTAGTCGCGTTCGAACGATCGCTCAACACGGCACCGAGTCTGTGCCACTGTGCTGCTTGCTGTTGCGACGAAGCAGACCAACCGGCCGACAGGCGATCAGAGAAATGGGAGGTGTATTCTGTTCTATCGCCGTTCGATACACATACGGAGTGATAAAATTTATCTGAAACATCTTGTTTATTATTCCTACGCGCCTCATAACTTGGAATGTATTGTGATAGCATCCTCTGCTTCTTGCGTATACACTTATGTGATATTGTTAGTTATTATTGAGATTATATTATGCTTTGCATTCGGGATCTTTCCTGCTATTTCTATCAAGCTTGCGTTAATCGCTACTTTTACGTATGGGGTCATTCTTTTACAAATTGCATGTATTTTGGAGGGAAAAATTCGACTTCTTCAATTGTGATAAAAAAATCCAAACTTAAAATTTGGAGTCTGGTAATCTTATAAGCGACCCTGACATCCTTTGTAATCTTTTTAACAATCATTTTGGGAGGAGCCACCTTATTGTTCCCTGTCCTAGTGGTTTTGTCTCTCATATCAATATTCAACCCAATCGCAATACCTTTTTCTTAAATCCGACAGATACGTACGAGGTGACCACAATTATCAATGAAATATCAACTAAACGATCATCTGGTATCGATGGAATTCCATGTTTTCTCTTAATATTAGTGAATTGTCACATAGCACGGCCATTAGTTCATACAATAAATTCTACGTTTGCCAGCGGCATTTTTCCAGATAGGCTAAAGATTGCGAAAATAACCCCTTGTCTAAAACAGGGTAAATACAATGACCTGGATAATTACCGCCTGATATCTCTGTTACCTGCATTTAGTGAAGTTTACGAAAAAATTTTAAATAATAGATTGAAATCTTTTTTATATAAAAACATTTTATGTACACCACAATTTGGTTTTATTTCTCAGAAATCAACTAAAAATGCAATATATAATGTTCTGAATCATATTTATAACAAGTTAGACGATAAACAGGTAACTGCGGGCATTTTCTTCGATCTAGCTAAAGCATTTGACGTATTAGATCATAATCTGTTATTGAGGAAAATGGAGTGCTATGGCATCCATGGTGTCACCCTAGATTTGTTCAAATCATCTCTCTCCAACATATATCATGTAACTGCTATAGTTGGAAATATGGACTCTACCAGTAAAGATCATATTTCGAGCCCGTCCAGGATTGTTAGTGGTGTTCCGCAGGGCTCTATACTTGGGCCCACCTTGTTTTTGCTATTTGTTAATGATTTACCGGCATCCCTAGGAATTGTGTTACGTTTCTGTATGCGGATGACATAATTTGCGTTGTGTCCTCTACTTCAGTTTCTGACGTGTGCTCACAATTAAACGATATAATAGTTAACATGTCCACATAGTGTGCAAGTAACCATTTGTAAAAAAACTGGGTTAATAATTTTTTTTAAAACCTGTAACAACTACAGCCTCTACGTGAAATTAAACAGCGGATCAATACCTCAAGTCGAGTCCACAAAGTGTTTGGGATTAATACTAGATAAAAATTTAAAATGGGACGTGCATTGTTCGGAACTTCGTAAGAGGTTTAATTCTGCCCTATATGGAATGAATATTTTAAAAAAAGCATTACCATGATTTCTTTCTTTGGAAAGTTTTTATTTTGCTCAGGTGGAGTCACGTTTGCGTTATACTGTAATTTTCTGGGGTTTATTTACTCATTTTAACAGCATTTTTATTTTGCAGAAGCGTGTAATTCGCATGATGCGTAGCGTTGCACACAATACCCAGGGGGTCTGTTCCGTAAATTTAAAATTCTAACTTTACCTAGCCTCTATATATATGAATTAATAATATTTTTGACAGTTAACGATGAAATATTCATCCCTAACAAGGACTTTTATAACAATATGCAGACTTGATCTTTTAATGACTACTCTGTTCCTAAGCATTCTTCTAATTTTTTTGATAATGGTCCCAGATATAGAGCAATACAAGTCTTTAATGCATTGCCCACTAACCTTAGAACCATTTCTCGGGACTTCAGTAAATTCAAACATAAATTGAAGGAATTTCTGCTAGAGAAGGCCTTCTATTCATTGCGTGAGTACGTATGTAATAGTTAATTTGTATGTTTGTGTGGTGGTGTTTTTTACATTTATTTGTTACTGTAATTGTCCATTCTGACAATGTATACATATACATACTGATATAGTTGTATTTTTTATTTATTATTATTATTATTATTGTTTGTTTGTTTGCTTGTTTATCCAATTTTGTAGTATGCCATGATACTGTCGAAGTTTCCTTTTTTAAATTTACGACAATAAACATTATTATTATTATTATTATTTCGATTTTCACAGATATTTTGTTGTTATATCTGGCTGACTGTCAGTATTATTATTATTATTATTATTATTATTATTTGATCTTCCTCCCCAACTCCATTCCCATCCGGGGATGTTCGCCTCTGCGCGAACGCAAACACGACCACCCCCGAGACGACCAACATTATTGTTGTTAATGGTTTTTATTATTATTATTATTATAACTTGCTATATATTCTCCGATCCTCTCATACTTGAAATTTATTATCTCTGCTTGTACTGATCCGATTGATGTCGTTTCTTTTTATTTTACACTTTGTTTCGCTAACATTACCGTCAAATTTCGTAGTCCACCTCCCATTCAAAATAATATCCCACCTACTCTGCTAATCTTTATCAAGTTTATCCTTAAACCCTTTTTTTAACTACGCTAGTCAAAATTAACCCATACCTAATTACTCCCTATCCCCTCTAGATACCGCCTCTTCCGTTAATTGATCCGTCTTTTCATTGCCAATGGTACCTCCGTGAGCCCTAGTCCAAAAAAGCTTTACACCCTCCTCACGCAACATATTCCAAGTATCTAATAACTAGAGACTGGATTATATGCAAAGAAAAACTGGAATGTATGCGCATATATATGCATCGATTTTTGAGAAAATATGCATAAACCTGGGGCATATATGCAAAAAAATTGCGACAATATGCAAAATTTTTACATAAAATAAATAAGAGCAGAAATTTAAACATTAACTTTATTCCCAACACAAAACATTCTTGTACTATAGTCATAATGTCATTATTGTTAAAAAAGTGTCACAGAAATATGCCTTCAGTATTAAAAACTTACTCAAAAGATCTAACCAATCAAGGTAGAAACTTCCGGAAAGGTTCAGTCCCCTAAAGCTACCAGGAGCGTTGTTACAAGTAACTAAACCCAAACTACCATATATCTTCGTTTCTGTTTAACCAATCGATTTGGAACCTTACAAAAATATTATTTATGGTTATCTATTTTTATTTAAAGAAAAAGCTCACACTGGGACAATTTTTACTAGTCAAAAAAAATACATTCAAACTGTATGAAAATTTAAACTAGTTTTGTTGTAGTGGAAGACGTTGAAAAAAAAAGACTAAATATATGCCGTACGATGTTATTCTTTACCTCATTTCCCATTTGTTTCAAAAACTGTGTAAAATATCGAACCCATCGGCCAAAAAAAAATAACCTAAAACAGATAATATATATTCAGTTTAGGTTTTCTGTTTTTTCCAAGCCGTTTCAATACAGGAAACTGTCTGATGCGTGATTACTAGAGACCGGATTATATGCAAAGAAAAACTGGAATGTATGCATCGATTTTTGAGAAAATATGCATAAACCTGGGGCATATATGCAAAAAAATTGCGACAATATGCAAAATTTTTACATAAAATAAATAAGAGCAGAAATTTAAACATTAACTTTAGTGTACAAAATTTTTTCACAACATATTTCTAAAAGAATTGAAGATATGAGTGGATGAAGATGTTAAGTTACAAAATCAAACTTTTTCAGAAATTAAGTTTTTTTATGTAATTTTTCTCAAAAGTAATGTAACACCCCTTCACACATTCACAAGACTGGAGTGTTCTTAAATTTCTGGAATTTTCGATGGTGCTATGTGAAAGATGGGTACAAAACACCTTGATTCATGCAAAAAAAGACATTACACCTTCATCCACTCGTATTTTCAATTTATAATTAAATGTTTTTCAAAATTGTGTAAAAGAAAGTTTTTTCTTCTATCAGAATACATATGTTTCGAATTAGAAAAGCTTCTTTCAACATCCACAGATGTAATTGGTGCATTTTTTAACTTTGCAATACATCTGAACTAAAATTAAAGTCGAAATCGTTTACTGTTTCACCTTCCAAAATTTTCTTAACTTTCTTCAATTTCAAATAACCCCCATTTTTATTTAACACTTTTTTAAATTTATCGTATATAGAATTACCTATTGTACCCTTAACTTTCTTACATAGCATATCAAATTCGTCTACTATTTCGACTGATTCCGAGAGCGACATCCCTTGCGTTTCTAGTTTACGAATGGAACTTGAAACAAAGCTATAATTTGACTAAATATACAAAAGGTTTTGTAGCAATTCTGTTGATGTTACTATGTTTTTACAGTTTTCTAGAGCAATGCAGTCAGCAGTAATTTCAAGAATTACATTTTTTATTCCTTCAAAATTATCGGCGAAAAAAATTGCAGCCTCTAACTATGTACCCCATCTCGTAATAATCGGTTCAGGAGGCAACTTAACACCGGGAAGTCGCTCCTTATAAAATTGGATTCGTCAAGGTGCTTTTACAAATACTTTTTTGACATTGCTAATTAAATCATTAATCAAAGGGAATTGATTTCTAATGTCTTCGGCTGCACGATTGAACCCAAGAGCTAAACAAGTGGTATGAATAATGTTACTATAAAAAAATTTTAAATTTTGCGCGACTTTTATCATGTATGATGTAGCGTCGGACAACATTAGTAAAATTTTTTCACAAGGTATACTTCCAGGTAAAAAGAAATTTGATAAACCTTCTTAAACGAATTGGGCAATTGTCACATTATTTGTTTTTTGAAGTTCTTTACAATAAATTAAATATGATTTACCTACAATATCTTCATGAAGAATTCCTATTAACAAATGGGCAATATAACGACCACACTTATCCGTACTTTCATTTACCATGATATAAAAAAATTATTCCCTACCAATTGTTGAATTTCTGCTGTTGTTTGCTGGTAACAAGATGTGACATAATTTTTTCGTAAGGTACTTCCGTCAGGTATATTATGTTTGCAATATTTTTGCAGAAATGATTTCAAATTAACATTGTTTAAACTTGCTAATGGTATGTTAGACAAAATTAATGCGTTACACAGATCCGTATTATATTCTTCTTGTTCTGAGTTTCGCGAAGTTAATGCTACACATTGACGTATAGATTGCTGCACACATGCGGATCGCTTTAGTTTTTCACATTTTCCAATATGTGATGGAGTTTTAGCCTGTTGATCAATCAGGTATTTTCTCTCAGAAAACACTTACAACAACAATTGTCATTTTATATCAAAAGTTAGAGAATTTAAAAACAGTTTTTATGAAGCTTTTAGTAAAATTAAACTTATCAGTTTACTGCAGGCTCGACAAAATATTTGTTGCCATCCTTTACCAGTTCAGGATATGGCTTAATCCATAAAGAAATTTTGTTCGCTATACTAATTGTGTGTACGCACAGTATTTAAAAACGTAACACAATTACATGCTGTTTCGCTCAAAGATATTCAATGAATGAATAGTTTATTTGGGAATTAATAATAATAAAACGTATTTACCGCATCCCTTCTGCTAGGCGAAATTAAATACGTGCAGTTCTTGGAAAAAAAGTATTAGAGAAACCAATGTAAAAGATTTATCGTTCTGAGAATTGTCGGTTGTCGATCTACATTAGGAATTACTAGGAATTTTTACTAATAGAAAGGATAAGAAAAAGCTTAAATATGCAATATAGGCAACTTTTGTAAAAATATGCATAGAAATGCCTAAATATACAATATATGCAATCACTAATTAGCGCTAATTAACTTCAATTAGTGTAATACGTCTACATATAGACTGTAATTAAAGATATGCAAAAAATAAAATATATGCACTTTGCATATAATCCGGTCTCTACTAATAACAAATTAGTGGGATTTTTTAAATTCCCTAACGCCTAATAGAGATAAGCTATCAGTTATAATTCGCAGGTCCCGTATAAATTCCCATTCGCGCCTAATATAACATAGTGCCTGATTTGTTGCAACTAATTCTGCCGGAAAATTATTGCATTGATTTCTAATTTAAACTTTTGATTACATATTTTAATATTGTAAACAACAAAAGCTGCTCCTGTACCACCCTCACCTTTCCTCCCAACTGTAAAAATTTCTAAACCCTCGCCAGAGAAATTTGTTATAAGTAACACTTTTTAATTCCGCAATTAAACTCTCAAACCCTATTTTATTCGCGTTCCCACGAAATTTCCCTCAAACGTATACTTACTTTTAATATACTCGAAATAATGCACGCTGCGTCTACCGAAATAGATGAATACGCATTCGCGGCGTTAACCGTTGATAATCTTTGGGTCCCGATTAATTAAAATCAGCAATAAATATAATTTATAAAGAGGCTAAGACAATGATCAAAATTCCTTGCATAACTTCGTAACGTGGGATATATTGCACGATAGCATACGAAGAACTTCGACCATTGTCTTGACCTCCTTGTTTTATTGTAATTTTGTTATTTGTCTTTGATCTGTTGTATAATGTACTTAATAAAAATAAAAAAAATGCATATTCATATACCAACTATTCCAAAACGCATTTCATTGGAGAAGGATCTTGTTTATCAGTTTTCAGAATACATATCGAATTTTGAAGTTTCGGAAAAAGATTATTTTAGGCTATCTTAGGTCTTGTTGTTAGTCAGGAGTGATAGGTTTAGACAAGACAATAAAAGAGACAAGCGGAAGTTAAAAAACATGGAAGTAGTTATTGGATAATAAAAATAGATATTGGTATCAGAGGTGTTTGGACGATATGCTAATTAGCATTAACGGATGACAAAAAGAAAAATAAGTGGATATAGATGCTTCAAGATTTAGAAAAAACTCTTGGGGTAAAACTATATAATGAATACTTTTCTACTTTTTATTTTATTGACGCTGTTTATTAGAAATGTTAAAGCTGGGAAAATATGGCGTCGTAATTTGCTTGTTTTTTCTTCAAAAGAATCAACGATTTATAGTAATCACTGTTTCATATTGTTAATTAGCTATGTCACTATTCTAAGTTGCCAGTTGTAGAATAATAACAAAACTACCTTTGTATGTTCAACGGCAAATTATTTCGGCTAGAATACAGGTCACTTTTCGGCGGATTAGAATAAACCTGTTTTTTTTTTTAAATGAGATTGATCTTCCACCCCTTCTACTTACTCATCCTGGTTTATGGCAGACATTGGGGGAAGTTAAATCTGCAGGCCATCACTCACTATTGCATTTCGTCATTAACTGCTGATTTTAACAAACATTTGATGGAATTTGGGTGGGTTAAATTTTGTATTTGCTCAGAGTATTAATGTCTTTTGTTTTATACTTCAGATGCACTATCTTAAACATAATGATTCTTCATAAAATTATAAAATTGTAGGAAAGGTTTGAAAAAAGAATTTTAAATAGCACTTATAAAGCAAAAGTTGAATTGCTGTGTTTAAATGAAGACTATTTGCTAAAATAATACTAGAAAAATCATTCCATGGTTGTTTGATCAGGTACCTGCTTATAGAGCAGTATTGTGCCTCATTTTAATTTAAAATTTACCGTTACTTCTTTTACGCTTGTAAACAGTAAATAACATAAAAATAACTGATAGTACAAATATTTCTTTAACATTAAATATAAGTATTTTATTAAATTCAAATGTATAATTTAAAAAAGGTAGAGATCCTGAGAAGGAATCTTGGGGTACACCTCTTTACCGTTTAACTGATCTTTGTAGGTTTTATACTTTAATGAGGTTCAAATAATAATGAAATTTTCTTACTTATATCACAAAATCAATGAAAATACTTTTATTTCAATACCATAATACAGACTGCAAGTCATTTAACATATCTACTTTTTTGAACCACTTACATTCTAAAATCAATATTACATAATATTTTCAATTGCAAAACTGTTATTTTACCTCGACATTAAATTGTTATATTAAATCCTTAAGTCAAGAAAAATGTAATCACTTCTACTAATTTGAAAAACTGGAAGAGTATCGAGATTTTATTTTCCGCCTTATCATCGCGTGTCGTTACTTTCCGTACCTACTATCACGCAAATATTATTTACTTTACAATTTATACACACAGCTGACAAAGTTTTCATTTAATACTTTATCTCTTTGATTTGACCTTTGCCGTCAGTATTGATGTTCTTATTTAAATTTTATTTGCGTTTGCATAAATGTTTTGCAATGCAGTATATACTCAGTTATTTATCGACGAAGTTTAATAAGAAAGAAATATTACTTTCTGTTTATTGATTAATTATTTTATTTATCAGTGTTTAGAAATAGGAACCGAATATTCTGTTTTTAAATGACAGAATATTTGTTTTGTCGGAATTTTTTTAAAGATTTTAATTATAGAAGACATGAACCCGTACGTAATTGACATAATTTTAATCTAAATGCTTGCGTATCATATTAATTCTTTTACGTTTGTTATTCTCACATCTATTGCTTCAAACCAAAGGAGAACAACTTAGATCCTGTTTATACTAACCGTTTTTCATGTTGTAATTCTCTCGTTTCAGTGGAGCGCCATAAACAACGTTACTTCGATATTTACAGATACAAACTTACAACGTTTTCCCGTTGTATCGAACATAATTGCGCCATTAAGCCGATGACTTCGTACAGCAAGAGGAAAAAATATTCCCGGTACTTGACATTTTGCTTATTTTGATAACAGCCATACCGACGTGATTTTCGGTTTTAGAATGTTTCTGTATTTGTTATACTTTGCTTAATGTTCAAAACTTTAATTACTTTTGTTATTACATTTTTTTTTTAAACATCAATATGTTTTCATAATTAATGTTAGTTGTTCATTATGGAACAATTTATTTGGAAGACTGTCTTTCTCACTTACCCTCTTACCCTACTGATCTTTGTTATTAATATCATTATATTTAGTAGTGGAAATATCTTACTTTTGGTGATTTCTCCTATAAACATCTAACACGTTATATACCTTTTATGAAGTTTTCTTTTATTGTAAATATTGAAATTCAAGCGTTATTCAATTATTTCATAATGTAAATACAGAATGTAGAAATGCTTCCATCAGGACACAGTACGTAAGTATAGATATGTTAACATGTTGGGCGCTGGAGTTTACATTTTCTTACGAACCTAACATTGTGCTTTCGGTCGCCAAATTTCATGATTTCATCAACTAAATGCCTCCTTTTTAAATATTTGCCCGTTTCTCGTTTGTACTGTTTTGTTATAGTTTTCGTTGCTAAATTAACATAAAGACATAATCTGACGTTACCAAGCATACAAAACTAGAGTCAAATATAATAGTAATATATCTTCGGATCATATGATTGTCTACGATTTTGTAATGCATTATAGTTATTTTGACAGCTGCAGATTGAAGTTACTAAAGATAATTGCGGAAATTGTGAATTTGGCTATTATTGGGAGCAACTATTTTACACTTCTTGTGTAAAATTCCTATTACTAGCAGCATGCGCTAGTGTTTGTTATTGTTCACCAAACAGACATTTCCTCTTACAGTGAAAAAAGCTCTTCGATTGCTTTTGATGTGAGCATACCTGGAAATTAAAGAAAAATACCTAACAACCATACTATTTAACCAACATGAAAGGAAGATAAGAGGTTACCGCAACAGTGGTAAAATTGATTAAGTTCCAAAAGTATTTTAACATGCGCTAAGCTTGTTAGTTTGCAACCGTTTATATAAGCTTCAAATTTAAAAGCAACACCACTACAGAGATAATATTTTATACTAGGCTAGGTACCAGTGTTCCCAACCTAGAAGCATAGAATTTCCCATGAGAACTATCAAAATTTCCCTTTTTTTAAACAAAATTCCCACGAATACACGAAACACAGTAAATACCATATGTACCATGGTACAAATATATAAAGTATGCTCTTGCGTATCTCGTGATGACGCGGTTGATCCTACCAGTAAAATAAAGTAGTGAGTTAGTAGAGTCGCACACCATTCTATAAACAACGTAAATAAATAATTTATTAGTAGAAAATTTATCATGTATAGAATAACAGGCATTTGTATTCTAACGGCGTGTTTGCACGATATGCAATCCTATCGTTAATTAAACATTTTACTTTTAAAATGCATCGCACACTATTATTCGAACCGATTAACGAATCATTAATTTGATTAAATAATCATTAGCAAATAACTAGCCATGCAAAAAAAAATCCCTCGAATACCATGTTATTTCCTTTTTTCCCTTCGACTTCAAAACTTCTCACGAATCGGGAAATTTCCCACGAGTTGGCAACACTGCTAGGTACTAATTGTTTCTTGTTAAAATTTGGTTGGTTTCTTTTACGTATATAGCAGTTGGTAGCAGTGCCATATTTGTACTACTTATTTCATGGCATATTGCATTATGTCTGTTAGTGCCATCCATCGGAGAATGGCTGAATTATAATTTCGCTACGTAAAATTGCAGATAATATTTTAGGAGTAGATATTTATTTCGTGTTTTACCATAAATTAGCATTAGTACGTTCACACGTTTAGCAACAACTAGGGTGTTAATTAAAGAAGCAAATACTTTCAGAACATGAATCTTACAAATCATTTTTTTCTTGTAAACTTCTTAGTTTAGGAATGAGCTACATTCATATAATTTACAAATTTTTATATTTACGCCTTTCTTTATGCACGACCTTAAAACCGCAAACGAAAATAACAGGGAGCGGTATTTAACTGCACCAGCCGACATATGTATAAATTCTTTTTATCATTTTTTATATTCAATAGGACTACCCACTTGCAGTATATTCCTCAAATACACCTTATCTTTCTCTTCAGTAGCATGCACTGCGGTTATTTTTTCTCTTGTTGTACGTTGTACCTGTTTATGACGAAACATGCGTGCAATTTAACATTTAATGTACGCGGATAGATGCGCACATCTTCTAAGATACATAATAACTGTTTGTTCTCTTAACCTGTCCCTATCGATAGCCGACTTTTCTGGGAATTAAATGCTCTTGTTTTTTTTTTTATATATCTCGAAGCACAAGATCTCCGTTGTTTTGTGCGAATTTGTAATTGATCAATTTGTGCTGCACTGGTGATAATTTGGTTGTCTATCTAGCAGTCGTTTCCGATTTAGAAGTTTATTTCATTCATAGGTATATTTGAGAGTTATTTTATAATTATACATTTTGGGTCTCCAAAACACTAATTTTGCATTACTTTAGGCCGGCAAAAATGTCAGGGGCGAAGGTTGATTCACTACACTCAAGTAATAAACTGTCATTAAGCTGCTGTGCAACCTTATTAACAAGAACTGGTGTCTCCATTACACTTATTATTTATTAATAGGTGTCAAACTACAATTGTTATTCACATTATAAATCCGTAGGTGAATTGTAACAGTATGAGTTAGATATTATGGACTAGGCGACGAAGGAGCCGAATTTAAAATATCTAAATGAGTACTGTTACAAGCACTTCCGGACGTGTATCCTATAAAATGTTTTATACTGTGAAACTATTCCTAAAAGTAAATTACTACAACATTTATATTAAAAGTCAGAAAATGCCACTATCTTTTGAAAATCACGTCAAGTTTTGCAATAAAGGCAAACTAATATTCTCACTTCAACATCATTAAGTAATATTCCGGGAGTTAGTGTTAATGGAAATTCAAGTCCTTGTACATACATAGTTAAGATAAATTTTGTGTGAATTTTGTATTTCTCATAAAAGTTTATGAAAATGTGGGATTTTACTTATAAACAAGAAACCGGTAGTTTAGTTCGGTAAGTGTTACCTAGTGAAACTTAATGTAATAATTTATAATTTACCGAACTCAAATTGATTATGTAAACAAACATGTACTGGACAGTATGAAATAAAGAACATTACAGAAAAGACTTATTTTCGGAAACTTCAAAATATTAAGGTACACTTCTCGCAATTGAGAATTTAATTTTTTCTTTGGTGTAAATAAAACTTCCAGGGAACGTATTTACATTTCAACAGGATGAATTGATTTAAGGTTTAAAGAAAAAATATAAATAGAGTGAAAAAAGCTTTATACATAGGCGCGGCATGTTCCTTGGATGATAAGAAAATACATGCAATAAAATAAAGAGGAGGAAATATCCTCGCAAAAAATCAAGCAGTACGAAGGACTATTGAAATAATTAATTATTAAAAATATATATTTAGCTTATTTTATGTTTATTAGAACATGATGATAGAGTTTTAACAATTTTATTTGGAGAAAATGTTTCTAATCCTCTAATCTAAAAGAATTATAATATGCCACAAACTATTATTGCTACCTGCAGGGAATACAGAATTCTAAACAGGAGTTATCAGAAACGTGAAAGAGTTATTTTAGATGTTAAAATTAAAATTAGTGATTGCTATACCCATTCCTACTTATTAAAAATATTCTTGTAGGGTTCAACAAATTAAATTGCTGTTTTACAAACTTGTTTTGCAAATATTAATTAAGTATTTACTTGTTTTAGTAAAGAGAAAAGAAGAACTTCCATTAACAATTATTTAACATTCCATTTACATATATAACAAACATTGTAAGAAAGCATATTTTTCGACAATCTCAGTTAGTGCTGAAATATTTGTTTTTAAATTTGATACGTTTAATGAGTATTTATCATTTCTACTGCCTGAAGCTCTGCTACATAAAGACACAACAGACCAAGTGTTGACCATATTACAAGAAAATAGAGCAACGACATTGGATTACACAGGCGAAAACTAAAATACATTTATTGAAAATACAATAAACGGAGGGTTAATAAAATAAATAATTTCTTTACGAAATTAATTGCTTAAGGATTTTATAAATAATCTTAAAACTGTTTTTGGTATTGTGCTATCAAAATGGGATCAACATTTCTTTTCTATTTTCAATCGAAAATTAAGATTTATCGGCTCAAGAAATAAACTATTTTATTAATATTTAAAAGTTGCTTTGTAAGTTACCTTGCTGTTTGTAGCTAGTACGCCCTGTTCGTTCAGATGAACCTCTTATTAGCTCTTAGGTGCGTTGAGTTAGATATGATCACCAAAAGCGATAACATATTACCATTGACGTTAGCAATAGCTATTTTAGATAAAAAAAAAGTTTGACTATTTGAGTCATATACTTACACTTATACATGACGTGTCTGCATATAATAATTGATGTTTTGTCAGAATAGTACCATGTCATAGAAAATAGACATAATCGCAAACCGATAACTTTTATTGGTGCATGTACCTCTTGAAAAGATGAGTAATACTTAATGTTTAAAATAGGCAAAAATGACTCAATGCAAATATTATTTTTCTTAAACACTGTATTAAATTTAATTGAACAAATAATGTTAATGTTTTAAGCATAAATAATAAGCAAAATATGAACAAACTAATTCAGTCATTTATCATTGTCGTTTAGGCGATTTGAACGATATTACATTGCAACGAAATGGATGAGCGATTAAATGAATTACATAGTTCTTTAGTAAGTTATTAGTAAGAAAAGAATAGTTTAGTTAATCGTCTTTTGAATACGAGTAATGTGCTTTACATGTTAATATTAAAATGTTGTTGGTATTTATTGTTGCTTTAATAATATACCTACAAAAATATTTAATTGTATATTTTTAATTCACTAGATCCGGATAATTTTGGATTTGGATAATTTATTGACTGGTTAACCGGATCTAATTTTGTCAGATACCTACAGCACTAGGATCTACTTTTATGAGACTTCTTTTCTGTGGCTGCAAGCAACTTGTATTAACCAAAAGATACGTTATATCTAATCAAAAATAGTGATGTTAATTTAACCGTTTGCTAGTGTTGCCTTAACAATATTGTTATTTATTTAAATTACTTAAAATAAAATTTTAAAATCGAAATTAATTTTATTGTGCTAACGAATAAAATAATAATAAATAAAATAAAATAAATACTAAGGTTGTGCCCTGTTTACGAAATTGTGTTTCGAACAAATTAGTAGCTGGATAAACGGAAACGAAATTTGAATATCTGGCCAATTAAGTGAAAATAGAAAGAATTATATGGCTATAAAGTAACATGTGCATGCGTTGGTAACAGTACATATCGATTTGAGAAAAATCCGAAAATTGTTCTGACTATCAGCAAACCATTACAACACATGATTACCAGTCGGGGATTTTAAGCTTGGCTTTCCTGGAACGCATATTTTTCACTGCGCATGTCCCGCACGATCAGTGATGGGTTGCAGGCTTTCTTGGAGCAAACCTATTAGCTCTGCTTTCTATTTGCCGGCTGGCTTACCTCACTTCAATTTTGTGCGTTAAACTACGAATTACCCGCGATGAACTCATTTTGGTGGGTTGTTCGAAGGAAGAAAACTGGAAAATAGCTTTAAAATTAAGAACATCAGTGATGTTTTATTTCACCTATATTTTTTCCGTTTGTATTTTTATGTGAGCTGAAGAGGAAAATAAAATAGAATAGTAATTAACATTTAGTTCAATTAAACTTAAACAAGTTTCGGGAAGCTATAAAATGAAAAAAAAATAACACAAAAAATAAGATAAAGTGATTACTCTAGAATCGTAGACGTTTAAAAGGGCCTATATTCATGCACTCATAAGTGTCAGTAGATATCGATAGATCATGTGCGGAAAGCAGTACTTTATCTGATAAGGTTTTTGGGTCTCTTTGTATTTGGTGGCGTGGTTGCTCCGTAAAAATGGAAGGCAAGTTTATTTTAGTAAAGATCCGTGCGTTATCATAAAAAACACGTTTGTTATAAATCATAAATGCCGAGTATGCTATTTTGTAATGTAACACTACAATCTCTTACACAAGTTATACATAATTACTAATATGGGTATTCATTTCATGTTTTCTATTCCTTTAATTCATTTTAAAGCTGTAACAATACTTTTTATTGCTTTTACACGGACGTTTTAAAAGTCTGAAGATGATCAAGATGTGCCGAAACATGTCAGCTGCTTTTAGTAATATCCGAATGGAATAAAGAATTTACTTATTTTATTTAAATGATGTTTAAATATTTGCTCTAAATTTAGAATGAAAATAGCATTACTTTATATAGTTGTTCTCATCACAATATTCACAATAGAAATAACTCAGATTCTGAAATTGAAGGATAATATACCATTTTCAATTTTTGCCACATTTTCTTCTTTTAGGTTTTAAGATTTGCACTATTTGAAAATATAAATGTACAAGGACATAATTGTTATAAAAAGCATAATTGCTATAAATAATATTTAATATAAACTTAAAAGGAATATCTAAATTAGTCTTGTCAAAGGTGGTAAGTATTAGGTAAAATATTATTTTAATTAGGTTCACCTAGCTTTCTCACACGAATATATTAGAAATTGCGACTGGTAATTCCAGAGTTTACTTTAAAGTCTTCTCGGTTGTTCCACAATGCAAAACTAAGGTTGCTGAATCTACTCATGTAATTTGAGATTTAATTTACCTATGATAATAAAAGAAAATTAAAGCAGAGTGCTATTATCTATACATTGTAATCTGTGAAGATCTGATAATGGTATCGTTAATCAATTTAGGTAAATAAAAGCAATGGTTAGATAAAATATAAATAGGTTGAGCTTTAATCATGTACAATACATACATTTACATACATAAGTATGTGTATAAGTAGAGAAAATATATAATTTATTATAACATCAATAAATAACTTAGATTTTAGTAACACATCTATAGGAACTATTTATACAAAAATAAGTACAAATACAAAAAAAAATAAATACATGCCAGTGTAATGTTAAGACGATAGACGATATAATCTGATTATTAATTTGAGTCAGTAAAAAAAATGCAATACAATTTCATGATAGAAATTCATCTTTATTTCATAGTTTGAATATAATGTAGTGTAGTTTAATAACAGAGTGATTGAATATAACAATAAAACTAAAGTAGTTGTTGATAGTGTATTTTTTTTTTACTGATTCGGCACAATAATCAGAGTATCTCGTGACAAGGCGTTTTCTCTGCGAGCTTTTACGATTGGTTGGTAGTAGTCGCCAGAATAACTATGGTGATAACTAATATCAAAATGATTGTTATCAGGATGGCCACTAGCGCTGCCAGTTTCCTTTCGAAAGGTGACCATTTCGCAAAACAGCAGTATTGTTCCCTGTGAACTCTGAAAATAGAAAACAAAACATTAATGAGGTGTTTAATTCAAGTGCATTAAAAATATGAGTACTTGTTTTATTTTATTTTTTTCCAAGAGGAAAAGACGTAAGAAGTATGTTAAAAACACGAATCGTTCGTGAATGGATTTTATATAAAATATTTGATTTCGCATTTTAAATCGTTCCTTAATAGAAATAAAACATACATTGTGTATCGCCAATATTTTGACATACATTGTGAGTTGATGGATAAAAATTAAATGCGATTTTTATAGGTTTGAGGGTTCGTTTATTGATTTCAATTACGACATTACATACGTAAATCTTGAGGGATGTCAAAGATGTCGGCGGATATAATTATCTTTATTATTGTCATCGTTAGTCAGACTGATACACTGCGGAAATTTTTATACTAATATCACCTGGCATTTTTCAAGGACATTGCGAGTTGAAGGGTAAAAATAAATGTTTTATTTTTATATAAAATAAATATTACTAAATGTTTATAGGTATGGAAATTTATTTATTGGTTTCAGTTACGACATTACGTAAATCTTAAGGAATATGTAAAGTATTGACAGATATAATTCTTATAGGCGTACCGCCAGACATATTTCCGATTGTTTTTAATAGGTTTATTGTAATTTCCCACGTTTTGTCCAATATTGTGACGATTTTACCACTTTTCCCCGCTAATATTTCATAATAGTTACAGGTACCCACCAAGAGTGTTATAACGTCGTCCTCTGTGCTCTTCAAAACGTATGTAATAAATTTTGAGTTTTAAATTTTACTACATTTGATTAAAATATTCGTTAAGTATTTATAGATATGCCTAAGATTAACAAAAAAATGCAAATTTCCTGCAAAGAAAAGAAATATTGCAAATTTTTAAACAATTATAAATTTTGTAGTGATGAGCGATATTTCACGAACTGTGATTCTTTCACGGTGATTGGAGAATCACGGATCACGACCGTGAGTGAAGAATTCTAAAAGCAGTGATTCGTGATTCGTGATTGCGGTAACGATCGCGCATCACGAATGCGATGCGCACAGCAAATTGACGATCACTCCTTGGCCATTGGCAAGTGAACAAATAATTTCGGTGAATTAACGACCCTAAAACTGTGATTACCGGTTGCCTATTAAAAATGCAATATATCGAACCGATGAATGAACATACATATTATTACATCAGCTAGAAATGACGGAGGTTATCTTCTTACAATATATTTATGTTTTTCAAAGTAAATATTGATATTCTTTTATATAATTATATTATATCAGCAACTATATAACGAATGTGTATTTGTTTTTACCTACTGTCTAATGGCCTCTAGTAGGCCATTATTTTTAGGAACTTCAACATTGGAACGCAAAATTACCAATGATTTTGTATTAGAGTGTGATTAGATTACAAGATTAGTTACTTTGATGTCTTTCTGTTGAAGTTACTAAGAATAATTGTGGGAAATTTAAATCGTGCTACTAGAGGGGATATTGTGTTATAAGATTAAATTTATATTATTAGTTTTAAAGTACTAATTCAGTATTTTTATTAATTGTAGGTAGTAGTATTAAATCACAGCTTCTTTTTAAATTTTCGCTCACTTTAAGAATTATATCTGTGTTTTATAAATTGTAAATGTTACAAAATGAAATTAACTTTATTTCATTTTTTATATTCACTATTTGTCATATTTTTGAAAACAAGTGTGTATACAAATCTTTCACTGTTGAAAATTTTAACACTTTCTTGACTAATTTAATAGTCAGGAGAGGTCCACACTGTTTTCGTGTTATTTTGTCGAGAACTATAGAAGTTTAAATTTGACGAACAAAGATAGTCAAGTATTGTCCATTGCTAAGGGGTTATTTTGTTCAACTAACACGTGGAATTATGATATACTTCTAGTCACATTTTATTTGATCTAGACTAGACAAATTTACTAGCTGTTTAACTAAATGAATGCGATCTATTGGATGATTTAACACCGTTTTCTAAACACAACGTCTTTTTAATATGCAACTCCTATTTCTTAGTGCTATAATATTCTCTCTTTAAGACTTTTTCTCAATTATAAATATACAGAACCACTCATTCAAAAGTTTTGGTTTCAACTAAACGTACTAATTTTAAAAATGATTTTTTGAGAACCATTATAAAATTAAGTGAACGTGTATGCTATTTGTTTCAAATCTGAACTAATTACGTAAATAGTTGTTCCCAATACATCTTTAAGATGTTGAAATTTTTTATGCCCACTGGAATAAAACACAAAGTTACACTTTGCAGGTCAGTCACATTTGGTGGTTTGTTTGGATATGTTAATACGCAGAAACAAACTCGAAAACAGATACACGTGCAATGCAGGTGGTGCGTATAATGCAATACCGTATTAGATTAGGTGGGGTTTCTATATTTCTATCCGAGGGAAAAATTCTGATTGGTTGATGCTTCTGAATGTCTAGAGAAAATAGTAAATCCTCATATCTGAACAAAGAATTCACACCAAATTCTAGTAATTTCTGTTCTACTAAACACATGTAGTCAATTCGTCTGGCAAAGTTTGTCAAAATCAACACTAAAATATTTGACTAGCGCAAAATTAACGCCAACACCGTAATATTTTCAACAGTGTTCCATTAATGTTCTTCTTACAGAAATATGTAGATTTACAATATTTTTCTCTTATATGAATGTGCATGGTAACTCTAACGCGAAAAGAAAAACTCCTCACCTCCTAACCTTACCAACCTATGAGAAGTACACACGATCATATGTGATTATACTAAGATATGATATCGATGAGTCAATACAGTGATCGCAATTACCGTTTATAATCACCGATATTTGTAAATCACATTCGCGACTCACGACGTGATTTAAGAATCACCGTTTCGCTCATCACTAAAATTTTGCACAAATTGTTGTAATTAAATATTTTCAGTATTTTTGCTACTATTTACAAATCTGTGTAGTGATCTCATAAATTTATTTTGTTTTGTATGTGATGTTTGTGAATTCTCCTTCGCCGGTATACAGTGTTTTTCCGGCAAATGCACCACATCAACTTTTTATAATCGTGTTTGAGTGAAATAGGAGAAGCGCCATCTTTACAACAATGGCTGTATCACATATACCTATTGAACGTAACTGTATGGGTAGAAAACTTCGCAGAACCTATTTCCAAACGTGTGGCCTAGGTTTGGAAAAAAAGTAATTTGGACATAATAATTACATTAAATTAACTATACAATTGTGGTTAGCATAATCCTTGTTTCTTAATAATATTCACTTTGTTAATTGTAGATTACTAATTGTTTAAGTGAAATTAATGGGTTTGTTAAATGAATAACCCTAAAAATAACAAAATAATGTGATTACTTTTTGTACCAATTATTTTCTTAATTTTCGCAGTATATCTAAAATAAACGAGATTTTATTAGTTTTAGGGTTCGTTTGTTGATTTCATTAACGACAATACGTAAATCTCGGAGGATGTTGGCAGTTGGTGCATATAATTATTGCTGCTATGTCGATAGGCCGATGCCTGTCTTAACATAGTTTTTTTTTGCTTCAGGCAACAGCAATTCGTAAATTTTGAGGTATGTCCAAGATCTTGGGAGACCGATGCCCTTCTTAACATTAGCGGAAATTAGAATATTGCAATTATAGTTAATTAATTATTAATTCGATCCGTGAACTAGTGTTCGAGTACTATAAAGTTTTTATAAGTATAAAAATTTTCGTTTATAACTTTTTCCCACTCCATCATATGCACGTTATTATACTTACTAGTTGTAAAATATTGTAAAACATTTCACAATATTTTCTAGAAGATTGTGCTACAATATTTTCTAACAATTTGATTGCTTCCTTTGTAATTGTGATATACAAAACTGCAGTGACGTTGTTTAAAAATTTCGCACAATAGTAAAAATTCTTACTACAATTTTCGTCCAACAGTAATTATTATTAACAGTATTATGCGGATTTTTTTCTGTGTGGGTGTCGAAGTACTGACAGGGTTAAAGAATCAATTTACCGCCGCCTACTCTTAGGAATGAGTCAGGTAATGTACTTCTTTTCGAACGAAATTATTAACAATTCATCTCTGAATTCATGTCTTTCACCAATAGTTGATCATGATTATTGTATGCCGATTATAGATTCTTCATCTTCATCACACAACAGTATCTTTGCCCCTTATTGAGTTGGTTGATATTATTCATCATAGTGCTTCAAGTATTCTCAATATAGAGGTCATGAATTACCTTTAGAAAATATATTTCTGGAAGAAAATCAGTTCCTCATTAATCGATTTTAAATTTACTCAGAATATTCTCCTTAGGTTAGTTCAATTAAGAAATGTCTTCATCTAGGTACCTATATATAAATATGTATGAGAAAAGGGAGTTTCTTTAAAAAAAATCATAATCGAAGAGCTATTTTAATAAATTCTTATTTTTTCTAATGCCTAATTAAAACGCTTGGCTATAAATGGTATTCAAAATTGAGTAAACCAAATTTAATACGGGCACAAAGGACATTCTTTTAAAAGACTTTATTGACTGCGTGTTGTTGTTTGGCAAGTTTCTCTCTTAATTTTACTTTTCTATTCCTGCACCATCCGTATATTAAGAATTTTATTGTAAAGAAAATCGATCAGATATTAATTTCAAAACTGGATTGTTGACAGCTAAGGTAAACGATTTATAAATATCGTTTTTTCTTTTGTAGGTATTAGATAAGCATTTCTGCCAGTGCAATCTTTATTTTGTTTTTGTTTAAAGATAATAGTTATCAATAGGCTTGTCAACATCAATGAAATCAATTCTGCGTAGAAGAAGTTATACTTATTACAATATAAAATATAAATACAAATACAGTATTTGAACTCTTTGGCATGTAGCATGTACACTTCTCACAGGAAAAATCGGGACACTAGCAATTCAGAATTTTAAAATTTCTTGATTGTAAATGCAACTTTCCTAGGACGTATTCACTTATCATAGCCATAAATCGCTTAATTATGTATATTACTGCGATCAAAGGTAGCGACTAGAAATTTAAACAGAAAAATAAATATATAGAGAGAAAAATGTATAGAATAAACAAATCCGAGTTTCGGTGCGGCGTTTCCTTTAGGAATACCAATGAAACAAAAAAATACATAACAAAAAAAAGAACTCTTGAATAGACGGCTTCATTTAGAAATATATATGTATTTAACTTGTTTGATGTTATGTAGAGATAATTCTTTTTTAAGAAAACATGTGGTGATGGGATTTTATTATTTAATATTATGTTACGTGTTAGTGCTGCGTTGATATTAGTTACTTACTTGGCTTTATGTTCGCGAGTATTAGTTTAGCAATAGATAATATGTCAGTCAGCCTCTTCAGTTTTGGGATAATGTGATTTTCAGAGATTTATTGACTACTATTGACACTATTATTGATGTATTAATTACTATTGTTGTTTAATATTCTTAAATATTGTATTACTATAAAGTTTTCTTCTATCTATAAAAAATTACCAAAACCAGGTTTAAGATTATTTATAAAATTCTTAAATAAAGCAATTAGTTTCGCAAAGAAATATTATTTTTATAACCCTCCGTTTATTGTATTTTCAGGAAATATATCTTACCTATCGCCTGTGTAATCTGCCGTCGTTGATCTATTTTCTTGAAATATGGCCAACACTGGGTCTCTTTACAAACTGTCTTTATGTAGCACAGGTTTATTAACCAATTATTTAAATATTATTGGATTATAATACATAACAAACATTGTAGAAAGCATATTGTGGCCAATCTCAGTTAGTGCTAAAATATTTATTGTTGAATTTGATACATTTAATACTTTTTCGTTGTTACTGCCCGAAGCTGTGTTAGAGACCTAAAGTGTTAGCTATATTTCAATAAAATAGAAGGACATTGGATTACACAGGCGATAGTTAAAATATATTTCTTGAAAATACAATAAACGGAGGGTTAATAAAATAAATAATTTCTTTGCAAAATTAATTGCTTTAAAAATTTTGTAAATAATCTTAAACAGTTTTTGGTAAATTTTTAATACATAGAAAAATATTTTGTAGTAATACAATATTTAAGAATACTAAACAACAACAATAATTAATACATCAATAATAGTGTAAGTAATCAATGTGAAAATCACATTGTTCAAAAACTTAGGAAGCTGATTGACATATTGTCTATTGCTAAAGTATTACTTGCGGCCATAAATCAAATTAAGCAACTAGCTAATCATAGTAATAGGTAATACAATTTTAAAATCCCGTCGCCATGTTTTCTTAAAAAAAGAATTATCTCTACATAACATCAAACAAGTTAAATACATATATATTTCTAAATGAAGCCCGTCTATTCAAGAGTTCTTTTTTTTTGTTATGTATTTTTTATACATACATGTGTATTTCTAAATGGTGCCGTCTACTCAAGAGGCGTTTTAGTTGTTATGTATTTTTTTGCATTAATATTTTTGTATTCGGTATTTCTAAGGAAACACCGCCACCGAAATTCCAATATGTTTATTTAATGTATAAACCTTTTTCTCTATATATATTTATATTTCTGTTTAAATTTTTAGTCTTTAGCTTTGATCTCAATAATACACACAAAAAAGTGATTTATGGCTTTGATAAGTACATATATCCTCTGAAAGCTGCATTTACACCTAAGAAATTTTAAAATTCACGATTGCTGGTGTCCCGATTTTTCCTGTGAGAAGTGTACATACAAGTAAAATTTTAAAGTTTTAATTTTGAATTGTAAATCATGTAAATATAAACACTCATGTATTTGTATTCGTACATGTTGCAATAATACTAATGTATTCATAATTATACTCGTTTAGATTGTGGCTGTATTTTGCATAACTCTGATAAATGACAAAGCAGCTAAATAATCGTAGATACAAAAAAGAGCTAACTAGAATAGTAACCGAATTCCTAATAAGAGATCGCACGAGAAACACCTGAATGGAGATAAGATAAGAAATAATACTATAATATAGTGAGAAATATAATTAAACTTATCTCACGTATGCGAGTACGTTACAGGTATCCGTTAAACAATAATAAAGGGCATATTCATGAATATTTCATTGTTAGCTGAATATACATGCAACAGGTGTGCCTATGTAGTTGCCGCATTACTTATTCCTAAATGGTCGACAATTATTGATGGGGAAATTATAGGACTGTTATAGATAGTGATCTATGAAATTTTTCACAAGAAAAAGTGCTTTGTGATGAATATACTTTCCTAATAAAGGAATTTTGCTTCATATACGTACATTAATGTTAGCATATTTTTAACTGATGGATAATATATATCAGTTGTAGCTCCTCTTAAAGAACCATGGCCCCACGACATGTAGGGGATGGTATCTTCCACTATCACGGGCCCGAATCGGAAGCATGCGTGTGAGTCAGACGGCCATCGAAGATCGGCTATTGGAAGTAGAAACATACATATATAGAGATGGCCGTCGCATATGAACATCGGTTTAGATATTTACCCGCAATAAAAATTGTGTTTAAGAATACTTAATTTAATAAAGCGCAGTATTATTCCAAGTAACTATTGTATTTCAAAATGGACAACCATTCATATCCTTCTTACAGTAATAATAATATATAAGACTTAAAATATTTTTTTAAGTTACAGTTCAAGATGCCCGGTAAACGACTTAGTTCTTGTTGCCAAGAGTTGGTCAGTTGTTTACTAGTGTATTTCGAGGAGGAAAAGCGAAACTTTATATTAAAGTTCTTTAATATCCGTTGATGCGGTCCATGAGGTAAATTATAATTGGTTATTACTAAATTAAAACATACAAATTGTAGAGAGTTGCGAATGCTTTGGGCATTTATATGGGGTAAGTATTGAGAATGTGACAAGAAAGCTTGGACAGCTGTACACCGGACATCTGGCAAAATTGCATAAATCACACAGAGAAAATAATTAAAGAGTGGTACGAACGTGAAGCAAACATAGAAGACTTTGTTCTGTCAGTTAATTGCGGATCAGAAGATGAGAGCGAAGACGCAAATTAAATATATTTTTAATTGCACTATTTTTTTCTTTCAATATTGACATATTTTAATTTAATTTACTGCATATTATATTTTGTATATACCATTGTATAGAAATTATGTTTTCTACATAAAATACAAACGTCATTTTTCGTTTAATTAATCATTGGTAACGTATATTAAACTAAATACTTCTATGTTGCTTAAATATTTTCTACATTTTGATTTGCAAATAGGTTTTTGATATGAGAACTACATTATTGCGGTAATACATTATTTCATTGAGAACACATTTAATAATAAGCTTTGCCTGATCACGAAAGTATTGTCAATAGAAAAGTGAACCAATCCTTTCAGTTATAAAAGAAAATCTATTATAACTGCGTATAACTTCATTAAAATTGACAATTGCCATTTCGTACAGTTCATTGCAAACATGGTTGGTGTGCCTGAATTTGTTTCAGACGCTGCATACGTCATAAGCAAATATGACGTAGCTACAAACATTCATGATTTGGCCTGTATCATATTTTACTCTACGACCTACGCTTAAATAATTCATGTGCTCTTTATCGTGTTGTGTTTTCGTCGATAAAAAATCATAAAAACACCTGAATAGTTTTGCGTCAATTAGGTGGAGAAATGTAAACAAGTGACTCATGCATGTACGTGCAGATTAAAAGACTAAATATATGCAAGTTCGAAGGAATAGCAATAAACAAGGTAATAAATTACTGTAAGCTGAGATAAAATGATTCAAAACTTTGTAAAATTAATAAAATGGGGAGAGAGGGGGAGGTAAGTTCGCTCGAGATTGGCCCCACTACTTAATATTGTCACGAGCCGCCACTGATACATATACTAAGCCATAAAATACAGTATAATAGCAATTAAGCATTAGAATACAATGCAATCTAATACATCCACTATAGGTATATTTAAATAGTTTATTCAAAGTCTTATGTCTTTTTTTTTAATATTCCTTATTGTTTATATAAATATACGCCAATTGTTTTCAAAACATTAAGATAATCGATTGTAAATACCTTGTTGTTTGTATCTCACAATATCTTATAATTAATTCAGGTATTGTTCGAAGTTCAATGTACACCACTATTGTAGGGTTTATTAAATTTTTATGTCTTTTCTTATATATATTTAAGTCAGTTACTATAAGTAGTTCAAGGTGTATTCACATCTGTATAATTATAAAGTGCATCTTTATGAATTTTCAATCATATTACTGTGGATGATAGTTTGGATGTTAGTTTTGAATATTTCAAGTTTTGAAAGTACCAGATTAATTGCAATGAGGGAATTAAGGATTTGAAAAGTGGATATTTTGTGGTTAAAAGACGGAATATTCCAAGAAAACGGCCACTCCCTAATACCCATGTGATTGCTTTGTCTTTTTGGATCAGTTCTAAGGAGATGAATATATGGATTGCTTTGCTTTTTGGATCAGTTCTAAGAAGATGAATATATGCAAGTATCCGCAAAAAAATAAATACAAGCAGAAAACCGTTTGTCCTGAAAAGTCGTGTCTTCGGGCGTTGATGTTCCTGTCTCTCGAAAATAACTGAATGAATTGAGTTGATTGTTTTTTTATATATATTTTTAAGTGCTAGCAAATGTGTTTACTGTCAGAAATTTTATCGAAAAAATATTTAGAGCCAGAGAAAAAAAATATCTGCATAAAAATGTACAGTTTTCTTTTGCAATTTTCCTGATTTTTAGAATATAATTAGCTCTAAATTTTGGAAAAACCCTCTCGTGGGTTTCCTTTCTCTCTTAAAAAAAAATGTAACAAAACTATTCATTCGGGTCTAAGGAAAAGGAACATAAAAATTATCGCATTCCAAAAGTCGACTTATATATGTAACTCAGCTCTGTTCCGCCTTTCAAATATTTTTTTTGAAAGAATGTATGTATACTATATTATTCAAAAAAGTCTTTTGATTTTTTTTTCAAAGAGACACCGGTTCCAAAACGATTGGTCGAGTATATTTTGCTATCAAAGAGAAAACAAAGCAGTTACTGGAAAGCGACTGACGCTTCCTAAAAAAACTACTTTATAGAAAGTCAGTCCAGTTACAGATAGTTTTTTGTCAAAATTGGTAATTGGAAATTGGAAATACTAGGTAATTTATGGCCAAATATGTACTGCCTAGGTTTCATGGTCTTGAAATAACCAATCAGTAATTAGATACTTTTCTATTATCTTTGTTTGTTTCGGGGGTCGTTTCAATTGATAATTGATGATGCATTTTTTACTATTTTTATGAAGATTATAAAAGCATATGATTACAATAATTCATTTTATAAAGGATATGTTAATAACCTGACGATTCTTAAAAGAAATTGAACCCTTCACATGTATTTGATTCGGCGAGCGCGAATGTAATTGTAGTGTAAAGCGAATGTAATTGAGGACGGGTTTAAAAGTTTGATTGATGTATATGACTCGTTTCGCAGCGCTCGCCGAGTATCGACAAAGTTCTATAGTAATCCCAGCCGGCAAAAGCATTATATGCTTGCATTGTATCATATCATAATAAAATACGTATATGTATATACTTGTAATTACACCACTATAGAAATATGTTAATATGTATAGAATGTAAGCGCAAATGTAAGTGTTTTACATTGCTGAAGCGTTAACAAATAAAAAATACCAAAATGTTAATTATTTAAGCATTCAGTCGTTACAAAATCACTCATCGAGGCATTCATTCACTGAATTATTTAATATTTATCGAAAATATTAAATAATTTTAAAAACACTATTGCTCTTTAGATGTAAAATTATTCCAATGAAAAGTTCTTCCTTAGCCGATATATAATTTATGCTAGATATAAAAAATTGATTTTGTTGCCTCAACATTGCACGGTTGGATTTACAATGTTTCTCGCACAATTTCAAAGTTAGTAGGTTGGCACTGTGCAGTTTGGTGAAGTGAAGCTGCCGGAGAGTTATATTCAAATGGCTTCTGGTGATGTGAAATTGTTGAAGAGAGATCCAACTGATTTAATATTGTTATCCGTAGCTTACTGCTTTTATGTTCTTTATTGTTGTTCTTGCATTTTCAGTATACTGTAATAGGCTCATATAACCTGCTCCTTTTTAGAGAGTTGATAGAATTTTCAGCCATGGCGTTTGATAGTGAGGTTGATCAGTTAGTTTCGATTGTATTCAACAGCGTTAAAAAAAAACAGTGTCTGACAGAAAGTGCCTTCTCATTTTACACCTAACTATATCGAATCATTGATTATGTGCAATCAAAAATCCCTCATGAATGTTTTTGTAGCGATATCAATACTTGATGATAATGTATGTGTACCATATCATTCAGATTTTTTTTTTTCAAAAGACACCAATTTTAAAAGGATTGAAGATCAGTACTTTTCGTTATCAAAGAGAAAACAGAGCAGAAAACAGAAAAGGGGTTTTCCGAAGTATCAGACCCTTTCTAAAGAAAACTGCTTCATAGAAAGTCGGTCAGTAAGTTTTACATCAGAGTATCAATTGATCAATTTGCATTTCCAGTGATCTGAAGATGGCTTTTAAAAGCCGAAACTAGTGATCATATATTAAATATTAAATGAACGAAAGAACGAGTTTTTTTTACTCTTATCTAACTTTTTAAGATTATATTTCTTTATCCGTAGAAAAGAAACAATTGCACACTTGTTTGTTATTGATACGCTGTCATAAAATATAATTTTATTTTTACTGTCACCTGCAGTAATCGATTTTCCGTATTAGATACCACAAAAAAAAAAAGCAGGTGTGAGATTGTCGATAAGAACGCGGTCAGGTAAATAAAGGCGTTGAAAGCATTCGGATCAAACTTACAAATTTAAACTAAAACTAAACGATTTGAACTTACTCCAAGCTTTGAATACTACTCGATGCCCTCGTCGACGTCCTGGAGATAACACTGATCCCGTCTAAATTGCTGTCGTAAGCGCGATTATCGTATGCACCGTAGTCTCTCTTGTGTCTATTCGACGAAGAACTCACCTTCCTTGCCCTCTCGCTCTTACTGCTGGCACTTCCCGCTCTGGAACGGTGGCTTTTCTTACTGAGCTGACTGCCTCTGGTATTCTGCCGGGCTTCGTCGGTTTCTCTTCCCATTTGTATCCTGAAAGAATCGTCGTCTTCTTCGTCTATGGTTCCAACTTCCGGCAGGACGGGATGGATACGCTTCTTACCGTGGCTTTGTGATGGTAGGCTTAACCTGGCGGTATGCGCTCTCGCCAGCTCATCATTGTTATTGTTCGTGCTGGGAATCTTCGAGATCTCCTCCATGCTTTTACTCTTGCTTTTCGCCTTGTCCATTTTTCGATTTCTCCTTTTCAACGAGTACCGTCAACACATTGTTTTCAACATCCGCGCACACCATACGGAATTATGTCGAGATCACAGGTGAGTATACGCGCTGGCATATCAAAACGCGTGTACGTTTAAGTGATAAGAGAATTGGCGGAGTTATGCTCGCAGGTGTCAGTTGCTGGCGTCGAATAGCCAACACATTTTATCGCAGCTGATAAAGTGCGCGAGTTTAAGTACGTCTCCGATACGCACGTTATTTCGAGAGAAGCACTGAAATAGTATAGAACTCGTACTATTGTTTATGATTGTCTGCGTTAGGTAGCTTATCGGGTATTTGAAATAATGAATAATCCAGCGTTTGCGACAAATCGTGTCGTTGTACGCAATGTGGAATAATTACTATCGATCGGATTACCGTAATTCAATTGAAATGGCGAATATTTGGTTTATTATTATCAAACCTCCCTTGTTTACTATTCGACACGATCGATATGCAACCCTCTGATAAAATTAGACAACATTTTACTGAAAACAACAATATAACACAAAAAAAGATATAAAAAAAATATTTATATTAAATTAGATTAGGCTTGGAGTAGCTATGAAGGTGTTAATCTTGGTTGATAGATTTATTGCACTCAGAAAACAACGCGTGTTATGTTAACCAAACTTTGCTCAATTATGAGGTTAAATACAGTTAAAGCAACTGAACGAAAACACTGTTGTTACTATTTTAGTTAGTAGATCAAGAACAAGTTAAGTTAAAACGAATAAGTATTATCTGTTATTTTAGTACAACTATTTTTGTGCTAAATAGCAAAATTGTAAATTGTTTTTCAATCAATAGTGGTACATTGTTACAGGAAGCTAAAGAAAGAGGCAATCATTTTACTCTGTAAAGGGGATGGTCTAGGTGTCACGGTATTACATTTTAATACCCCATATAATAATAATATGAAATGTAAACATATCTCCAAGCAGTGGCGCGGCTCGTGGTCGGAAGCATAGGGTGTTCACAAAATTAAGAACATGCAAATTTTTAACTATAATCCAATCATTTTTTTCGTACATGTCCTTAAATTTTCTTGTAAAGTCTCTAGATTTGCCTTTTGTAGTTTGCGTCAAATTAAGTTCTGGTTTTGGTCTGCCCAAACTTTTAAGTTGAATTTTTTGTTCATAACCAAACGAATTAAAATTGTCTTTCAAATATTGCACAGTAAAACTGTTCGCATCCATAATTCTTATTTATATATTGTTTAGTGTTTACTTACAATACTACTTTGTTTGTTTTGTATGCATTTCATTATCTTTTTTACGTACTGTATATTTCATTTCATTACTTTTTTTACGTACTATATATTTTCTTTTTTGTTTGTCGGCTGCACCAAAGCGCATTAGGAGCCGCTTTGCTTTGTCGGCTTTTTGCAGAGGGATTTAACGACGCGGCGTAGTTTTTAACTGCGGCTGCGCTGTTACCAATTTATTTTGGTTTTTCTAAAAAAAATCAATTCATTGTTATTTGCATTTTTGAGGGAAATGTACGTTTTTTGGGAACAGTTAAAGATTTACGAGTTTAAGTTTGTGATTTTATGAGCGCGGGTTTAAAGGTATGTTATTTATTAAATTAAAATAATTACGCACCCTTGGTTTCATTATAAAATTGTCACCAACAAACAGTATTAGTTCTTATGGTAGTTATGACCTGTGAACGGTGAGTCATTCATAAACAAAACATATATAATATAGTTTATCCGTAAAACATGATGTCTGAACGTTGATGTCGATCGATTTTTTAACGTGATCCAAGAACGCAACGAAACCGAGCACAGGAGCACACACAATTTGTGCACAGTTCATATGGAATCTGCCGTATCCCTCCCCACCACCGCTTCGTCCTTTATGCGGCTAGGCATCGACAAAATCAACGTAGTCCCGCCTACTCGGAGCACTTGCTCCGTCGTCCATCACTTGCTCGCGATGTATGGATAGAAAGAAACGTCACGTCGTTTACTCGTTTCGCTGCGTTATATTTCACGTATATATTAAGATCGAGTAATAGATTTTATTAGTTTGTAATCGAGGATTTGTTTAGCGGGTTCACGTGCTCATGTGCTCCTATACAGAAACCGCCACTGTCTCCAAGACGGGATTATAGCGAGATCACTGTGCCTTTGCAACGTCACCGATTGCCCCGTAATGGTATTCATTTTATTTTAATTTTTATTTATCATTTATTTCTTGAATAAAAGAAAATTGATTTTGTTTTATTTATGTAAACATATAAAAAAATGTAGTGTTTGTAATATATTTTTAGTTCCTTAATCTATATGTGTATGTGCGGGGCAAGCTTCGTCAAAAGTATAACGAACAAATGATGATTGCGAAACTGATTTTCGGAAAGCCGAGGAAAAAAATAAGGGAGAATGCACGTACACAGAAAGGAAGGAGTCGGTTCCCAGAGGCCAAGGCGAACGTATGTGTTGCCGTACTGAGAGCGGTTGCACAAGAAGCCGCCATTAAGCACCAAGAGAATAAATACTTATATATATTTAAAAGTGAGTCGCATAGAGGGTTAACACGCCCCCTCTATTGCCCAGTGCCTTGGCTAATATCAGCAAGTGAGCTGAAGTATTGTGTTGAACTATGATGCAATTTCCAAGTACCTAGAGAGCTGAATACAGCTTATGCAGAGACACAGACCGAGCTACCTCGAGCTGATTTCCACCGTCCACACCAAAGCCGAGGGACTACAAAGATGCAAGTGTTACCGCCTATGTTATTAGTTTATTAGTTTATAAATCAGGGATAATAATTTTGCTCTAAGTTTAATAAATTTAGTTAGTTATTAATATTCGGGGGGTCCCATTATTTTTCTAACACCAAGTCACTTTTGTTTACGTTGTAATTTTTACTATAGCTATTGTCAATTTCTGCTTTCGTTGTTTTAAATAAAATGAAAATACTGTAAAGGTGAGATCAATTTCTTTTTATTTTTATTTAGTATACAGGGCTGGATTATATTTTAAATACTCATAGAACCGCACTATCTGAGAGCGATTAATTTAATCGATAAATGAATTTCATGCTAGCTTACTAGTTAATTCAATTAATCAATATATATTATGATTTATAAATCCGAACCCCAACTCATATAAGGCGCTCAACTTGAAGGTTTAATATTTGGAAATGATTTAATGTATCGTTACAATCTTGTGCTCGATTAACGTGCTGGTCAGGCCGCTGTGGTGGATGAGTCGCCGTTTTAATGATACCTCTTATATCTCGACATTCTGTATACTAGCTGGGGGGATATACATGATGAAAAGTAAGGGGCCCAAAATGGACCCTTGCAGAACCCCAAATTTTACTTGCTCGGCTTGGGACCTTCTTGTCTGCCATTCTGTTATTTGCAATCTGCATGTGAGGTACGATTGCATTAACATTACAGGTCCCCTCTTATAGTGCCCTTATTTATTTATTAAGATTTGATGATTAATGTAGTCGAAAGTTTAGACAAATCTAATAAAGTAATCTCGGAGCATAAATCATCATCAAATGCGGTGTATACACTATTTAGCACTTGCATTATACCTGCCCTAGTAGATAGACTTTTCCTATACCCATTGCTATTCCATGCCTAGGTAGTTATTGTTTTCAAAATAATGGATTAATCTAGATGCTACAGCCTGCTTAAGCGTTTTTTGTATCGCAGGAATGATAATGATTACACGATAATCATTGGCGGCTGGTACTCAAGGGCACAAGGGCACGTGCGGACCCAACCACCAAGATAAACACAGAAAGAATTTTGCATGTAATTTAGTGCATAATTTTATTTTATAATTTTTACGTATTTCTATAAGGATGGTATCAAAGCTTCCTTCCCCACCGTCGACGCTAGCGCATATGCGAACGCTATGCGAACTATGTTCCGGGCCACTCTTTCCGATGTACCTATTTGGAATATGAATCGGACGGCTCCGTTTATCTTCGCCATATGCGCTTATACGGTCGCTTTGGGGCACGCAATGCCGTGTCCCCAGTTAACGTCTTGAATTCGTTGCGACTGCATCGTTTTCAACGCATACCGCGCATGTGTGATTTCAAAGGCTTGAAGTGACGTTTATTATTAATGATGGAAGTTAATTGAGTGCAAAATCTTAAAAAAAACCCGTTCTCATTTAAGGAAAAACTTTTAATTAAGGAGAAAGGAAGGCCTATTCCTGATCTTCAAATAAACTACAATTCCACAAGTAAAACTCAAACTTACAATAGAATATTTAATAAAAATATGAGTGGATGTGCGGATGCTCACTAACAAATAAACTATTTTGTTTTATCTGCTTAATTTTTAAGAAAGAGGTTTGTGCGTTGAATAAACAAGGGTTAAATGATTTAAAGCATATCGCAGAGAGGACAAAGAAACACGAAAATTCCGTTTCTCACATGAATGCATGCGTGGATTTTAATGTTCTAGGTAAAGTGGATATACGTGAATAGTTAGACAGTGCTTATTTGCGACATAAAATTAAGTACAGCGAAGATGTGGAAAAAAATCGTCATATTTTGCGTCGGTTAATTATGTGTGTAAAAAAATGTGAAATCTTATCCTATGTTGGACAGCGTCAAATTGAAAAGTGAACTTTCAGTAATTTATGAGCGCGGGTGGTGTTTTGCCACTTTTAGTGTTCATAGCACACAACAACTTAAAAAAAGTTTTGACGGAAACATATAAACTGTTGGATATCATTTGTACAACCCCCTTGTCGACAGTAGAATGCGAACGATGTTTTTCCTCCCTCAAACGCATTAAGACTTTTCTGTGAAGCACAATGTCAGAAGATCGACTGAACGCATTTTTACAACAAAGTCTTTTCCAGCATGAAAAATAAGGAGAATCGACTTTTATGTACAAAAAATAGGCAAGTTCTTACTTTGTGCCCACCCTCTTTCACAACTTAACTGTAATTTTCCAAATTGTAAGAAATTGAGCGATATTAATATTTTTCTTAGTAATGTTACAACGTTAAAGAAGTTTTTCTAAGAAACAGAAATTTTTCCATTCATATTCGCGTAAAACATTTTGTACATTTACCCCCATTGAATGCGGAAAATTAACAATAAAAGTTATTTTTACCAAGAAAAATTACCTAAACTTTTAGTGAGTTTTAACAAATAATGCTAAGAATTAATTCTAACGTGCAAGTTGTTTCGGATGTTCCATGATATGCATTGTATCGATGCTTTTCTTCATTCTTCTACCGGAGTCCATACATAAAGTTGGTGATTCAGTAAATCAAATAAAGTTCTTAAAACAAAACTGCACTGTTGAAAATATTACGGTGTTGGCGTTAATTTTGCGCTAGTCAAATATTTTAGTGTTGATTTTTACAAACTTTGCCAGACGAATTGACTACATGTGTTTAGTAGAACAGAAATTACTAGAATTTGGTGTGAATTCTTTGTTCAGATATGAGGATTTACTATTTTTTCTAAACATTCAGAAGCATCAACCAATCAGAATTTTTCCCTCGGATAGAAATATAGAAACCCCACCTAATCTAATACGGTATTGCATTATACGCACCACCTGCATTGCACGTGTATCTGTTTTCGAGTTTGCTTCTGCGTATTACCATATCCAAACAAACCACCAAATGTGACTGACATGCAAAGTGTAACCTTGTGTATTAAAACGTTAATTCCAGTGGGCATAAAAAATTTCAACATCTTAAAGATGTATTGGGAACAACTATTTACGTAATTAGTTCAGATTTGAATCAAAATAGCTTAAAATTCACTTAATTTTATAAGGGTTCTCAAAAATCATTTTAAAATTAGTACGTTTAGTTGAAACGAAAACTTTTGAATGAGTGGTTCTGTATATTTATAATTGAGAAAACGTCTTAAAGAGAGAATATTATAGCACTAAGAAATAGGAGTTGCATATTAAAAAGACGTGTTTAGAAAACGGTGTTAAATCATCCAATAGATCGCATTCATTTAGTTAAACAGCTAGTAAATTTGTCTAGTCTAGATCAAATAAAATGTGACTAGAAGTATATCATAATTCCACGTGTTAGTTGGACAAAATAACCCCTTAGCAATAGATAATACTTGACTATCTTTGTTCGTCAAATTTAAACTTTTATAGTTCTCGACAAAATAACACGACAACAGTGTGGACCTCTCCTGACTATTAAATTAGTCAAAAAAGTGTTAAAATTTTCAACAGTGTGGTGTTCGTTACAACAATAACATATTTCATTGAGTCAATCAAGCTACCATTTCATTTTCAATAATTTTGGTTTCATTAATACAATGAATGATTTATTAGGTACTCAATAAATTTCTTTCTATTCATCATGTTAAAATTTATATTAGTCAATTGCTATAAGTGCTCTGTTGGTGTACTTAGACCACTAGGATAATTAAAGGAAAGTTAAAAACAGGTATTTGCTTTATTTTAATTTCTGGAAGACGATAAAGCTTCTGAGCAGAAAATTGCATTTTTGCAACATCTAACTGATAAATTTCAGCATAGAAAATGTAACCCTTTTTCTTTGTTAATTAGTTTTTTATGGCCATTTCGATTACTGAAAATATTGCTTAGGAGGAATGATTGCTCTTTTGATTCCAATTGCTTATTCAATATAACCAAGGAGCCCTCATCAACAGCAGGCAATTACCTAGGAAAAGTTATATAATCACGGTGTTAAAATTGTTCAATTATTCCTTGTTATTCAGAGAACAATCCGTTAATTAACCCTTGCAATTAGTTTCAGAGCGAAAACATCGTACGCAAGTATGTACGTACGCCCTGTCAACAACCGTCTAAGGGACGAACGGCGTCCTCCGTGAATGTGGCGCCGGCAACGTATGAGGGTATGAGCGTCGGGAATAAGGTGTGGGAGCGTAGCCTCCGAGTACGCATGCCACATCCCAGGCAAAACACCGGATCCCAGACGCAAGTATCGAGTCGTCACGCGAAAATCCCCTTTCACCCGAACGCGCGAAACTGCCCTAAACTCCATTCCGCAAGTTTTGACCGTGAACAGCATCATATCGATCACCGGAGACGCGCGGGAAATCCTACCCCGACCGATCTCCAAATTGTATTCCCGCCGGCGCGCAAGAGGAGGGAAAACACGCGCGCTGGGCGTCGATAAGACAATCCCAGAGTTTCCACCACGAGATCTGTTGCTCCACGACCCTCGAAGCGAGTCGTCGATGGTCTGTTTCGCTAAACGGACAGGGCGACGACAGTAATACCGCCTAAACACAAAGAAAAGTAACAACAAACACATTTGACAATAATTTAAACCAGACAGAGTGTAGAATCAAAAATAAACGGACAAACATCAAAAGACTGTATGTAAAAATGTGCTTTTTTCGTATGTACTCGCATCTAATCATCAAAAATTCGCCCGCCCATATAGAAATATATTTGTAAACGCCTGTATAACCTGTTGTTATTGTTGTCGTTGTCTCACGATGTCTTCATGTAATCTTGTAAGTTAGTCAGTGTATAAATAAAAAAAAAAATGGCGCAATTCGTCACCCACATCCAACCTACGCTAATGGAAGCGTCGCAACATCACATGCCGATGCACCATCACAAGGATTCGTACAAGGAACACCATCTCAAAGACACTCACCATCATATGGATCCCGGCCGGTATAAGGAGCATAAAGAACTGGAGAGCCACTACAAGGACGTGCAGATGCATCAAGGTCATCCTAGGGAGTTTCCCGTTTTGCCAAGTCAACATTCGCTTCACCTGCATGAATATCACCATCATCATCACCACGATGGTAGAGGTCATCACGGGCACGACTTCAAGGAGAGGATTCAAGAGAAAGGTTATTTATTTTTGTTGGATTGTCTGGTTGTGCGATCTCCAGTACATATTTTTCCATTTTATAGATTCGCTCCTGCATCACAGGGATTACCATGGTCATAGCCTAGACGAAGGATTTGACAAAGGACGGGACCATAAGATTGCCAAAACGAAGCCTACGCCTCCAAGACACATCGAATTGAATCCAGTGTACACAGAAAATAAACAGGTAAGTCAAAATGAATTGGAAGATTGGGACATTTTGCTAAATGATTTGAAAATCTAAACAGAAGTTATAAAATTTGGAAACATGTATTGGTGGGAAGACATTATTCATAGTTTAAAACTATATTTTGAATTTGTAATCAATGAAGATAAAATGTACTACTGATATACAAAATTATCATAATAGTTGACACTAATTAGGTAGATAAAGTTAAATATTCCATAAATGTGCCACATAATTGTACACGTTGTACAATAATGATTATTATTTATTAACTTTAAATCATAAAAATTCGCAATTAAATAGGACCAGCAACTAATTTTTTATTCGAAAGAAAAGTTTCAAATTACTACGAATTTACAGGTTTTTCGTTTATGAGATTAGTATTTTTAAAGAAAAAGTTTGAAAATCTACGTTTAAAAAAAATCTTAGTGAAACGTTACAACTGTTCGCCCCATAAAAATTACAGATTCAGTTTTTGGGCCAATAAAAATTAATTAGCGGTTTCACGTTCTGTGTCTAAACATCCGCTGTCAGTTAATGTGTCAAATTTTTAATTGCCACATTGGATGTGGGTGACGAATTGCGCCTTTTTTTTTTGTGGAATTGCGTTTATAGTCCATGTTGTTTTTAGAAAGATATCATTCTTAAAATCTAGGTCTGTTGGAAAAATATTCTATAATCATTATGTCATCAATAGATGGTGAATTTTGGTCAATAACTATTTCAAATTCAGTATCTAATTAACTTGTCTGTGTAAAATGATCTATTTAATTTGTATAACTCCTATAGCGACAATAGTCTTATAAAATTTTATTTATCATTTTTACAGACTATTTAATACTTAATAATGGCTCAATGTATTGTAATATTGAATAGAAAATGTCACTTAAACACTAATCAAAAACCATTAAATGATACCTGACGTATGCGACACTGCACGAACGTCAAAATCGTCCGTTTTTTATTGGCCAGAACAGTTATGACGTCTTAGGACATAATTTGAATGTTATCGTTTTTTAAATTGGTTTTATTAACAAACATGAAACGCAAATGTTGAATTATGTTAGGCATTCGTCATAGTATAACATAAAAATGAAGTACATTAATTCGTTTTTTGTATAACTTGTTGAAGGACCCGACCCTATTTCACAATCGGGACTTACATATAGTGTAACCTTCCTTAACGGACCACTTATTTAACAGATACCTCAGTTTAGTTGGTACTTCTAAATTTTCCGAATTGCGTTAACCTAGTCCATCTTCAAATTGTTTAGGACAGTTATATCGTATAAACAAAAAGAAAATGGTTTCAATAAATATGTTAAAGGACAAACAAAACAGATAAAATAAATATTATTCATCAAAACAACAACTAACAAGAAATGAGTTCCAATACAGAATTTAAAAACTTGTGAAGCTTTGAGAATGTGTAAAGCACATACGACATATATATGTACATAGGTATGCTACAAAATTTCCTTTGAAGGGTGAAACACCCTTTCAAAAATCGGTAAATTTTCAAATTTCTTCTTCAGCACAAAAAAGAAAGATAGAACATACGTGTAAAATGTGATATTTATACCATACAGGCTTATGATAGATATCTTGTGTTTAAACGTAACCTGCTTATATTACATATCTTTTTATAACCTTACGAAAAAAAATTTAAATTCAAATTGTGTACCTTTCAAGCCTAATTAGAAATATACAGCCTGTTCCTCAGAACATATCACCATATTCTTGGTTATATCTAGCTGATCGTTCATATATGTATTTATATGTATTATTGAATAGTTGACGATCTCTCACAAAATTATGAAACTTGGGGAAAAAGTAATGCGCATTTTTTTTTGTTTGGAGATATTTTTTTTCTGACAAGAAGCTGGCAAGAGTTACGAAACACAAAATTCAATGAATGAGTCATTGGGATTGATCAGTTAATAGGAAAGTTTTGAACAAATTGAAACCTTAATTTTTGAAATATAAAAGTTTTTTTTTCTCTCTTAGGAACATTAATGCATACAGCTTAAGTAGAAAAACATGTGGTTGATACACTATGCATGGGTATAAACTAAGTTTCTTTTTTATTTTCTTGGTTCTGCGGAAATTTTTGAATATATAGGTAAATAAAAAACCAAATCTAATATAGAATAGATTTAATTGATATCAACCTTCGCAGAAAAATATACAAAATTATTAACAAATTTCAAACAAAAGTAATAGTTAAAAATACAGTTTGCAATATTACTTTTGAGAACCATCATTCAAATAATCTTACTTTTAGGCACAACAAAAAATTTTACTTTAAAATATATTCATTAAATTTGTTTATAAATAAATTATTATTTATTTGTTTTTTTTTTTTATTTAAATCATAACGTCAATAGTTCAAATAGAATTGAAATTTTTATTTTATATTAATATACGTTTTCGTTTTTAATAAAAACGATTTTCAAACAATTTGCAATTATTTTTTCTTTAAATGTATGCGTTGTTACGTTTAGACACTGATGCGACTGTTACTCGATGCCCAGTACGAGATGATGAAGTTATTTTTGTTTAATGTTAATAAAAAAAAAGTTTAAAATAATTTTTTTTTTTTTTTTGACGTCTACGGGAACTAAGCCCATACGCCGCAGTTTATTGACTACAATTAAATACTAAAAACTTTTATGTACAAACAAAACAAACAATTCCTATCATATGTCTGATAAAGGTTACTCTGATACTCAGTATTCGCTCAGTTAAACGACTAAAGTTAACCTAAATGTAGATGTGGACTTAATCAGGTAAAGACAAGGACACACATTTCACATCTCTTAAAATTATTTTAAAAGATTTGAAAATCATAAAATATATACGGTGATCACGAAAATGAAATTTTTATATTTTAAATTTTAAGTTATCTAAATATAAATTTTATTGAGGATTTATATATTTAACATTATAAGTTATATAATTGCGAAATATTTACTATATGCTTTTTAAGAACGGTGTTATTTAAGAATTTATTTAGAATATTTAAGTCCATCGTACTTGACTGATAGGTCGCAGTTTGTTGCGATCACTTATCACTCCAGTTCCATTAGGACTTATATATAGACCGGCAAAGCTTCCAGTGGCTGTTGGTGTTCCACAGGGATCCATTTTGGGACCTGTGTTGTTTATATTGTTTATTAATGATATTGTCGGTTTTTAGGTGATTTCCGAATTCTCATGTATGCTGATGATGCTTGCGGCTTGATCGCGGGTAATGATCTTACGGCATCGGAAGTTGATTGCAATAATTTTTTAGATGATGCTACAACTTGGCTTTCCAATAATGGTTTATATTTGAACAGATCCAAAACTAATTACATCCATTTCAGAAATATTCATAATAAGAACGATGATATTAAATTATCCATATTGGATGAGAATATAGTGGAAGTAGATTCAACTAAAGTTTTAGGTTTAAAAGTATTTTTTAAGTAAAGTTTTTTTGGCGCAGAAGAGGTTAGTACGTTGCATGGCACGATGTTTCTTATTGTTTCGGGAGTTTGAATTGCTCAGTTTGCAAGGCATTTTTATTTTGGAGCTTCTGCGGTATATTCATGCAAATAGATCCAAATTTATAACGCACTGTAGCGTACACTCTCACTATACACGAAACAGAAATAATTATTGTATTCCATCTACAAAAAACCGGGTAGCATCTGTTTCTCCTAAATGCTTAGGTTTTAGATTTTACAATGCTCTGTCGGGGGAGTATAGAGCATGGCAGACGGCTCGCTTATTCAAATCCATAGTAAGGAATCTCCTTTTGGAAAATGTTGTATATTCTATTGACGAGTTTTTCGCTTTATTTGAGTGACGTTGGCTAACCTGCACATATACATGTATTTTTAATGGATCATTCTTTTAATGCGTTCAATTTTTCTTCTTTTTCCTTATCTATTTTATAGTTAGTTATGACGTATCCAATGTAATATCTTATATTGCCTAATGGATCTAATAAATAAATACATACATACATAGATTTAATCATTCTTCAAAGGAACAACCTCTTTTAGAGATATTATGACTTTGGTAAGATGTTTATATTTCTTTATATTTCTTTCGCCAAGCCATAAGAGATAATGATGTTATTTTTTCTACCGCGCAACGAATATGGTTCTAACTGACTAATCATTTTTGTCAAATAAATTGAAAATGATTTAAAAAATACTTTATTGCAAAGTCTAGGATGCGCTGTAAACACTTTGGTAAAATTCTAGTACTAGTTTGGAGTGATTTTGTGTCTCTAAAATTGTGCAGAAAGTTGCTGATATTTACATATAATCGGATTCAGTGTGCATCTGCAGTACTGTAAAGTTATTAATGTTTCTGCATCATTACATCCTCCTCAGTATGGAAAATTTTCAAAAAATGTTTACTTTACTCATGTAAATTGTTTGAATTTTTTTAGTGCGTGCTTTCACTTCAAGTAAGTTGCATTGTACACTGAAATACAATTTTTTCATGAGCGAATAATACATCTAATTTAAATGTAAACATATTTGAGGCAGCACTCTACGAAAACTTGAGCGCTTAATGAAACAACGGCCACATTTTAAGCAAACACAGAAACGCATTGTAATAATTTATAAAATACAAACATTAGGGAGACATGAGTTTTGAATTTGACTGTACATAATATAATAAATATTCTCCATTAGCATTTTATAAAAATAAGAATTTGATAACAATTTTGTTTGTTTTGGTTTACTACATGTGATCCTATTTGTTTTGATCATCGATAATGATGTAAACAGCCACCGTGTTGGTTAAAACTTTTCAACTTAGAACGCGTTTTTCATTCACAGAAAGGTTATTTTTAGAATACTCACTGAGGTTTTATCAACAGTTCAAAAGGTGAATATTTTATTACATATTTTAGACACTATAAGCAGAGATATGTTTGCCTATCGGTACGGTCTGGAATTTTATAGACGTAATTAATTACGATATTGAACAGACCGTTCAATGGACCGTACAGTACGCTTATACAGGGTATTCCGCCACGTAAGTGGTTCGTTAAAAGTTCATGATGTTCTATTATTTACTTATATTTTAGATTTTGGCACCATTATCTGTTCGATTGGAGCTATCAATGTGAAACACCTTAACCAAAATATCATTTCCGGTAGACCGGAAATGGACGTCAACTTTGTTATTTTAAATAGAATGATCTAATTTTTTGTTCATTGTTGGATTTTACGACCATAAATGCGTCAGTTTTCATTAGTTATTTCTATAGCTACATGTTGCCGTTTTTGAGTTATTTAAGTTTTTCTTTTTTTAGTCATAATCATTACATCATTGAGAAATTAATATCTTGGTAATACTGCAAGTAGAGACTCCAAATTTGCTATGTTATGAATGTAGATATAACCCTAAGAAACGGTACAGACACTTTACATTCTAACATACAGGGTGTTCAAAATTAAGGAACAAGGTGACATATTTTCAAATGCAGAAAACTCAATTTTTTTAAATAGAACACCCTGTATTTTAATTCGAAATTAAGAAATAAAAATCATCCCCTATCACTTTATATCAGCATTCCCTATACCTATCTTTAATAGATTTTGAGATATGAGCGACTTTTTATTAAACAGACTAAGTAGCCCTATCTTTAAATGTTTGTAGCTGGCCCTGAATGGGATTAATGTCAAACTCATTGACTAACCATAAGTGTTTATGTATATCATCGTAATTACACATTGTACAACGCAATATTAATAGAAATGACTATTCGAACAGCGACATTCTTGTTATTCAAAGAATAATGCATGTATTTGACATTAATCCCATTCAGAGCCAGCTGCAAACATTTAAAGATAGGGTTAGTTAGTCTGTTTAACAAATAGTCGCTCATATCTCAAAATCTATTAAAGATAGGTATAGGGAATGCTGATATAAAATAATAGGGGATGATATTCACTTCCTAATTTCGAATTAAAATACAGGATGTTCTATTTAAAAAAAATGATTTTTCTGCATTTGAAAATATGTCACTTTGTTCCTCAGTTTTGAACAGCCTGTATGTTAGAATATGAAGTGTGCGTACCGCTTCTTACAGTTATATCTATATTCATAACATAGCAAATTTGGAGTCTCTACTTGCAGTATTAACCGAGATATTAATTTCTCAATAATGCAATGATTATGAATAAAAAAAAAGGAAAACTTAAATAACTTAAAAACGGCAACATGTAGCTATAGGAATAACTAATGAATACTGACGTATTTATGGTCGTAGAATCCAAAAATGAATAAAAAAGTATATCATTCTATTTAAAATAACAAAGTTGACATCAATTTCTGGTCAACCGGAAGTGATATTTTGGTTAAAGTATTTTACATTTATAGTTCCAATCGAACAGATAATGGTACCAAAACCTTAAATATAAGTAAATAATAGAACATCATAAACTTTTAATGAACCACTTGCGTGGAAACCCTGTATACAATGTCAGACCACATTATATATAAGCGTACTGTACAGTTTCATTTTCGAAAACCGAACAAATTCAAATTTGCTACTACACTTGTAAATGCAATTGGATAGGAATGCAAGCTTATTTGACGACTCTGAAAAGATTTTTTTTACTGTATCCACAAGCTGAATCAACTAAAAGTTGATTTTGACAATTAGAAATTTCGGCAATTGAATTATCTAATCACTATTTATGTCTTTAAGAGCAAAGTTTTTTTTTTAGAATTTATTACTGAATATAAGAACTGCGTATAAGTGATTAGAAACTTGAAGTGTTACCATTTGTTTGAAAGATGAATACTATGAAGTCAGAAAGCATTTTAAAACCTTTTACTTGTACTTGCGTCGAAACGTTGTGGTTTTATTTTTCTTCCGCACATTTTCGTGTAACGCGGCTTGAATAAAAGGGCATTTACGAATCTGAAACTAATCAAAATCTATTCAGGTTTTTTAGGATTCAAGCAGTGTTGCGTAACAGACTTTCCTACCGTGTCCATTGAATAGGATATGACTCAAACGTTTATTGATTATTCTGATTTGATAGACGTGTTTACTTTTGCGGAAGCTTGCCCAATTTTAGTTATTTCCAAGGAAATCTGGTTGATTTATGTAGATTAAGGTATAAATAGTTGATGTGACTATATAAATTTAGGAAGCTTATTACTTTTATGAATAACAAAAGAATTTTCAATAATATATTAAGGTATAACAAAGAAAGTTGTACTTCTTATACTTTATTTAAGAATATTGATTGACAAAATTAGGGTATTCCTCATGTATAATAATAATATGAAGTGTAAAAAATATTTCTAAATAAAAAATGTTAAAATACACTAAAAATAACGATTTTCGGCATCACTGCTTTTGCAACGCTATCAACTGCCCTGCATATTGGTGGTTGATCGCAGTTGTAATGATCACGGCTTGTAAAAGGTGTTTACAGTCTAAATTTACCAGCCTAATATTTGATAACCGTGTTTGTCGTGCTATTGATTCTAAATGTGTATTCTTTATTAAAGGGGAAAAGGAGAAGCGCTATCAATCTATAACACGTATATTTAACGGATTTGCTGCTATATGGATCAGAGCAACTGTTTAGAGAAATGAGGACTAGGTTTGAGAAAAGTGTAATTTCAACATCACAATTACATTAAATTAACTGAAATTTTGGTTAGCTGAATCTTTATTCGATTAATAGCGTCCATTCAAATAAATTCACTTAAATTAATAAAATATAAGTAACAAAATAAGATGATTGCCTAACGCAGTTTTTTATGATGAATTAATTATAATTTTGGTATTTCGTTTAGAAAACCTGTTTGGTTGATTTAACTGTAACCTATACTTCTATTTAATTCTTTATTGCTTATTATACATACTGTTACACACGTTGCACATTCTTGTTGCGTACTTTATGACACTTGCAATTGCGGGGCATTCCTACATGATAATACAGGTTTCTGTATCCATATCATGTTAACATCTGTGGTTCCTGCACTGTATACATCATATTTTAAATTACAATTAGTATTACAAGAAGAATTTATATTAAGGCAAATTAATTTTAAAATTGCTTCAATTTTTAAAATCCCAGGTTGATAAATAGTTAATTAGACTCTAAATTAGTAGAGATTGATTTAAATATTTAAGGAATTAATGTGTTTCTGCTAATAATTTTAATAATTAAAAGGAATTTTTCCCAAGAAAAATATAATAACCATTTAATCATCCTAATAACAGAGCTGCAATATACGGAGCAATGCGTAATTCAAAATTGTTTGCAAATAATTTTTAATTACTATTCAGTGTGCTGTAGCTTCGATTGCATTAATAATTGAAGATTAAATTTGCATTTATTTTGCTAAAGATGGTACATAATACTTATTACTTAAGAAAAAAAGCAGTATTATTAGTAATAGTTTTATTTTGTGTAGGACAAACACAGTGACTACCTGATATGAATGAAAGATATTGGTTTCACTTTAACAACAGTTTTTTTTTAAACAATTTGCAACGTAATAACTCATAAAATACATTCCTTAATAATGAAAAAATGCACAAAGCAAAAATAAAAGATAAGGTAAATGGGGCCCCCTTGAAACGTTATTTAGTTATTGAAATTATTTAAATCTAAACAAAGGACAAAGAGAAATATGGCTTTGAAATTACAACTAATAACAAACAAAGAAATAATATACCTAGGCGGTAAACTTGCGGTTTCTGTTGGTTCTTTGCACTGGACGTTATGTCCGGTGATCGCCTCGAAAACGGCTACTTTGTCGGGGTATCCCTAACTGCAGGTGGCACTTGGACTGTCACTCAGCTAGCGACGGTATCCACACTTTAACTTCACCAGCGCGCGCAGATATCATCACAATGATGGGGGACTCAAATATCCCACCATGTGGTTTAAAACTGCAATCTTGAAACATCCGTATGCTTATAGGCTCGGTACTTCTTTCGCTGGGATTCTTTATTAAAAATACGTGAGTTAACTCAGGCCCTAGCGATGCCTTGAGTTAAACCCACCCGGTATTTTTAATATATTTGCGGTCCAACTGGCCTACAATGGCTAGGGTTGCTATACGTCCGTATTTTCTACGGACAGTCCGTATTTTGTAAGCCTTGTCCGTAGATTATAAACTGTCGATAGTTTGTATGTATTTCTGCAAGGCGTCCGTATTTTTAGTTTCCAATTTGTCGTACTCAAGTCATACTTTTGTCATTTTATAGTTATTTTAGCATTCAAACTTTCAAATGATGTGCGTTAACATTGTATTTCCAGTAGCATCACGTCTGAAGAGATATATATATCTATATTTTTATATAATAATAATAATTAAGTAATATGTCTCAAGTGAATATTGAAGAACATTTCACGGAAATGTTAATTGATATGGTGCACTGTCCGTATTTTTGCTTTTGAAAATATGACAACCCTAACAATGGCCGTACTCCTTGGCCACCCTTTTTCGACGACCTTCCACGTCCGTAACTCTTTCTGACGCTAGCACGCGCCTGCGCGCGTAGCTGACTCCGACTATTCATTACTTCCGCCGTATTAGCCAATCAGGAATAGTAAACAATCACGGGTGGCAACAAAACTCAAATAATCATAGTTGTGGGCAGGTGTTGTTACCTATTTCAGAAAATACATGAGTTTAATAGCGATCAGCATTGTTGTTACTTCTACTAACCATGTGCTGTAGTTAGATACAGTACCAGTAGTCATAAGTAATACGTTACTTACCACAAATTTACAAGGTACGCTGTGTAATAGCCGTTATAAAAGCACTATTTACAGTAATAACTTGCATTCAGGAAACTGGTTAGTTGCAGGTATTAATTAACGAGAATAGTTCCAAGTAAAACTTTATCTATTGTAAATAATTGTTTATCAAGTAAACACTTTACTTAGCCCATTTTTCTCAGTGCGAGGTTTTTATTGATAAATTGTTAATTAGACTCTGAATTAGTAAAGATTGATTTAAATATTTAACGAGTTAATGTATTTCTGCTAATAATTGTAATAATTAAGAGGAATTTTTCACAAGAAAAATTTTTCATTTTCTTGTTACCATTTATAATAACAGAACTGCAATATGGGAGTCATGAAAATTAAGACACACTGTATACTTTCTGAAGAAGAAATTATATCTTAATTTCGAAAAAAATTACTAGACATTATATTTATTCTAATATGCTATCGTTGTACTTATAGATCACCCGGTATAATGCTATAATATGCATAGATCGACCAGATATTTAACTCGTTAACATTTGACATCAGAACCAGTTTGTACTCTTATATTTCACACATTTGATAATGTCGCAATTAATTTTTCACATACACTCTTATCTATGTTTGTGGACTCATTAATAAAAATCTAAACAGCCGAGGCGACACCAACAAAACAAAATAAAATCTTTAAAACGTAATGGAAGAGAAGCACAAACGGTCGATAACATTTCTGGCGCCCGACGATCTTAAATAACTAACCTAGTATCAGTAGGAATTGACCTTCTCTTTCGGAGTATTTTAATAACAATAAGAGTGTGTCGCACACCAATACAAGTCGATTCGGCGAAATAGACGAGGTGCGAGTCTCACCGAAAGGAACGTCGTCCTCGATGCTCTATTACTTCTCGATATGTCCGCGATGGTGGGCTTTTTAACAAGCTTGTGTCTGTTGAGTGGTTGCCTGTTGGTTTCTGTGATTGGAACAACGAAGAACTCTACTAAAATTATCGGTTTCAATGCCGCTGACGATCATCTTTGCGAACATATAGTGTACACTAATAACGTGTCAAAATTGAGCGAATTGATCGTGGGCTTCAATAGGATAGCGGTGGTAAATTTGGGCTTGGATAATCTACAGAGAATATACCGTTGCTAATTCAACGGAATTAGAAACTTTGATTTTGGACGATAATGGCATCATCGAGGTATATCCAGGAGCGTTTGGAAACCTCCCAGCTGTTAAGAGGATAAGTTTAGTGAATAATAAAATGAAGAAAGTCCGTTCTGGCGTTTTCAATCACTTACCACTCTTAATCCTGATGTTATCCAGCAACCAGATAGAGGAAATCGAAGTGACCGCATTCGACAACATGACCCAATTGGTATCGATCATGTTGGGTTACAATAAAATCAAACGAATCGATCCCAATTGGTTCCGCAACTGCGATTCCCTGCTGACGATATCTTTGGATGGCAACGAGATTACTCAGGTGCCGGAGAACGCCTTCAAAAACGTTAACTGCGTCCATTCCGTCGACAACAACATCATCAGGACGAACATCCAAATGGGCAGGAACAAGATCACCAAAATTCATCGGCGGGCTTTCGGAACATGACCGAGATCGGGTACATCTGGCTGCAGGAGAATTACCTCAGCGAGTTGGAGAACGAATTGTTCGACGGGTTTCATTTTATATCCACACTGCGACTGAATAAGAACAATCTCACCTGTCTTTCGGATGAGATCCTCAGCGATCTGAAGTGCGCAAAGTTCGTTAAAATAGACGATAATCCGTGGGAGCCGGCTTGTTTGAGTAAGATACAGTCGTGGGCGGATGAGAATGATGTTATTCTGTAAAGGAGATGGTGGGAAATTGGACCTGTTAAAATATTGGTTTTGTACTTAATTATTTGTAATATAAAAAGGAGGAGATGTGGTTAGTTTATGTGTTTAGATATACTACTACATAAATAATTAAAGTAAGTGCTGTATTTTTGATAATACCTATATCCAATATCTTCTATCTTTCTATAATCAGATGAAAGCAAAGTAAGATCCAAATTTTTCTAAAAGTGTGTGACTTAAAGAGTTAAAGCAGTCATTACCCACTTGGCAAAATAACATGACTATAACGTCGTCTAAATGTTATCTTGTAATGCGAAATGTTTCAAAAATATATACAATGTACCACATGCAGTAACATTTCTACGACTGTTTAATGTCCACCTAAGCGATGTTACGAAACAATATTTTCCAGTAATGTTAATACGAGGTCTTCGAGTAACATTACTTTAACATGCCGATTAATGTTGAAGTATAGCTCTTCCGTAACATTTCTCATATGTTAAAGAGAAATATTGATACAGTGTGGCAATTAAATGTTTCTATAAATATATCTACGCTAATGTTTCTATTAGGATCTTTTATTTACTCCAAAAGTTCTTGCTGCATTATACAAGAAACATGATGTTGAGGTTCGAGATTATTATTATTATTATATATTAATTAATATAAAATGGAAACTCAATCAGTCTTATTGAAATTCAATGTTAATTTTATAATTTCATGTTACCCTCGATAGATCAGGTCCCTCTGTTTATACGAATTTATCTTCACTTACTAAAATTACAATATTAACATTAAACATTAATGCCAGAAAAATATAATGGATAAGACATTTTTATAATATAACATTATAAGTATTTTTTTGTAGTTATTTTTGCAGATACATTAAAATGGTCAATCATATATCATATAGTTCTATGTAAAAACTAAATAGTAATACTATGAATAATATTATAAATAGCTATTTAAGTAAACGAAATACATTAATAAATACTTTAAAAAGTAAAATGCTGCTTACAGAAGACAATAAAGGCATTTATTGATTAAAAAAAAAGTATATTAAATTCCATTTTACTAAACTTCAGTATTGGAAACAGATTATGGGGCACATAAATTAACATGAATAGAATCTAAACAAAAACTCATAACACATAAGAAAAACGCCCCGAATGCATTTTATTCCTTTGAACATTTTGCTGTTTTTCTATCAAATCTTTGTTTTGCATAACGAAAACCATTCCATGACAGTTATTTCGTATTCTGTATCTGTGAGTACAATATTTCTTCTAATTCTCTCTTAAATTAAAAAAAAAAGATCGTCAAAAATAGAGATCAGAAAAACTATTTTATTTATATGAAAATTGAGGATAAGCTGCATATTTTATATATAACACTGTATATAATTATTGTAAAATTTGTATTTGATCAAGAATTACTATCAATTCTAAGAATGACATTACGTGACATTGCTCATCCTTATAGCACAACAGGTAGGTTTTACTATAACATATATAGGTTATGATATACACAATACATATCTGTCTTTCAAGATCTTCCATGAATTTGAAAGGATCGACATACCTACTTTAGCATTATAAATAAAACTTACCTGATAATGTTGATTCATTATTGACGGGAATTTTTTCTCATCAAAATAATTGCGACGCACAATCCCAAGATGTTCCTATCCACGCCCTGTCTAGTCACGATTACCGTATATTGTGAAAGAGGGGGTTCACAGGTTCACGCCAACTCGTGTATGCGCGGTACGAAAAAAATTGTGATGGCAAGCGATACTAACTTTTACAAGTGCGCAGTGCGCAACCACAACCCCACTAACATGATTATTATAGGCTACAAAAAATGTTAAAAAATTTCATCACCATTATTTACTTTATAGAGAAAATTCGCTCCATTAGTTTTGTGTTTTCAAAATTCTAAATTTATAGAAACATATATACGTACCTATCTTACACTTTATAAAATGTAAATTTTGTAAATATGGCAATGTTACAACTAAATATTACTTCAACATATCTGACAACAAAGTCTTTGTTTTTGCAACATTGTTTTAAAATATTTTTTCCTGATTACATTGAAATGTTACTGTAATGGTCTGCAATATTTCTCATCATTATTTAATGTTGCTGCAAAATCTCAGTAACATGTTTTTGTTTAACATCGCTGTCTAGTAAATAATGTAATACTACTGGGATATCTGCAACATTACTTGCCAAGTGGGTATTGATTGATGTATGACAAATAGCCTATGATCAATATCCATCTCTTTTTATCTTTTCAAAGTGTAAATGTACCCTCTTCTATCTTTTGCCACGTTGTCATATTTTTTCGTGAATTTATGTTGAGAATACGGGTTTATGTTTTGAGTAATAAGCTGTTATCTATCGTTAAATTTGACAGTTTACTATGTACTGGGGTTATGTTCAGTTATTGTTCAAGAAGGGTTTAGAAACGTTGTATAAACCAGAAACTGCGTAACTGTTTTTTCGATATATTTAAATAAATTTTTGCAAAATAATTATTTCGTCATCTTCAGCTGAATGTCAAAAAAATAGAAACAAGAGTAATCCTTGTTGTATATTACAACACAATTTTGTATACACAAATATATTTTTCTAGTTGGTATGTACTTTTTTTGTCGAAAAACATTGTCACAAAGTTCCACTCATGATACAAGAAAATAAGGTATGCTCATATGAACACCAAAACTCGTTTTTTTCGCGCATGACCCTCAGATACGTCATCACTCGGCTGTCGCCATTGTTGTTGATGTATTTACCAAATTACTATATTTATTTTAACAAGTTTCAGTTTATATTTAAATCGATTAGAACACTTTATTTAGTTTTTATTTAATGTTTTGTGTCAGCTTATGCTTGTAGTAGTTTCGATTTACGTGTATAGTGATTTTAGTTAGGTGTTATAAGTTCGTTTTAGGTTTTGTGTGGATAAACTGTTTATAAACGTTGTAGTGGAAGTTCTTGAGTGACTTTCATTCGTTTGAGGGAGTAGAATGAAAAGAATTGATAAATGAATTTGTAAAGAAAGAAAAATAAAACACTGCACTCACAATCATTAATTAATTCTTTCTATTTTTATCTGCATTTTTTTTATTCCAACACTGTCTGCAGTAATGTTTGTACCAGATTAATAGATATTTCATTTGCCATTAAAAAAAATATGAACCACTTACAATTATTGAAATTTTAGTACGTGTAAGTACAAACAAGTATGAAGGTAAGAGCTAATAAAGAAGTGTAGAACATGTTCAGTTAAAGTAAAGCTTGTAATTATTAATGCTTTATTTGCTTCATCGCATTAAAATAAGCAGGCATGAAATGTTATACTAAAGGCAAAAAATATTTTACATCAACAGAATCACTCATCACAAAGCAATAACGATTTTGAATTCAATTGAAAATTACATTTAAAAATGTGAATTATCTAAAATTTTGTTTCAATGCGAATTTGATTGAAGGAACTGGCAAAAAAACAGTTTTATTGATTTTAATAGGATAGATTTAAAAATAAAAAATGGAAGTTAATTTTCTTTACATTGGTGATATCTATTAAATTATTGGATTGGTAGTACTGTTTGGCCCTCAAATACGTCACACCTAGATGCGCAAGAGCATACCTTATTTTCTTGTATCATGGTTACACTTATAACACTGTTTTTTCCACTTTGTGACACTGCTCGTGGTGATATTTTATGTGAGGTTAGTAGTATAACTCGCGGTTTGACATTTCGCATTATTTGATATCCTTATATAGACTTTTGCATGACATAAGAATTAATAAAAAATACGTGTTACAATGACTGTATTGTATATTCGTAGATTTGTAAACTTGTACACGTATTACAATAAACGTTAGTAACACTAATATATTTTTTTAATATATCAAACTTTCAAATACTTTGCTGATTATAATACTACCTATTATGATATTATGGCGTTTTTACCTTTTTGGAAGTTATACTCTTTAATTTAGAAATACTCAAAGGTAATCAAATGATTAAAAGTGATATGAGCAGTTGTTATTTTAGCAGACAATGACTTAATTTAAGTACTTATTGCTTTGTTATGTATACCTATTCCCTTATCTATTATTAAACAATCACTTAATATGTGTTAATCTGTCTGAATTAACTGAATTTGATCGGAACCTTTTTTTTCCTTTAGATAAAAAAAGTGGTTTCTACAAAAGGTTTCACTTTTTAAATAAAAATAATTCGACCGTTTTTCATTAGATAAAACGTCTGTATATTATCTTCTTTTGAAATCCTAAGTAAAAACTGTTCACATGACCTATCAGATGTCTATCTTTAGTAATATAATATTGTTATTTATTTGTTTATTTCTTGTTATAAATCTTCGTCCTCATGCAAACCTCCGATTAAGTTGTCGTGGGTTGCGTTTGGATTTGTTTTTGATATCCATATATTTTTTTTATAAGACCACAAATATACCTATGTTGAGTTCAATACAACAAACCACACCACCTTCTTTGTGGTATTGTCATTTCAGCCACGTCAAATTTGTTGATTACCACGATGAGGATGTTTTTTATTTTAATATATTTTGTATGAACGATTTTACACTTGTCCAAAGCCAATATAAGACTTAAAATGTTAAAATATAATTGTGGTTGGTAACTTTCATTTCTCGCAACTTAGTTGTTTATACTTGAAACTGGAGGAAATTAAAAAGAAGTAGTTTAAAAATATAAAGCTACATTTTTAAGCATGTTAAGTAAACGTTATTTATAAATTCAATAATATCACAACGATATATTAGAGAGAACCATCTTGTCCAAAATGAACACACATTTTTCGTTGATAGATTTAAATAGATCATATTACACAGGTAATTAACTGAATTAATAAGTATTAATAACAATTATTATAACCTCTATTCTCTGGGTAGATGAATGAAATAGTATTCTAGCACAAGCCTTTTCACTTTAGAGGATACCAGTTAACCATGGAAGAGAATACACTTCTAAACAACGAAAGAAACGTCATTAGAAACATTAATTAAACGTCCACGTTTGCGAGTGAGAAATCATTGGTACTATCATGCTTGATACCCAAACCGCAGGCATATTACAACAGATGTTTTCGAAAGTTGTGGCAACAGCTTCGGGAAATGGGTTCGCTTATATTGAAATTACTGAAATGCTGGAAGAACAAGATAACGATGAACTGTACACACAAAAAAAAAAAATTGTAAAATCCCTGCACGATTTTGGAGTAATTTTGTGCCCATAAAGTCGTACAGGTATTTAACTTTTAAAAGTAGTAATTTTTCGATGGGTTTTTTGTGTACCCTGGAATATTCATAGTAAAATATTTCGAAATGTGGGTAACTTTTCCAAGATTTTTTCATGTAGTCTGAAATACTCACAAGTAAAATTTCTAAATATCGTTTTGATTGATAATTTCCATAGAAGTTTTACTAGTTGAAAAGTAAAATTGCAAAGAAAAGTTTAGTATTTTCAATTTTCTTCCTAACAAAAAGAAAATATCGTCGAAATGAAAATGCCTTGGTAGAGTGTATTTAATTAGAATTTAATGTATAAAGGACAAACAAAATATGAATATTTTTAAAGCTTACCACTGCACGTCAGTTACCCGTTTCTCTGCCTTTCTACATTGGCGATTAATTCGCAAAAATCAAAAGACCACCGTATGCAATCGAACAACTGTTGTAATAACAGTTCCTAAGAAATATTTATCTGGCAAGTAATAGATAAATATTTGACAATGTCTGCCATATAGAAAACTTATATAGAGTATGGAAAGTTAGTGTGGTGAAATAGGAGAACTGCCATCTTTACGCCAATTTCTGTACTTGTTGAATATGTTTAAAGTATTTGCTACTATAGACTAGAAAACTTTGCTATTGTATGTTTAGAAGATCATGACGTGATGATTTATAGTTTTGTGATATGATATTGACGTAAATCTGCTACTACTTTATCTCTAACTATACTGACTTTATAAGTAGTTTCTTTAAGAAAATCGCAAGTATTTGATATCATATATCCGGAAAAATATTTGTTTGCTGTTAAGGTGATTTATTTGAATAAAGGATATTATTTTTAACTGTAATTTTCCAAATTCTAAGAAATAAATATATATAATAAAAAAATTTAAAATTAGTAACTTCAAGTTACTAAATTTTTTTTTAGTGTGTACAAGTAGAATGGCAGATTTTAGACTTAGGATCCTTCAATTAGCACTAGACAGTCAGCTGTTGCGTCGAATATCCCAATACAGTACATTCAGTTAAGAAACATATTCTGCACCCATATAACTTTGCTAAAGCAACCCGATTTCAACAATTAGGTAAATGTATTTGCCGAAAGGTTCTTTTAAAGCTAATTTAACACCAGCCCGCAATATCCCAGAATCGTTCCAATTTCAACTCGCTTAGTCTGAAACCGTTTAATAGCAGTAATTTAAGCCATAATCAAGTTGCTACAGTTTTATGGAAGTTATGTATTGTTGTACTGCTTGGGCGTTAGAAGAGAACTAACAACCTTTCGCTAAATACTCCTTCGCACGTTATCCTCCCTTTTGATCGATAAACGAACGTTCTGTAAAGCGTTAGTATGTTAAAGCATTGGTTAAAGTAAGCTTGGTTTTGGTATCTCTAATAATTATTTCGAGATAAGTGGGAAGCGCGTCATAGGAATAAGTAAATGCATCATCGTATGAAAGCAAGGTAGAAAGTAAATATAATATATATATTGGAGGATTGATTAGTCATCGTGTGTTTATAATAGTCAGATGTATAAAAAAATATTTTATATTACTAATTTCAGTGTTCAGTTCAGTGTTACTCATCCTAAGATAACGATGCTGTGCATATAACAGATAATATCTTGTAGGATAATATTATCTATTTGCAAAGAATCCTTCAGAAATTTTAGTGCGCACTTTTTGGTTGTGTATAGTACCTACCCATGATTTGTTTCTATATTTTGCTTCACAATTTGTTTCTGTTTATAATAAATTGAAGGGTTTTAGATTTAAAGTATTAAAAAACGACTTTCTTAAAAAAAATCTATAGTACATAGTATACAGGGTGTATCAAATAAAAAAGTAAATTTTGCTTGTTAACTACACGACATATAAAGCACAAACCCACCGAAACCGGATTTCATCATTAAAACATAAAAAAATGTAAAATTTAGAGCCAAAAATTCTTTAGTCCGGGCCTGATGCAAAGAAACGTCATGTTAAGCACCCGCTAAACGTGGTATTATGTATAAATACATTGCACTCATTCAGTATTATTCTTAATGGTATGCCGTAAGTTCATTTAACGTCATTCTGAATAAATAAAGGCCAATCGGCCAGTGTGTCCTTGTAAAAATAGCAAAACTGAGGCATTTTAAATTTCTTATTTTTATAAAATAAACATTCCTTATTTGTTAAGAGCATTCTACATAAGTCTACAAAGTATTATTTTTAATATCCTGATAAGAGGTTCGAGTTTCACCGGATATGCGACTTCAGTAGTTATAAAAAACGTAAATATTTTTCTTTTGCTTTGTCGAATCGAGAGTTAGTTGTTAATAAACGGTACCACATGAATCTGAGTTATTTCTTTTGGATTTGCTTAATCAAATAACGCAAAATGAATTGAATCGAATTACACAGAAATAAATGTAGATACAGAAAATTTGCAAACACGCCGTTTTACTATGATGTCGCGCGAAAATGAATCTATACATTCCCGCGCTTTTGCCGATGCATCAAGCTTCGTTTTTCTTTGTATGAAATCATGATGGTCCTGAAAAGGATCCTTTTTTCGAGACGGGAAGAATTTAAATAAAATGTTCGAAGTGGCTTGCACTCCAAGCGGCGATCCACACAAAACTAACAGCGGTAATGGCTGAATGATAGTGGTATGTGGGGGTATACTCGGGACAGCATTTAGGTTGGGCACAGGTGCGGCTCTAGCCCACGGCATTTACAAAATATTTTTTTTCTCGTTAATGCTTACAGATAGACCCCCCTGTGCATTAAGACTTTTTGATCGTATATGATTACAGCTGCTACACATTATTATATTTACCTCTATATCTGATACATCCTGTATAGTACGACACGATAAATTTCGTTTTCGGAAATTTATCGTGTCGTATTGTGTGTAATTATGCATTTAAAGTAATGTTTTACCAGACTACACGGAAAAAGCAATAAAATCGGATCGGATAGAATTCGTATCGTGTGAAAGAGGTCTAACATTGTAATATTACCAAAAAAAAGAAAGATTATATGTCTCAGGAGAAACTTACTTATTTCTTACGATTTGGAAAATTACAGTTAAAAATAATATCTTTCATTCAAATAAATTATCTTAACAGAAAAAAAATGTTTTTTTGGATATATGATATGAAGTACTTACGATTTTCTTAAAGAAACTATTTATTTTATACGTTTTATAAGTCGGTACTGACAATGAGCAATATTCAATTGTGCACTTTCGTAAATATTTGACAATATTTAATACATCTGTTACCTGCTTTTTGCTAATAAAAAATAGTACGATATGAACATGCCTACCTGTAAAGCGTAAACACACACTCGTATTGTGCACTTAATGACGTAATAACGGCTCTATTACTAAAAATAACTCGTCTAGCGAGCGCACGAACAAAGGTTATTTAAAGTTATTCAAAAGCGTCAGGAAAATGGCGAAACTGAAAAGCTATGACGATGCATTTCCGCAGTGGTCTTATCTAACAGAAAACATCCGCGAAATGTCAGGGGTTTAGGTGGCGACACGGCAACACGAATGTCAGCCAGCAGACGTCCATAAAGGGGTCGTTTATCCTGCAGCGCCCGCCAGTCTGGCTTTTATTCCGGGTTCGCTCTGGAAAATGGCATCGTCGACTGACGTTCAACACATACATTTACAAATACGGTACTAGAATATAGCCGTAATGGAATGTTTTTCTTTCTTTTTGGAATCGCCTCTCTCTTTGTTTCATGACGATTAATTTAATTCCCTGTAATGCGACTATCAGAAAGAGTGTTGAGTTATTAAACACTGACATACCGGGTGTCCAGCCTAAGATGCAACGGTCCATAGCCGATTTATTATTGTTATTTGGAAAAATGTTTCAAATAAATGTTGCCTCGAATCATATTTTACACATTTCAAAATTAGTTTCAGTAATGGCGGACTTCCGGTTGTACCGGAAATAGATACTAACTTTATTATTTTAAATGGAACACCCTGTATATTATTGTATTTTTGGATTCCTTGTTAAATTTAAATAACAATACGTTAGGCATACATTGGGGCTAAGTTGTACCGTTTCCGAATTACATGACGTTTTTCGAAAAAAATGACATTTGGAATGTCAGCGGTGTTTGGAAATATCTCCGGAAATACGAAAGTTAGAAAGATGCGATTTTAAGTTTCCGCTTAATCATGAAACAACACACGTCTTTTATTTTAAAATTGTTGCGTTTACATTACAAAATTATTAAATAGGGCTCTGTAATTTTACAACTCTAAAATCATGGATAACTTGATTTTTTTAAATTGAATGGTACAGCAATTTTTACATAAATGGATGTGAAATTTAATTTTCTTTCGATTTTATACGAGTGTCATTGTGTCTATCTCCAAAGGTTTTGGAGATATTTGCGATTTTCCAGTTTTTCATGATAGATACGTATTGCGAAGCGCCGGCCACCTTCCCCTCGCATTCACCACCATTGGGACTGGCTGCAGTAATACTGGCATGCTTAGAAAGTGGTCAACAGAGTACAATAAGATGACTGGGAACAAACAAAACTTGAAATTAAAAAAAAGAAAGCACAACATTGTGAACTTTTTCGAGAAAGTTATGTTTTCAGACGAAGCTACCTTCCACAAAAATGGATTTGTGAATCGTCACAATTGTTGTTCTTATGACACACAAAATCCGCATCGATTTATTGCAGCACATAGTCAGTACAGAAGGTCAGTGAACGTGTGGGCAGGTATCTTTAGACAACATATCATAGGTTTGTTCTTGCATAACCAACGCCTGATGGGTAGGGTTTATATGGAATTTCTTCAGAATAATTTGGGCGTTTTGTCAGAAAATATTCCGCTAGCTACTCGTCAGCTGATGTGGTTCAACACGATGGTGCTCCATCTCCTAATACTGTCGAATTTCGTCAGTTTTTGGATGTCTTTTTCAGACCGCTGGATTGGGCGTGGAGGACAGATGACAGATGGCCTTCGAGATCGCCAGATCTTACAAGCTGCGATTACTTTTTATGGGGTTCCACTAGTTTTATTGTATTCTGTTGGCCACTTTCTAAGCATGCCAGTATTATTGCAGCCAGTCCCAAGCCTGGTGAAATGCGAGAGGAAGGTGACCGACGCTTCGCAATACGTATCTATCAAGAAAAACTGAAAAATTGCGAATATCTCCAAAACCTTTGGAAATAGACACAATGACACTCGTATGAAATCGAAAGAAAATTAAATTTTACATCCACTTATGTAAAAATTGCTATACCATTCAATTTAAAAAAAAAACAAGTTATCCATGATTTTAGAGTTAGAAAATTACAGAGCCCTATTTAATAATTCTGTAATGTAAACGCAACAATTTTAAAATAAAAGACGTGTGCTGTTTCATGATTAAGCGAAAACTTAAAACCGCATCTCTCTAACTTTCGTATTTCCGGAGATATTTCCAAACACCGCAGACATTCCAAATGTCATTTTTTTTCGAAAAACGTCATGTAATTCGGAAACGGTACAACTTAGCCTCAATGTATGCCTAATTAACTTAATTAAAAACTAATTTTAAAATGTGTAAAATATGATTCGAGGCAACATTTATTTGAAACATTTTTCCAAAAAAACAATAATAAATCGGCTATGGACCGTTGCATCTTAGGCTGGACACCCGGTATGTATATGAATTTAGATAGTAACTAGAAAATAGTTTCTTGTAACGTAGTAATTTTGAAAATATAATTCTTAATGTGTACTACAAATTTAAGATGAAAGAACAACTCTAGTTTCAGAAACTTTGCCTATAACTTGTCAAAAAAGATGATGTCTTTGTTCTAACTGTTCGTCAAAAGTAGATTTATAAATTGGACTGGCAAAAACGAAACAGAGATAATAACAGTACTCTCAAAAAAAACTGCAAAGAAGATAAGCTCTTAATTTACAAAACCATGGCGAAAACAAACTTAAAATTGGAAATAATAAATATAATCTGCTTCTATATAAATATTCTAGTAAATTTAAATAAATTTAAAATAAATTTACAATAGCTTTTAGCAATAAATTACGGGTAATTTATGCATGTACTTGTTATTTACAATTTATTTGTGTTATTATGTTATTTTATATTTTATTATTTTATTTGCTTATATTGACATGTTCTACGTGCTACTGCAACACTGAATAAATAATCTATTTATCTATCTAAAGGTTTTATATTAAAGCAAATTTTGTTGGAACATAATTTTTTTATACACAGCAAACATTTTTGGCAAAATTCTTGTACGATTTTGGGGCAATTCTGTGCCCCTAAAACCGTACAGATATTTTACTTTTAGAAGTAATATTTCCAACCATAAGTAATTTTTCGAAGGTTCTTTCATGTAACTTGCAAAAATTTCGAAGTGTGGGTAACTTTTTCAAGATCTCTTTATGTAGTCTGGACTACTCACAAGTAAAATTTCTAAAGTAGTGATAATTTCCATAGAATTTTCACTTGTTTAAAAGTAAAATTACAAAGAAATGTTCAGTATTTCTGATTTTTTTTTCCTAACAAAAAGGAAAATATCGTCGAAATGAAAAAGCCCTGGTGTGTATTTAATTAGAATTTAATGCATAAAAGGCAATAAAAATATGAAAATTTCTAATGCTTATTACTAATAACTTCTTCCGGGTTTCACCGTGGGTCAAAACTTTCGCTCGACGTTTCGCTGTTCATACTAACAACTTCTTCAGGATAACTGAAATTTAGTTTGAACTTCAGTTATCCTGAAGAATCTGTCAGTATGAACAGCGAAACGTCGAGCGAAAGTTTTGACCCACGGTGAAACCCGGAAGAAGTTATTAGTAATAGTTATATTGGCCGTGAAAGCCTACGCAGTGTATCTAATGCTTACTCAAAATCACTGCACGTCAGTTACCCGTTTCCTCTCCACATTGGCGGTTAATTCGTCAAAATCAAGGGCCACCGTAAGCAATGAGGAAACTTATGTGATCCTAAGAAATATTTATCTGGCAAGTAATAGATAAATATTTGATAACTATGTCTGCCATGTAGAAAACTTATTCCAAGAATGGAAAGTTAGTGTAGTGAAATAGGAGAACCGCCACCTACACGGCAATTTCTGTACTTATAGAATATGTTTAACGTATTTGCTACTATATCCTAGAAAACTTTGCTAATATATGTTTAGAACGTCATGACGTTATGATTTACAGTTTTGTAATACAATTTTGACGTAAATCTACTACTACTTTATCTGGAACTGTACCGACTTTGTATAAAATACATAGTTTTAAGTGACAATTTAGAAAGTGATGGGTAGTTCTGAAAAGAGATGATGCGTGTTTCGACCGTAAATATCTGGTAAACATATTCTTGGGAAATTCCTTGAATTATGATTTATGATTATACGTTTGGGGCGCTTGCCTAATACATCGCGGCGTGCGTATTCACTTTCTCTTATGCATTTGAATTGAAATACCGGGATACTAGTGATTTTATTGTTATTATTATACTAATTACAGTTGACAGACTTTCGTGGTATCGAATATTTTGTGCACAAAATGTTTATGTTTTATAAATAAACGAAATTTGTTTTATTCAGATTATTTTATCTTTTTAATTTTGTATACTGTTTATTAGATAACTAGTTCGTGTGCATTCTGTGTGGTGTGTATAGTTATGCGAAAGACATTAGATTGTTTCATCGTAGCATACAGTTTTGCTTTTATTTGCTCTAAAGTGTGCAAAAATAACTTCTTACAATGAATAAAAAGTGATCAAAGACTGCAATACATTGTGCTGTGGAAACATGCTTCAATAATTCTAAAAAAACAAGATGTAGTTTTGTTTTTTTTCTGATAAATAAAATGTGGTAAATTCTCTACATATGTTTTCTATATCAAATATATTCATTTTCCATTTTGTATTATAGTGCTCTTACATGGACAGAGAAATGTAAACAGTAGGATATTTATATAGACAAATTTATGGAAAACTGCTTGAATACTCTGAAAATACATTCCGAAGACTTGCAATTTAAACGCTTTAATAGATTATTAAAAACAAATGTGACAAGGCAATATATTTTAACAATGAATGTTTTTCCATGATTTTTTTGTACCAACAAGTATTACATATCAATTAGGATATTGGAAACCTAAAAAGATTTGAACGGAGAATTTTGTAGAATTTTGTAGTAAAATGGTATAATTAAACAAATTAAATTATTAAAGCAGTGAATAAAACTTTTTTCTTGTTTTATTTATAATACATTATGCAGTTAACTTCTATGTCTCTGTAAAAACTTATAAAGCTATTTGCTTATAACTTCCACTACTATCATGATTCTTTTAAATATTTCAACGTCAAAGCAAACATCACATTAATAAAATAATATCTATTATGGTATACATATAATATAATACTTAAGATTATTTATTTCCCTATCGCTAGAAGATGCCCCTAAGTTCACTTTGTATTTGTAGGTCACGAAAGCGTGTCCACAAAACATCAGAGGTGCTAACAATTATGTCCTTACTGTTACACTGTCAAATACACATTTTACTCTTTGAGAATCAAGACGAAATAGTAGGATTTTTAAAATAAACTTTTTTAACTTAATATTGTTTTTTTCCACTGCAAAATTACAAAAAATAAAATAAAACCCCGCATTTTTTTGCAATAAAACTCCAATTTCTATTTTAATTGAATAATACATTACACTGTAATTCCTCTAATATCTAATATCCTTTGCATAGTTTATAAGAAGAAATGAACAAGCTATTACAATAGAATACATTCCCGTCAGATAATTGCACTACGGAAACATATAAAAGCATGAAGTATTTCTAATTAATGACATTAAAACTATACTTTTTGGTGTGCCATCTATGTCACGAATACCAAGCTAAAGTAATATCTGTTGTAGCAGATATCTGTAAACTTCTCTTCTGTGTATCTCAATTTTGTTTTTCAAGTTGTTTATCATAATTAGACTGTTTAATTAGCTACTCTTATGTTTATTTTATTTCTACAACAATTCCCGAGTGAAGCCATGCAATTTTATCTACATTTACAGCTCCACATTTAAATTTTTTGTTAATTTTCTACATCGCCTATTCATGCATGTTTCACTTTCTGTTATTAAACAATATATTTTAAGTATGCAATGGAAAATGTATCGTTTCACTCCGCATATTCATGGAGAGTGTGTAAATGCCCTTGTTTTCCAGAAAAACCGCCTATGTTGCGAAAATAACTTGAACAAAGTAACCCATGTTATACTGCCATTATGTTGGCGCGAAAGAGGTTTGTAAACGCCCCCTTAAGAAGATCGTAAGTACCTGCTTGATATCATATATCCAAAAAATATTTGTTTGCTGTTATGGTAATTTATTTCAATAAAAGATATTATTTTTAACTGTAATTTTCCAAATTTTAAGAAATGTTAAGTTTCTCCTCAGAGATATTAATATTTTTCTTAGTAATATTACGTTATGTTAAAGATGTTTTTCAAAGAAACAGAATTTTTTCCATTCATATTCACGTAAAACATTTTGCACATTCACTCCCATTGAATGCGGAAAATTAACCAAAAAAGTGATTTTTACCAAGAAATATTGCCTAATTTTTTTTAGTGTGTGGGGAGTTTTTAACAAAAAATGCTGAATTAATTCCAACGTGCATGCAAGTTGTTTCAGATATTTCATGTTCAAATTATAGCAGAGGGCGTAACAGACTTTAAAGCATTAAAAGAATAACAAACAGATTTTCTGATATGAATTAATATCACCTACTAATACTCAGTATAATAGTTCTAAAATAACAAGAAAACAGAACCACGTGTGGCCGAACACCATGTCATTTATGCCCACGTTTGACTTGAACCAGAACATTCTAAGTTAACGCATGTGCACTTTGTTTATTTCCTTATCACTTCAAAATTACTATATTTAGGACTGTAATTTTCCAAATTTCAAGAAATTTTAAGTTTTTCCTAAGAGATATTAATATTTTTCTTGGTAATATTACAATGCTAGAGCTTTTTTTTCTAAGAAACATAACTTTTCCTATAATATTCACGTAAAATACTTGTATTATGGGGAAGTTTCTAACATTTCAACATTTTCCATAAGTTTCTGTACATTTACCCCCAATCAGTGCGGACAATTATCAAAGAAAGTGATTTTTACCAAATTTAAATAATTTGCTGAAAAATCAGGTTATTCATAAACGATATTGTGTCATTAGTCAATTTATTTAATATAAAATTTTGAAAAAGTTAAAATTTTAAAACGGAACAATACACCTTAAAATACCATTAAAGAATAGAAATGCTATCATATGCAAAATGTACATCGCCACAGAGAATAGCAAACAATTTTTTATTAGGAGAGGATGATGTACATTAAAACCAGGTAAATTTTAAGGAATAGTAATTAAATTAGTAAAAAATAATAAACTTTGTAATCACTACATTGCAGGACTGAGGAAGGTAATTGTATTATTTTTCTCTATTGTATTATCATTCTCATTTCTTACATACATAAATCTAAATAGATACCTATAATTTATACACAATATTTTTTTTGGCATAAAACGAATTCTAATCTCTCCCATAGAATAGAATTCACGTGTTTGAATTCCAATCCAATATTATTAAAATACAAAAACAATGGAGTACATTAAATTTGTTTTTATTTACATTCTGTATAAATTTAAAAAGCTTTAAGAGTATTTATAGAACCGGATTATGGTATTACTATATTTTTATCTATATTATATGTATTAGTTCATTGTTAGAAAACGTTACGTAAATTACATTATATTATTATTGTTTTCCGTTTACTATTTATTGATAAAGCATAAACTTAAAATTTGCATATGTTTAGATATTGTGCAATTCTTTATGTAATCTATATTCTTTATTTATTAAATATCTTTGTAATAGATATTATTTTTTGTTTATAGTGGCTATACTAATGGCTTTAGTGGATAAAATCTAGAGCAGAGGAATGATACATTTTACGAAAAATACGTGAAAATGACATAAAAGTATTAAATGTTCGTATTTAATAAATGATATTACCTGTATCAGAAAGTAATCATGTTTTTTACTTCCGATATCCATATTATTGTTAATTACGAATTAAGCCCAATAATAGCGGCTTTCACTGTTTTTTTTATGTATTTTTTTTTGTCGGTATCAAAAATAGCACGTTTTTTTAATAATCTTAAATTATAATCTTATCATTAAGGCTTTTGAGCCTTAAAAGAATTTTTTTTCTTCGAAACTGCGGATTATCTTGGTTTTTTGTTCATTATTATTTTTCTTAAAATATAAAACTTTCTATCGAGAAGTAGTATTTTTTTTGTATATCTAAATAAATAGGTATAATTTATACATAAGTACTTACGTAATAAGCGATGTATTCGGTTGTATACTGCAGCTTTTTATTTTGGCAAAATCTGGGGTTAAGAGTCAAATCGAGCCTTGAAGTTTTAATGATTTCTATTTTTTACCCCTTTCATTTACATAAAATAAACGTAGTTGAATCATCGTAGTGTTCATGTGGTGGAGCTGAGGGTAACTGAAACCACATTTTCTTTGAATGTTGTCTGTTGAAAGACAATATCGATGAACTATATACCTATCTGTCTCATAGCAGAATCCGTTCCATTGCTGGTTAATGTGGCATTTCTGTTAATTCTGAATAATAAACATATGATGAATTCATCAGTTTCTCGCAACAAGCGAAGATCTATATTTGAGTTTGACGTTAACGTGATCAATATGACCGACAACTCCATAGTACAAATAAACTAGGCAGAACTATTTTAAAATTTATTGCTGGCAAATGGGCTTTGATCCCGCAGGCCAATATATCTATTAAAAAAAAAAAAAAAACATTTTCTGTTTGGTAAACATATTTCTAAATGGTGGGGAGTTGTAAACGTTGTTTTTTATGTAGCCCCAAAAAAAGAAATCCATTGGAGATAGGTCTTGTGATCTTGATGGCCAGAATCTTTTTGAAAAACTTCCAAGAGGAAAAGAAAGAAGCATTTGGTAGTTTTGGGGCAAAAAAAAACATTGGAAATGCGGTCTATGTTGTAATTATTCTGTTTTATTATTATTATTAACAAAACAAGTTGTGCAGCAAAAATAATTCCCATTTTGAGGTTTTCCTTTTCAAGGTTATAAAAATTTCTAAACTAATTTGACATAGTATGCATGATTTTCTTTCACAAAGTATACACAGAATAAAATATGACTGCTGCATGACCTCAATTGCTTTTGTGTACAGGCTAATTTCGAAGGAACGATTAAGTCTTATTTTTTGCTAAAATTAAGCAAAACTTCATATTTGGATATAGCGACGAATTTAAAACAACATTTATTAATAAAACAATCTTCTACACCCAAAAACTGAGATACTTTACTTTTAGCATAGTCTCATATTTTCCCTCGTATACAATTAAATTTTCACAGATTTAATGAGTGTTATTCTAGTTTTAAGACATGCAGAGATAATTTCTAAAAAAAAAGATTTACTAAATTCAAGGACAAAAAACCCATATGCTGCGCACTTTCTACCGGTCATTGTGTATACAATTTAACTTTTCTTCTTCATATACACGTATACAGTAAAAAAATGTCTTTGCACTTCCGCGCGCCTATTAACTAGTATTAATTCTAGACACTTCCGCGTCCAATTGTTTAAGTGTCCTATTTTAGCGCCTTAAGGCCGTTTTACGCCTAGCTATTTATTGCGCAATTTTTAATCCGTGTTATACACGTAAAATTTTAAATTGGCCAATAAATTGCGCAATAAATAGCTAGGTGTAAAACGGCCTTTACACACATTACGGAGGGATGTGTACTCTGGATACTTTTTACCAATCAGAGCAAGAAAAAGCGTAATTGTCGTAAGTGAGGGAAATCATCCCAATATGAGAGCTTAGGTTCCTTTGTCATAACAACTAATTTACAAATAGTTCACTGTCATCAACACTATTTTTGTACCTTTTCCAATGTATTTCCAAATTTTTCTGTTTATGGCGTATAGAGACGTTAACTTTTTAATTATATGAAAGGGATTAAATTATTGACTGAATATATTGATTAAATTGAATATAGATTCTTTATGCACGATCATGGTTTAATTATATACAGTCGCAAATGGCCAATTGAAAAATGCCCGTAATAGTAATGTAGTATGGGCGCAGAAATAGGAAAATACTTGATGGGCGCGGAAATAACAGGCACAGAAGTGGCATACACTGTTTATAACTGTTTCCTAAAAAACTTCCGATAAGTACTTGAACTTCAGTGCTATTATGCAATTTTCTTATGCTTCTATTCTTTCTAAGATTATAAGAGTATATTTATAGAGAACATGGATTATAGAATTTGTATATTTTTAGCTGCTGATTCAGACTCACTATTAGCACTTAGGTAGCAGATTATATTTACTATTGTTTTCTGTATTTACTATTTATTGATAAAGCTTATACGTAATTAACTAAGCATTATGCACATCGTTTGCGTATTGTGCAACTTTTTGCCATCTAGATAAAATTTTTAGGGATTAAATAGATATATATCTATTATATAAATTTTGAATAAGGGAAAAAATATCTTTACTACGTTTTTAAAACAAGATAAAAAAATCCACTGATCATTGATAATCTAGAGGAAACTAATAGGTACATATGATTGGAATGTTATTAGTTTCATTGTATCTACCTTTAGGAAGTTTAAAATTTTAACAATAGGTTAGACATAAAGCGTTTCTTTTTTATTAACGAATAATTCAACAGAAATATTCTTAAGAATTCTTCGTGATACCAAAAATCGTTAATTCATAGGCAACACGCAGAAATTGGAAGTCTTATTCAAAAACCGACACCGACAGATTTGAAGTTTAAAAAATGTCATCATCTGTCATTATGTCAACGAGAACGAATGCTACAGTTATTTGTATCACTAGGCCAGAAACTACAGTTTTGATAGTATGAGTATATGGTTTGTACGAATACTCGCAAAAGAGTTTCTGGCCGTGTGATACACTCTATTTTTTGGGCCGCCAAATCTTAATTTTGAATTGAAAATAGAAAAGAAATTTTGACGCTAGGGAGTTGACAGTACAAGTTGGCACACATGTTACATGCCTTAGTATTTTGACGTTTCCGAGAATAAGTCGTTTTCTGTAATTTTCTTTCTAGTTTAATATCTAGTTATCAATAATTAGTGCTTTCCATTCACCGTCTATCACTCCTACTCTGCTACTACTCTACTCTACTCTTGACCTACACAATTTAGAACCAATGGAACGCTTTTTGTGCTTTTAAATTGTAAAAAGAGGCGGGAAAGGAACCTAACCTAGAAATCAGATTTTGATGTAAACAAACAAATCATGACCGCAAGGAAATCTTACTTCAAAATGTCAAAAAAATCTTACAACGATTATAATAGTAATTATTTAATTTGCAATCATTTAATTTACTAAAGCAAAAAGAAACATTTTTCCACAAATAATTTAAAAAAAAAGAAAACCGCTGTAGCTTTCTAACCTGTCATAAATGGCGTGTAGAGCACGAAACACTAGCAAATAAGTTAGTGCATAAGGGGAAAAGGGGAGGTAAAACTGAGTACATTGGGAGTTTCGTGCTCCTAATCAAAGGAACGCTTAAATTGCAGTTAGAGTACACCGGAAGTACTACCAAACTGCTTTTATGAGTGAATGGAAAGCACTAAATAAGTGCAATGAAGACATCAGTTCATCTTAGCATGGTTGAACAGTAGCTTAATGACAATTTATTACACATCTGTCGTGTGGAATCTAGTGTAGCCAACCTTTAGTGACATTTTTGCCTGCCTAAGCGCAAAAACCAATTTTAACTGCGCGGGATCGCCATTTTTTTTTAGTTTTTTAGTCATTCTAACCAATAACTTTCCTAAGCTCTGCTCCTACCAAAATGGTTTTTGACAGTCGTTTGACAATTTTCAACGAATTAGCATAGCCAATAAATGTGCATTATGTGTAAACGGCTATGGCAAGAAACATGTCAAAATGATAACTAGCGAATTTTGAATGTGCGCGCAAAATTGCCGTATGTTCTGAATTCGTTTTAGTTCAGTAGCAATTATTATGATCGAGGATTGAAAAAGGTTTGAACAAAGAAAAAACCGAAGCACGAACAAAATTATCTACTAGATTTTATTAGATTAAGACTGAAAATATAAAAAAAGGCAATATACAATTGTTAGTTTGAGCCAAAAATACGGATTTGTGTCATATGGACAAACATCGATGTAGATTAAAAAATGGAAAGATAATAGATATCAGCGGCGGCTGGTTCGTACGTTTTACAGCCATTACAATGATCTAAGTTCTTCGCATAAGTTCGTAACATGTTCGTATTTCGGACGATTGCACACGAACTTCAATCATTGTATTGGCCCCACCTGTGACGTATGCACCAGCCGCCACTGATAGATATTAGGTATGTATGTAAGACATTGTTATTAGATGAAAAATTAAAAAAAAGTAGTACCTCACATGTATATAAATAAGATTATAATTATATAAAATTATAAGCATAAATGAAATGTATAAAATAAATTACCAACAGATAAACAGAATATAGACATACATTATATGTAAATTCTATAATTTCTAGTTAAACATATGAAAGTCTGATAAAAAATTTCAACAAGGAAATGAAAAATTGACTGGAATTTCCGGATTAAATCGAAAGAGTTATTAACGAATAGCAAGCATCAGAATTCATGAATTTTTCGTGTTATTTTGACATTTCCATTTAACATAGATCGAATCTCATTTCATACAATAATATACTGAACACTAAGCGAATACGAGTTCCAGATCGGATCTTAGCCCTCCAAATGGTTCGTTTCCATCAGCACTGTACAACCACTACAAGTGAAATATTACCGCTTGCCGTGTATTTCAAATGGGAAGTGGTAACTTTTCAGTTGCGGTGGCTGTACATACCGAATGTGTTGTGCGTGATATTATTCGCAGATATTACACACATTTCACATTTACATATCATATAGCGAAAATCGATTATCATTATATATAGGCTGTATCGGTCTGAAACGCGTTTAACTATGTGTACAGTTATTCACGGAGAAATAGAATACGTAATATTCTGCCTTGGTATTGCCTTAGTCGTAATCGTAAATTAGCGGATGACTCATGCTATAAATTGGCAATTCAGTAGGACGCCTAGACGTCTGGTCTCCGTTCTTCCAAAATTATCATCTTCCATTGAAATGCTGGCGGAGATATCTGGTTATATAATAACAAAGTGTCCTGCTATCCTTCGAAAAAAAAAAAAACGAAAGATTGACAAAACAAGTAAATTATCTAATTATCTGTAGTTTTGTCTGTTCAGTTTAAATGTTCACGTATCCTTCTGCGGAAATGTTTGTGTTTACTTACATATATCTACTTCTATATGGTTATGCCAGAGAATTAATACTGCTATTGTTTTGTAATTCTATTAGTTTATATATCATCTACATTTTATTTCAATAACGGCATAAAATATTTCAAGTTTAGTTGAGTGCAGTCCAGATAATAATGAAAAAAATACTGGTTGTAAATTATGAAGATTACAAATAAGATAAAAGATAATTTTAATCAAACATTATATAATACATTCGTAGATAACACATAGATACTTAAAATGTATTCTTTTCATATAATTATAATGAAATAAATTTTATTTTTGTGGCGCCATCTCACGTTGAAGTGTTTCAAGTTCTACTGTCGACATTCGCGCGGATATCTGTTCTGTAAACTTTCGACCCGTCACACACAGATGGCGCATTCGACACTTATTTTTGTGGCCATATATAATTAATTTTGTATATTTAATGCCTAAAAATGTATTGTTTTGTCAATATACATAAATATCAAATTTAATTTTAATTTAAAAGTTTTAAATGTTCATTGAATACAAATATAACGAAAGTAAATACTTATGTATAATTAAAGAATCTAATTATTACATAGGTACTCTAAAGTTTTTTCATGTATAATCAATCTTTCTGACTTTTAATTTCTGCATTAATGCCAATATAAATAACATTACTTCGTCAAAAATTGACAATAATGGAAAGTAAAACCAGCAAACAAATAAGAAAAGAACCGTCACTTGTCGGCACCTTTAATGTTTTGTTAGAAAAAAAAATCACACTGGTGTTGCATTATTTTAGTACCATCAGCTTCTTCTTTCATTTACACCAGTCATAAAGAGCGTGTGTTAGAGAGGAAAGAGGAAAGTACAAGTCAAGAGTCAAAATGGATGATGCTGTGGTGTGGAATTTAAATGGTAATAAAGACATTGTTACTGCTATTACTAAATAAAAAATGCAATTAGAAACAAAGGGAATAACAATAAGTTGAATTAAAAAAGTGATACAATTACCCTAAGGATTTAGGCACTCCCAACGAGCGTCAAGATCAACGTCAGAATAAAAATGATTGCTGTGCAAGGAACACCTCAAAAAGAACAGACAAACAGCGTCGGCACCTTTAATCCCAGGGGGAAGAATTCGTGACTTTCAGATCGCTTATTAACTGCTATTGGCTGAAACGAACTCAAAAAAGATGGCGATTTCGCGCGCACATTCAAAATGTGCTGCCTGTTAGGTTGACATATTAGTAGCGTTTTTTTTACAAGAAATCTCAGATAATCTTACTTCACTAGAGATATTTTGCTAAAAACCCTGTTCTTTTTAAACGACACACTTTGAGATTTACCTGAGATTTTTACCTCCCCCCTTGCCGCTAGCGCACAACCTCGCAAGGGTATGCAGTAGTGAGTGTAAAAACACAGTTGGATGGAGGGGATACCAATAACAAGTATAACCTCGTTTTTTCTATAACCCTTTATTTGTGTCAGTTTTTTGTTTGTCAATTGTGATTGGAAAGCATTTAAAATGTGTTTCTATCAACTTGATTTTACATATTACGAAGTTGTTTGAGCTTTTTATGCCTGTTGCGTATAATACAGGTTAATTTTGATATTAAAAGCAACTGTAAAACGAACAATTATTAAATTTTCTTTATGCATTATATCACACTTCTATAATGTACTCTTTTAATATGGACTACGGACTGAAAATTTGAGGTTAACTTTACTTTGACTACATTACGGTCTTTGACAATCTAAATACAAATATGTCTTACCACGCCACACAGTGACTATTTTACGAATTATAAAATATTGAGTAAGGTGTGTTGCGTTCTTTTAGTCGAGATCATCTCAGATAAATATCAATTCCCTGGAGAGATAAATGAAGTGAGACGAATTGTAAAAAGAACGCCACTATTCCTTTAGTGCAGCTTGAATTACTTGCTTAATGTGCGTTTTTAGGTTATAAAAACATCGAAAACTGTCAAATGATTGTCAGGAATTTGTCAGGAAGCCTGGCTTCTTATTGGCTAGAACGAACTCCGAAACGGTGGCGATTCCGTGCAGTAAAATTTGATATATGTATAGCTATTTGTTCTTGCTCTTAGAGGTCCCTTGGCAGTGGCGCTCTCTCTGTAAATTGACAGTGCTATTAGAACGCGTAAAAATCGTGCACGCAGATTCGTTATTATTGATATGCGCAATCTATATAATTTGGAATTTTCAACGAAGGTTTGTTTATAAAATATTTGACGCCACTACTTAACTCTGGACCATTTCAGCCATGTTGAAGAACAGGTTAAGAATCATGTTTAGTCCACTATGATTATTTTACTGTTTTAACGAAATGCTAGCACAGATATCTGGTTATACAATATCAAAGTGTCCTGCTATTGTTTGGAAGAAACTAAAGAAGAAGATTGTTTAAATGTTCACGTATTTCCTCTGCGAAAAAATGGATTATAAATTATAAATTGAATTGCATTTTTTGGGGCAAGATTTTAAGCACCGTGGTGATAACAGATATTTGCCGCTGGATTTTTTTAAAACTTGAAAACTGTTGCAAATATGTCAGTTTATTTATTTTTCTTAAATATTAATTTATAGTTTTATTGAGTGTTATGGTTGTGGTAGCCAGAAAAAATTAGTGCGTATTCTCGTAGGTTAGTTGCATCCTTTACTCTTGGTAGCTTATATGAATGGACCTTACTTCCGCTTCAGTCCACAGACTGTCATCTCGAATAAAAAAATACGCTTACCGTTACTTGAAACGCAAATAAGTGTTTTTCTATGTATTTTGTAAAAGTATAACATTTTTATATTGACAAGATAATATATGTTTGTGTGCTATGTATGAAAAAAAGTGTTTGTAGCATTTGCTATTTGTGGTACTGTTGTATCATGAAATTAATTTTTAAGCTACCAAGCAATTAAATGTGTTGAAACGTTAAACAATATGTGTTTATTGACTTTATAATGAAAAAGTCACCACTATCAAGAAAACTAAAAAATCAAAGAAAAGAAAACATGGCAATTTAATATGACGGTGCGTTGATTCCATTTAGGAGTGTATATATAAGGAACTGTATTTTTCTATGTTGATTGGTTTGAGAAATGCTGATAAAACATCACATCTGGCAGAAGTTGATTTATATGTATTTGAAAAAGCACTGGTGATATTCTATTTTAGTTATTTTACACTAAATAATAAATATTTTATACTAAATAATAAATATTTAATTATTGTTCTAATTTCATGTTTGTAATGCATCTTTTTTTACGTAACATTTTTACATTGGCCCTTATTTAACCTGGCATAAGGTCACGCTCAAACGACTTTTTACCACTACCGTTAACAAGTTCCACATTGCGCAACGTTCTAATTGACCTCCGCATTGTTACGTGATCACAATCAGCTATCCTTTTCTATTTAGCTCCCGTAAAGCTGGTTGAAGACTTCTATCACAAGCACAGAATTAACTCCACACAACAGAAATGAAGAACTTTCATCTTTAACAACTTACTAAATTAATTTCTTTTTACGACAGGCCGAACGTTATTGAGGTTTTGTCCTTTGTCATTTAGGGGTTTGATCGAAATTATAAGAAATTGGAAAGAAAACTTCGGGTCAATAGGACAGGTTAGAGGTCCAGCAAAGTGTTACATCAGTAATTATGCAATGCTGTTGATTTGATCTAGAATTGTTTATGAACGGGCACTAATGAGGTAAAACAAGTGCGTAGGTGAATTGTGAAGAGTGGTACGTTTTGTATTAGTATGGAATTCCGTATGAAAGGCGCCGCCTATTATTAAAAATACCAATGAGTAATGGAGGTGTTATGTTGCAAATTTAGGTTTATTGCTTGTTATTCGTTTCGTATATTCGAGAAAATGTTTCCTAACGATGCCGATGATTGATTGTGGAGGTCATTTGTGCAAAAAATATATTTTCATCTTTTATAACAAGCGATATCTCATTTATCGTTTATCAAGTTACACATGTTTATTTCCAAATTTATTGCTGATTATAGACTTATTGTCTTTGCAGATTATATTCAAAGACGATAAGTTAGCACGGGCTGAAGCTTTAGCGAATAGCTTTTACCAAGTCACTTTCGATACTCATAGAAGGAGAGAGAAGAGTTGTCAGCTGCCAATTTTACACGTAGATATCCGGTATTTATGTATTGGTTCACTTTGATCTGAGGGGATGAAAATTCGCGGCCTTCAGCCTGCTTACGAACTGCTAAACTGCTATTGGCTAAAAACGAACTAAAAAAAGATGATGATTGCGTGCGCTCATTTAAAACTTGTTACCTGTCATGTTTGACATGTTCCTTTATCACAGCTGTTATTCGCTTGAATGTAGGTTATAGAACCTCGAAAACTGCCAAATGATTGTCTAAAACGATTTTGACAAGAGCTGAGCTTGCGAGTGCTTGAGTTCCTATTGGCTAAGAAGAACTCAAAAAGAGGTGATGATTACGCGCTAACAAAATTTGCTAAGTATCCGTTCTTAGTTTATCTTCCTTGAGTCTAGCATCCAAGAATGCTGAAAGTAAAGTGCACGGCGTTTTTTTCATCTCACCCCTTACTTCCAATGGAAAACATGCATAAAAACCTTTAATTTAGTTAAAAAAAAAAACAGATTTGCCGATATTTTTATTGCTGTTTCAATCGTTATTGGCGACAAATCATCATACAAAATTGTTGAGTGAATTGAGTTGTCAAAACGCAGTGTTACCAATCCATATCTATTGACTGCAGCGTTGCCAATCTCTCGGATACGAATTACCGGACTTTGATGAAAAAAATATCGTATTTGTAACAATTTCACCGTACAAATAAAAACAAAATCGTATACCTAATATTTAAAGTTTTTAAAGATTCTAATATGAACTAGTTAGTTGATCGTTAGGATTAGAATCGGATATCAATTTATTTTTTTCTGTTTCATAGGTCAATCATATTGGAAAATGCATATAACTTATTTATTTTCAACCATTAATCGAAGCCATGAATTTTGATAGTTGAAATCAAGAATTTTTGAAATCCTAAAAGTAAAGGGACAGGTTTCTTTAAAAAAAAATATATATTCTTCATTTTTTGGAGATGTTTGGACCATCACTATCAGTGTGTAGCATGTTTAAACACATTTTTTGCATAGAGGGAAATATTCTATGACACAGAACGTGCAAAGGATGAATTTCTAAACCTACATCACTGACGTCCTTGATGGGGGGAAACCCATAATCTTAGTAATCAGGAAGAGATTTCTCTCTCGGCGAACACCCTAAATAAATATTTCTGCACAGTCGGACAAGAGATTGCCGAAGCTATTCAAGGTAATGAATCATCCGAAATCTCACTACAAAACCATGGAATAAATAATACACAATTGCTTTATCTAGAGCCAACCATTTCCAGTGAAATTGAGCAAGCTATAAGACATTTTAAGGGCAAGTATACCACGGAAATTTATAACATATCCACTAATTTATTGAAAGAAATACATGCAGAAATAGCAACCCCATGGTAATAGCCATCAATAGTTACATAGAGCAAGGAGTGTTTCCTAGTTTGCTCAAGGTTGGTAGAGTTTTGTCCATACACAAGAAAAGTGATAAAAACAACTGCTCAAATTACAGACCTATAAGCATTTTACCAGTAATATCAAAAGTATTTGAGCAAATCATTATGCAGAGGTTGGTAAGTTATTTTGATCACAATGGATTCTTCAGGCCTGAACAACACGGCAACAGAAAACGGCATTCCACTGCTAGTGGTAAATTCCATATATAAGGCAACTTACTGGATTTATGGCGTGAGAGAATAACCCCTTAATTTATTAAAATCATACCTCATCGATAGACAACAATTAACGGAATGGAATAATACTTCATCCGAGCTTATGACTATCTCTCACGGGGTTCCCCAAGGGTCAATATTGGGTCCCCTGCAATTTATCATCTATGTCAACGACCTCTCGTCTAATTTTAGTGAAGCTCAGATATGTCTGTATGCGAATGATACCTCACTACTAATGCACGCATCAAACCCGAAGGAATTGCAACAAAATTCAAGACAGCCAATTCAAAAGGCCGAAAACTGGTCTGCCGCCAACAAATATCGTATTTTTGTCTATTTTACCGTGCAAGTACAGTAATTACCGTGCGTTTGTTAACACTATTTGACTGTTACGTTGACGTATTGATTATTAAATGAAATTAGATTTTCCCGGCAAAAAAAATCTAATACAAATGCCATGCGTTAAGTCGCTGTAAATAACTTTGCGTAAGTATAATGTATTAAGTCACCGCTGTCATCTTTAGTTGTTCAAATATATGTTATTACCTGGTTATTATGATGCCATTGCGCCATTGCCAGTTGATCATAGTAATTAAAGTGGTTCACGTAATTGTTATCGTACCTAATTATTAAACAAAAAAGTTGAAAAAAAAAACTAGTCCAATCTGGCTTATGCCACATTATCAATAGATAGTTAAATCGAAAAATAGTGGAGTTACATTTCTGGGACGAGATATAAATGCAGATGTATATTCAATTCAGCTATTGAAAATTAATTGACTATTAAATGTATTGGTTTTTGTACGTAATCTATGCGTTTGATCTACGATCAAAAAGAGAACCTTTATTATTACAGTACTTTGAAATTAAGATTTGTGAAAACGTGTTGAATTTATCAGTAAAACGGTTTTAAAATTATTTAATAACAACTATTAAGTGGTTAAAATATAATATAGTAAAATATAGTTACTGGCCGATTCTGTTAAATATTATTTTATACAATATAATATTGGAAGTAGATCCATAATGTGATATGAGGTTTAGATCTTTATGTTAGGTGTCATTTGATTAAAACTGCGGCGAATACTCACACCTTTGCTTAGATGGTGCTGTTCATTGCATTCATTTTAAAACAGGAAGTGGCACTGTCTTTTTAGAAAGTAATCTGTAGATGAAATGTTCGTATTAGGTTTGTTCAAACAAGAGTGGTCAGTTTAAAAACTGTAATTTTGAAATGAGCCCCCGTCTGATGGTTACCAACGATTACAAATCATTGTTTGAACTGAATAAAACTGAATAAAACTCATTAATCTCAGAGAATTATTTTCTAGATTTTCAAAATAGGATTCACACTTACATACTACCCTTGTAAAACATACATTCCTAAAAACAGATTTTAACTACGTGCAAAATAAATTGCCTAGTACCTCAAAAAGAAACATTTCGGCTGCATATTCTTGACGATTGAAATAATTTCACTGTAGGCACAGGCCAAGACCTGGAGTATTTGAATGTCTGCCACAGTATTGCATATACGTCCTCCAAATGAACACATTGTTATTGCTGTAAGGAATAAATTTATATCTAAATCAAAATAAAATCCCTTATACAAGAATTAATACTTATTTATAAATAAAAAATAGGTGAGATTTGTACGCGAGAATCTTTGTTTTCGTCGATAGAGGATAAAATATCAAACAAGAGGCATTCTTACAAAACGAAGACTGGTGATAATTTCTAAGATTGGTACAGAAGGCCAAGAGGCAGCAATGTTTCCGAAGACTTCGGGTCAGATTCCTCCCACAAAAAAAGGTGCAGAACTTTTATTTAAGGAAATTCGCTGTAAGTATTAAGGGGAGCCGCTGCTGGTTATTCTGTCCATGAAAAAGTTGCAGGATGTACACTGCCCGACTTATTTAATGTCGTCATCTACAGTGCGGTGACTATCCAAACTACTCACCATTGGGACAAGTGCGCGTTCGGATTGCGTCGGCTGTTCTAGGTAAATGATTTATTGAGGTATACAGTTGTAAAACCCTCGGTAATTATGCAAATCAGGTAGAAAAATTGGATTATTCACTATCACAAGTAAAAGTTGTATTTCCTCTTTTATAAGTTGGACCTAATTGACTCTTAAAACTTAAAACTTAAAACTCACATAGAGATAAATATAGTTTGGTATTCATGGTAAATCTTGTGTATTAATTGTTTTAGAAACGTAGGGAAATAGTAAACAGAGGACTTCATAAAACTATAGCAAAATTATACAAATATTAGCTATATTGTAAGCGTTTATTAATTACTATTTTTTTAATGGAGACTTCCATGATATTTAATTATTAGTATTTACTAATGCAGGACCCACATACGTGTTAGTAACGCTGTAAAAATGCTATTGTAATATACAATAAACAAAATAATATTGCAACTGGTATTTGCCCACTATTACTAGCTGCTTTTATAACACGAAATATTCCCGACCTTCCATATTTCTTGAATTGCACTTGTAATTATTTCTGCATAGTGCCATACAATAATCCTTTAAAGCGATTTTGTTAAATGAAGGGATATACATCTTAATTGTAATAAACAACAATTTCAATAAAGTATATCAATTCTCACATTACTGAGAATAAAGTTTTTTTAATGTATTATTTATGTATTTTTTCATATACTTATATAATATAAAAAATACATAAATCTGCAAAAAAAATTCATATAGATTCATGTTATTATTTTTACAAAAATAAAAATATTTGAATGAATCCATTCTCAAATTTATAAAATTTTTAAAATGTAATTATATATGATTATATTTGTTTTAATTTTATTAATAATTTTGTGTTGCAAGCATTTCCTTCTAATTCTGAAATCAGGAACATTAGGAGTATGTAGTTTTGTTGTTCATTTAAATTCATTCATCATCTAAATATTTTAAAAAAATATATGAATGATCTGCAGGACATGTGTGCTTTTCTTACGAACAGGAATTTTACGGCGTTTCTTATCTGTGGGTAATTATGATAATAATATTTATTGAAACTACAGGTAATGGACTTATGAAGTGTTACTCTCTTGTTTTTTAATACATTTCTTATTTTCAAAATAAATTTAATACAAATAAGTGAGTAATTAATACAACTCGATTTATTTGTTATCTATAGATTCACTTGATTATTTTTAAACATAAAATAAAAGCTTTAGTTTTAAAAGTCACTTGATCTCAAGCTGTAAAACAGATATTTCAATTCAAACTGCCTTCAAACCACAATATTAAAGGTTTTCCTTTCGATATTAAATAATCTTAGATTTACCAGATTTGCATAATTGGGAAGCGTTTTACGACTGTATACCCCAATAAATCATTTACCTGGAACAGCCGACGCCAGCCGAACGCGCACCTGTGCAAATGGTGAGTAGTTTTGATAGTCACTGTACTGTAGACGACATTAAATAAGTCGGGCAGTGTACGTCCCGTTTTCTCGAAAACGGTTCACGTTATCAAGTTGATCCCCTTATATTGTATTGCTGGTACTTTGATTTCATCATTTTCAATTCTATAATGTTATACACAAAATATCCAAGGTGTAGGTAAGCTTGTATTCAATTTCTTGCTTTAGTGAGCAGTTCGATGAGGACCTATCTTGACTACTATTTCGTTTTGACAATAAATCCTTTATTATCGATAGCGCAGATAATTAGATTTAATTCCAGTTATCATAAAATTATCATGATATAATCATTAATGTAATTTTATGGTTATAAATGTGTCTTGGATTGATCAAAACTATTCTGTTTTACACTAACCATAATTTACTGTAACCAGAATTATGACCATAATTATCTATATTGTAAAGTGATCTTTGCAGATCTTATTTCACATACATGCCTCTATGTATGCAGACAATTTTACATGGCACAATTGTATCACTCAATTTTCAAAGTGATTTGAAAGTGGCTAAGACCAATCAGGATATAACACCTATTTAAGGGTGTACTAACAATAAGTTTTAGATTAATAATAGGTTCTGTTCCTGAGATCGGATTAATAGCATTCGTTTTTGTTATCTAAGTTATAAAAAGAACCTGGTTTTAGAAACATTTGTGTGAGGCATTTATTTTCTCGCTTGTAGAATCTTTTAAGACAATAAGAAAATAATTTTATTTTCATGTTTTTCAGCCATTGGATCCTTTCAGAATAAATTTATTGATTGATTTAGTTAAGAATTCCATTTAGTATAACATCGTAAATTGATCTCGAAAGATTTATACAAAACTTCTAGACCTCCATTAGAAATGCGCGCCTGGATAAATTCATGTCTTGAACTTCCAAACTCCACAAGAACTTTTCGGCGATCCTCTATATTTGTGTTGCTCGCTTCTTTTACAAAACAAATTTTCTCTTATAGGCTCATATAACTATTTGTTTGCCGAACTTCTTCCGCGCAAGGCGTGTCCTTCACAAATATAACAGCGTCGATATTAAAAAAGTTAAATCTTCTCTCATTAATATCCTTCGTTGCTGCTATACAACCCTCAAACACGAAACAAGATTTCTAATCATAACCGAATCCAACCAGATGGGTGTCGTACTTTCCGCCTGTAATAATAACTGGATCGGAATTGGAAGCAATTTAAACTAGAGCACGAGGAAAAATTCATAAACTGCGTTGGAACGACAGAAGAATGATTCTATGTGCATGCGGTGGTAGTAAACTGGATGTGCCCAGGTTTTATTGATTTTTGCAGTGCGACGTTTAGTGTTGCTGCGGTTGCCAATTTGATTTGACCTGCAAATGTTTTAGAACCGATGCAGTAATCTTTAGCAACTAACGTAGTTTTTCACATAATATCGAACATTTAACTCGCTGTATTCGCTAATTTTGAGCTGGTACTGTTGAAGTGTATTTAAATCTTATCAATTCGATCAAGCAGTTATTTTCACAAGGCAGATATGTAATATTACAATTATTACATTCACTCTGTAATAGATAATTTTACCATATCTACCTCTTATTGCAGAAGATGATAAATATTACAAAAATACGTTTCTTTTTTGATTTTTTGTTTTTTTTTTTGTTATGGAGCACGTCTGTAGCTCTTACATCTTGTTTCTCAAAAATATTTGAATATTGTTTTTTATATAGGCTCGGGGCATTTCTGTCTCACTTTAATATTATTACAAATTGCCAACACGGCTGTAGAAAGAATTTCTCTACTTCTACTGCTTTAAATACTTTTATTAATGAAATTATGGATTCAGTTGAAATGGTAACTATCCAGTGGGTATTTTTTTTGACTTAAGTAAAGCATTCGATTGTGTTTGTCATGATTTTCTTTTAAATAAATTACAGGCCTATGGCATTAGAGGGATTGCTTTTAATTGGAGTGAGTCTTTCTTGCGAAACAGAACCCAATGTCAATATTTTACACAACAATAATACTGCCTTTAAAAATTTTGCTTCTGAAGTTTTGCCCATAAATGTTGGAGTTCCACAAGGATCAATTTTAGGTCCTGTACTTTTTTTACTTTATATTAACGATTTTCCTTTGAAATTAGATAAAGTTACTAGAAATTACTTTATATGCAGATGACATTGTATTAGTAGTGACAGATAAAGATGATCAGATTTTGACTGACACTTGTAATAATTTATTGAGTAATGCATCTACATGGTTTGCAATGAATAGGATTCTTGTCAATGAAGATAAAAGCAGTTATTTGCGTTTTCATCCCTATCAGCTTCGGCCTGCGCCAGGTTTTACTTAGACTTGTCACTGGGTGGCAGACAGCTTACTAATACGGACTATACTAAATTTTTGGGAGTGTGGGTAGATCGGTCTCTCAATTGGAGGGTCCACTGTGAGAGTCTGCTACCCAGACTAAATTCACTTTGTTTTTTATTTAGAAATTTAAAGCCAATTTTAACGCGTCAGCAGATGATTGGTGTGTATTACGCTTATGTTTTTAGCAGACTTTCTTATGGAATTATATTTTGGGGAAACTCAACTATGGCTAAAGATATTTTTATCAGCCAGAAACGTATTGTCCGTTGCATAACCGGCCTAAAAGATACTGAGATTTGCAGACCAGTTTATATCAGTTATAAATTATTTACTCTTCCTTGTATTCTTATTCTTGAGCTTGCTCTTTATGCTTACGACAATTTTTATAAGTTTCAACTTAATAAATATAAACATGATTATAACACCAGACATAGAAGTGACATAGCGACACCTAGGTCTAGATTAACCTTATATCAGCAGTCCACAGGTTCTTGCTATCAAAATATATAATAAAATTCCTAATCATTGGAAAGATCTAAACCGTTGGGGTTTTAAACGGTTTATGCGTGATCTATGAGTAGTGAATGCCTTTTATTCTCCACAGGAATTCTTAAATTTCAGAATTACTTAAGTGCTTTTATAATCTAAGGTTTTTCTTATTTTAATCTCTTCACTCTTTATAATTTTTTTTGAATGCTCTTGATAGGATTGTTATTATTATTATTATTATTGTTATTATTATTATCATTACCATCATTAAATACAGAAATTATGAATTTTATGCGTTACTTTATAATCACTCCGTATATGAAGCCGAAGCTTTCTTTCTTGCTAACTTATCAGCTTTTTCTTTTCCTTCAATTGCCCAATGTCCGGACAGCCACAGTAAAGTTACTTTATTGCGGTCTGTTAGGCTATTCAGTTCTCGAATATATTCCTAAACCAATCTTCGTCGTATCTCAGGATTCACTAATGTCCTCAGTATCGCCTGGCGTCTTACGCAATATAAATCCGTTTATTTTCGTAAGACCTGTGATTGATTGTTGCACAATGCAAAGTTGCATTTGCTTCTACTTGAAAGACCGCGCTAAAAAAATGCAATACCTTGAAGGAGCTGAGTCACAAAGCTGAAATTTTGGTAAGTTTTAAGTAGTAAATCGTAACCACTACTTTTCAGTAGTAAATCATAACAATTGGAAAAAAAAATATCAACAATCCGCAAAAATTTATCAATAAAATGTCACATTCCTACGATTGTTTATGCACTGTCTAACTTTGCGAGGCATGTTCTGAATGAAATGACCAATGGCATCTTGTGGGATGTCATCCCAGATTTGCTGTAGATGACGACGAAGTTCCTGCAAGGTATTTGCTGCTTGTATCTTATGTAGCGAACCATCATATCCCACATATGCTCAATCAGGTTTAAATCCTGAGAACGAGCAGGCCAGGGAAGAATTTCTACTTCCTCTTCGTGTATGAAGTTCTGACAAATGATTATCAGCGACTTTTTATATGCACCTAGTTGCTTTGTTAAGATTTCAGTTTTGTGACTGATCTCCTTCGAGGTATTGCAATTTTTTTGGTTCGGTCTGTAAACCAGATTAATTTCTGAACCCATCTCTGTAGTCAAATTGACTCTAGTTTATTCGACCCGTGATTTGCACCTCGAAATTTTGGTTAAAAAGATATGTCGACATCATGTGGTTTTTATCTCATTTCCAGAAGATTGGTTTTCGCATGATTATGTTATGGTGTTCCGATTTTGCATATCTACCACTTGACAGTTTTTGCCCCATTCGTTCCTTGTCTATTATCAGTTTTTTTTAAACTAATTAAACAACACTCATCTGAATAAGCATTATCGAAGTTGGTTCGTTAAATTATTAGGATAGTATGTATGCTGCGACCGAAAAGATCTATTGTGACCCTTTCTCTTACACTGAACCAAAAATGGATCCTAAAACAATGAAAGAAATCATTGTTCACACGAAATAATGCTTTAAAATTGGCCCAAAGCAGGAGTTTATCAAATCAATGAAAATGATTTCATTAAATAACGACGGAGTTTACTGAGCAAATAAAACATTCATTGTATTAATGAAATCAAAATCGTTGAAAATGAAATGGTAACTTAATTGACTCAATGCAATATGTTATTGTTGTAACGAACAGCAGTTTTGTTTTAACAACTTTATTTGGTTTACTGAATGAGTTATTAAATTTTATGTGTAAACTCCAGTAGAAGAATGAAGAAAGGCATGAATACGATCAACAGTATTCGTTGATATGCTAAGCGCAAGTGGTTGATTACACATCATGATAGTTAGTGTAAAGAACGAGGAGATTTAGTAAATATTTATTAAATAGCTTACTGTATACTCTGCGTAAATAACTGATAGCGTAGAAATAAAAATTGAGGGTCTATATCTCACATTCGGTAACTGTTTGTGACTGGTTTCGTGCCTAAGGGCATATCTTCAGGCCTAGAATTAGTAATCAATGTTAAATTAGTTTTGGATAGTTTTTAACAGTGATTATGTATCAATTCTGGCCTAAAGATTAGGCACGAAACCGGTGCCAAGCCGTTAATATACAGAATTTATACATCCTGAAATTTATTTCCACGTTATACATTTGTGAATTTCATACATATTTTAAGACCGTTTTATGATGGGACAATGGTAAACAGCAATATGGAAAGATGTCTTATATTCTCCTATTAAACTAATAAGAGTGCAGTAACAAAAAGCGCATGGCACCATACTTATTTCTTACCAACTTGAAAATTATAAAAAAAAATCTATAAAATGTTAGACGATGAGTTGGTATAATATTATTTTAATATACATAACAGAAACGCAAAATGTTAATAATCATGAAAGAAAAACATAATTGTTGCTTTACTGTATGCATACCCTTTAAAATGCAAATACTTTAATTTAAACTACTTATACCGTTAATGATTTTACTAGCTACTTAATATGTAGCTTACAATCAATTTTCAATATTCTCTCATGTATGTATAATCTTTAACAAATTATTGAAGCTCCACAAATCGCAACCGAAACTATAAGTAGGTACTGTGTACCGACCAATGCGTAATTCAGAATTGTTTGCAAAAATTTTTAATTACTATTTCAGTGTGTTATAGCTTTGATTGCATTAATAATCGAAGATTTGTATAGTACATAACACTTATTATTTAAGGGAAAAAAAAGCAGTATCATTAGTAATTGTTTAATTCTGTATAGAACAAACACAATGACTACTTAATATTAATGTAATGTTTAAGCTACATAATAACAACAAGAACAAGTAAATAACCGAATAACCTGAACAGACGTTTCAAAACAATATAAGCTTTAGAAGGATAACAGTTACTCCAACTGATTGAATGGAATTTTTATACAACTTGCCGGTACTTTTAAATGATTAATATATTTTCTAGTATATTGTTTATCATTATGCAGGGTGCATATCAAAAGATGATCTACCTCGCATATACGTCATCGTTATCTAGTTAAATTTTCAAATTATATAACTCTCCAATTGTTAATTTTTTCCGAAAATAATTTTATATATTTAATTTATCACATTTACCACATTTAGTGAGATAAATAATAACCGGTAATTATTAACCAATTTATAACTTTTACCGTAATATCCTCAAAGTAAACCAAACTCAAGAATTTACTGTTTTACGCATAGAAACATTCGACCCTCTTTCGGGCAGTTTTTGTATTGTCCAAAATGTCCAGAAATATAACCATATCATTAAATTAGACGGTCAGGTCACGCGAAGCAGTAAAAAGAAGATAAAATCTTCCCTGAAAAATCTCTGCGGAACCTTTTTTACCCGTAAAAAGCTGCCTGATAATCCCATAGCTACTTTTTTCCTACACTAAAACCTATTTGCATATGCGTTATCCCGTTTAAATCGATGGCACTTGACCTCTAAAATTCGGGTCTAGTATTAAAGATGTAGAGGTAATATAAGTTCTATTTTCGGACACTCCTCGATATGTTATTTTCTTTTTTATGTTATTACCGGATTTAACAATTTGAGAAAGCTATAAAGTTTTGATTCGATTTGTCAGTGGAGTTTGTTTTATTGTAAAAAAAGTCGGTTATACAACACGCATACACAAGTAGAAATTTCTATTCGACGCCAAGAAGTTATGCATCGACTGGAATGCGAACTTTCCTAGGCGCCTAATGAGTGTAACCTTGAGCGAGGGCGTGTTTTTGGAGGATCCGGCCAATAAGAGCTCGAGAGTATCCTGTGATGTCGAGCGAGGGTCTCGAAAAAATAAGCTGCAATGCGGCTGAAAACGGCATCACTTTTCAGGTTATCTCCACTGGTGGAATTCAGTCGTTTTCCGCTGTCCACTACTGTACACACAGATTTCCAAAAAGGCAGACAGATAGCGAGCGGCTACGCTCTTATACACATCGGGTATCTGTTCGACTTATCCTCCGGATCTACCCACTACCCTTATAACCGCTTATCCTGTAGGTGTTAGTAGTATCTACGGGTTTCCTCTACGAGTTTACCGCTGGCGCACAAACATTTCCCAAGATATGCTTTTACGCCGCGTAATTAGAACCTTTCTGGGTACCCTAATCCTAATAGCGTAGGGGATTATTTTGAATTCCGCAAATGTTTCGGTTGATGATGTACACAGTTTCTACCATGAGAAGGTAGTACTGAAACCGAAGAAAAATGACCGAAGGAGACAATAACGTAAGTTAATCTCTTTTTATTACTAGTAGTTATTAGTTTTCTTTGTTATTTTCTAGTATTACATTAAATTAATATCTAATATTACGCATTACTATATATTATATTTCGTAAAATTGTCGTGAAGAAAGCTTGATTAGAACTAAAAACTACCTTTAATTATGCAATCACATATATAGGCTGATTCATTTTCGATCTTCACCATTGGAATCTTGCTTATTATCGAAGATAAACGGTAGGTTCAAATTTGGCAGAGTTGCTAAATTTTGAGGTTATTAGGATACCGAAAAGAACGTAGATTTAGAACATATGACATTAGAGATTTTTTAAAAAAAATAGAAAAATCTGATTTTCTTAATTTACTTCTAGCATTTTTATTTGGCCTTGTAGAGAAAAACTAAAGATACTTTCTCAAAGCTACTTTTAATCTTTTATCTAATGGCGTATTTGAAATTTTTATACGACGTTTCGGTTCTTTCGAGCAATCATCAACTATCTTATTTCTTACGAGCGCCACACTGGATTCTGATACCGCTACAAAGAGTTTCCTTTTCTGATTTTAACCATGTGTAACATGGTGACAAAAGTTTTTGATTTGCTATATAGACGAAGAATCACATTTATGATTAAATAAGGTAGGCATGAGATTTTGAACGATCAATCACTTTAATTATCGTTGCCTTGTTATGGAATGGGGTTTGTGCTAGTGAATTTCTTTTTAAAATATTTTCAAGGTTCTTACACTTCCAATTAACCGGAAGTCGCCATAAACTTTGTTATTTTAAATGTGACATACAATTCTATGACGATGAGAATTAGAGGTTGACATTTTGACATTTATTTTTGTTGCACGTAATTAATGAATTTTCGCTTGCTTTAGGTGCCAGGGGTCTACGATTTTAAAAGCACTAACATCGTTTTATTAGAACGTGGTAAAAAGTTTCCGCTGTGTTATACAGGTATCTAAAAATTAGTGACATTAAACAATTTTGAATGTTGCAAAACACAATTTTTTCAAATATATATCGTCTTGTATATTTTTATATCGTTGGATGTAGAATTAAATTCTGCACCGATTTGCTTCAATAATCTTCTTTTCAATTACTGGTTTTGTTTATTAATTTTTAATGGCTTTCTAATAGCCAGAGATTTTTCACCTGGTAGGCGATGACTTTGGTATTACAATAAATTATTATTGTTCTAAAGATTGTTAAATGTTCAGAAGAATAGATATTAATATGCAATTTATAAAGGAAGTTTTTGTTTTGATCTGGATACCTAAAATTTGTTTTATGTTCATGTAGAATGTCAGAGAATTGAAGGCACAGCTTGTCGAGAATTCAGTTAAAGACATCGCCCAACTTCTAATCTAATCTAGTAGATATGAAAAAAATCAGAAAACTTCAAGCACAATTGGAGGTGCTATCAAGAAAACGTTGCGTTGTGAGGAGAGTGGGATCAATATTTTAGGGCATTTCGAAAGCATTTGTCCATGGAATTTTCAAATATAATAAGTTCCCAAATACAATCACATAATGTTCTTTCCAATCATATTTATTGCTATCTATAACAGCTACATATTTCGTCAGAAACTGGTCATATTCAGGTTCTGTACAGGTTAAAAATAATTACAATCAATAAAATATTAAGCTGTGAATGAAGCTTTTAAAGAGTAATAAAGTTTACAAGAGAAATATTATATTACTGAATTATATAGTTATTATACAGGCTATTCCACGTAACTGGTTCATTAAAAGTTTATGATGTTCTATTATTTACTTATATTTGAGATTTGGGCACCATTATCTGTTCGATTGGAACTATAAATGTGAAATACTTTAACCAAATATCATTGACGTCAAGTTTGTCAGTTTTCATTAGCTATTCCTATAGCTACATGTTGCCGTTTTTGAGTTATTTCAATTTTTTTAATTAAAAAAAAAATTAACATACGGGCGTTCTATTTAAAAAAAATAGTTTTCTACATTTGAAAATGTGTAACTTTGTTCCTCAGTTTTGAACACACTGTATGTTAGAATGTAAAGTGTGTGTACCATTTCTTAGGGTTATATCTACGTTCATAACATAGCAAATTTGGAGTCTCTACTTGCAGTATTAACCGAGATATTAATTTCTCAGTGATGCAATAATTATGATTAAAAAAAAAAAAGAAAAACTTAAATAACTCAAAAACGGCAACATGTAGCAATAGGAGTAGCTAATGAAAACTGACGTGTTTATAGTTGTAGAATCTAAAAATGAATAAAAAAATATATCATTCTATTTAAAATAACAAAGTTAACATCCATTTCGGGTCAATCGGAAGTGATATTTTGCTTAAAGTATTTTACATTTATAGTTCCAATCGAACAGATAATGGTACCAAAATCTCAAGAGTAATTAAATAATAGAACATCATAAACTTTTAATGAACCACTTACGTGGAATACCCTGTAGTGTTAAACGTAAAAATAATGACTATCTCTATAAATTCAGTAATATACTATTTCTCTTGTAAATGTCATTACACTTTAAAAAAACCTTTTTTACAGTTTAATGCTTTATTGATTGTAATTGCTTTTAACTTGTAGAAAGCCTGAAGATAGACAGTTTTAGCCGAAACTTGCTATGTAGATAGTAATAAATATGAGTTGAAATAAGGTTATTTTATTGTATTTGAATAGTTATTCACTCAAGTAGATAACATTCAACAATAAACTCTATGCTCAGAATTTCGACTAAAAATTTCAAAACATTAAACATGTAAAAAAGGAGGGTTATAACAATAATATTTACTGACAACAATAATTCATTGTAATGTCAATGTCGCAGCCTACAGGTTAAGTTTTTCGCCCATATAGAAACTTTAATAACTAAAACGACCAATTTAAAAGAAAACTACTGAAGATGGTTACAGTTAATGTTATGTGGAATTTAATTCTACACCCAACAATATAAAAATTTACAGGGTGTGTACTTGAATTTTACAGCTTTCAAAACTCTGTGATAGGTCAATTTTTGTGGATAGCCTACATGATACGAAGGGACCTTTTTACTACATTTCGGAAAAAATAATTTTGGGTGCATTGTCTTAAACATAACAAAAAAAAAATATATAGTGGTTGTTGAATAAATAACCGAGAAAAAATACTATTATTTTAATATTAACTACAGAAATTTTGGGGAGCTTAAGAAAAAAATCTTTTTTTTTTTAACTGTTTACAGTGGTCATTTTGTGTAACTGTTTCGTCGAAAAGAGCGTCACAAAGTTACACTTTGTGCTATCAAATGTGATCTCTTTTGTGCGACGTTGGTAATATAATTTGTGTTTTGACACCTCATATTTACTATTTTCGCATAGATTTTTACATAAAACAATTATGCAGGGCACGGATGTATTACCAATATGAAAATATATTATGATGGAGTTAGGCTGTTCGATTTACAGGCTCGTAAATTGGGTTGCCGATGCCAAAGAGACACAAAACAAACAAACCAAACAGTCAGTATTACCAAATATAATAGCAATATATACTAGTATACATATGGTCAAAGACGTATAGTTCCGCTGGCGTACTATAGAGCGGCGCCACTGTAGCTTCTTCGCGGGGGCAGTTAAAAAGTGGCGGGGCAAGAGACGTACGAAAATAAGCAGTGGACCAAGCGAACTATGTACTTGATATGGAAGCCCTTGAGTATTACAACTATCGGTAATTCAGAAATCTATTCCTATTGGCAAAATTCATATGTCCCACCATAATTTTGAGTAACTTAAAACATTCAAGTCTGAATTACCAACGATTTGTATTACAATACAATCTTGACCAGTAACTATAAATAATCGCGGCAAATATTAATTCTACCCCCTGGCATATAAATAAGTGGATGGTCTGAGGATCGGATGCTAGTGTTAAGTTCTGAGGTTTATATTTATCCAAGTTATTTTACAGGATGAATGTATGTTTGGAGAGTTGTTCTTTATGAATGCATCTATTATACTTTATCGCTATTTAATTATCGTACTAAACAGAGATACACTATAATCGATATTTTTATTGATGATTTATAAAAATTCCAATTTTATGATTTATTATAAAAAGTCTGCATTTGCACTTGGTGGTATACAACCATAAAATTTTCTAGTATTATGCATCATTTCCAAAAGCAATCTGAGATTTCCTAAAAGCAGCGAACGAAAAAAAAAATGAAAATCTTTCCTAGAAATAAATGCGGGAAATTTTAGTTCTGCTAATTCTTTCCTTTTTTTCTATTTTTTTATCAGTTTTTTCCAACAATTATATTTTCTATATTGATTCTACAAATAACGAAACAGAAAAAGTTCAAGAGCGACAAAAGCTTGTATCTGATGCTAGCGTACTTGTACTTGTACACTTCGATAAAAACAAAATTGAGGACAATACCTTAAAAGTGCAACCAGATAATAATAATGTTGCATTTTTTTTGTAAAGCCCCCTCCTAGTAAACCAAATTCAAATAAATGTATATATCAAGAAACAAAGATTATTTTAAATGTCCACTAAAAGCAAAAAATATTTTATCACCGCAAATAAATCAACAAATTCATACAATATGTACTATGAAAAAGTTAATAGGCATTTGACGAAATAAATAAAAGCAAATATTCCGTGCGTAGCTTCGCTTTAACGCAAAAATATGCTTTAATTTCATTATAAAATGAATTTTAATCCATTGAGCCCATATGTGTTTTGGCTTTTGTTTTATTTACTTAACTGTTTTGCCTCCTTTGATATTAATTTCATAACAATTTTGCGAAATGACAATTCATTTGTGAATGCTCTACCTCTTCGCTGCGCGCGCAGTTAAACCGCTTTCATTCGTCTCGCACCGACTCTTCGGTTATCTTATATTTTTACGCGTTTGTGCAATGGAAAATTCCACTTACGTTTAACCACGTCAGATCACGTTTAATATTTGTTTGGTCGTACACTTTTCTAAATCAGCCTAGCTGGGACATCTACAGTACGCCAGCGGAACTATTCTTTGCCCGTATATATATTTATATTGTATTTGGTAGTACAAACAACACTTATTTGTGCAAACTTGTTATTTTATAACAAGTTCAAATAATAAATTTTGGTTTTACAGTTTCCTATATTAAATTTGCTTCAATCCAGACTTAAACTATTCTAAACATCTTATTTCATATTTTGTATTTACTATTTAAACAAAACTGCTTGGTAGTTGATCGATGTTTTTGAGTAAAACACAATAAAAGTGACAAGTAATCGATATTATTTTAACAGGGCTAAGTTCTAACGAATATCTAAATATGCAAATTAATATTCATTCCTTATTAAAATAGTAATTAAGTTGGTCAATGAAAATAAGCATATCTAACCTCTAAATCAGTTTGGAAAAATTCAGAAATCCATTTTTTATAATGTTCTTGGAATTCCGCAGGACTAATCAATCCTTGAATTTGGGTATCTAGGACAATTGGGAATTTCCAGGAACGGAAGAATAATTTTATACATCTTGTTTCATCGTATATTTATATGTTATACAAGCTATGCTGATCTTGTGGTCTTATACTCCTGCCGAATATCCGATTTCAACATTGCGAATTCTCCAACGCGATGACTTTCCGTTGACGATCGACTCTCCGGTTATCTATCTATGTATTAGTTCACATAACACAGGCATATTTGACATAATTACGGCGCGCTATCACTTCAATAATCCGCTTCGTTATTTCGAGATGCCCGTTGCTTCGGTCGCGCTGTCCAATATCGCATGCGGACATCGGTAGAGGACATACTACGTCGGCCATCGGACTCGTCGAAGGAATGGTGACATTCAATTTGAGGACATTAATTACGAGTCGACGAGTCGTACTTATGTCTCCGAACTGAAATAGAACACAATACGCACGTAATAGTAATATACATGAATGCACACGCTCAGAGATATCTATAACAAACAGACGTTCTAATGTATAGATGCATTACTGCATTATGTCTGCGGATTATCGCATTGCAGAGCCACAGTTTCTTTGTTATTGTTCCCGTCGAGAGTGTTTTGGCATCCTCTGATTATGAGACTGCCAAAAGAAAAATAGAGCAACTGTTGTTTTGATGAATATATGAACGTAGATGCTGTTAATTTACACGTTTTTGAAATTTCTGCAAGGTAATTTTTCTGTGCTAAAAGAAGCTACTAGCACTCATTCACATCTGCCATGACATTCTGGTTGGTAACTCCAGGCAAGTTATTATATTAGAATACTTTCCTATTTAGAAGTTTTTGTAATTTTTTGAACTCGCTTCAAAATGCGCGGTACTTCTAATTTTGAAGGCAAGCATATTGAAGATTCATGATAGCGGCAAAATTTAATTTCAGTAGACATTCACATATTCAAACAAGAAAACAGTGACACATATAATTAATTTATTCTTTATATACAAGAACTTTTCACATTGTATATAATTATATACCTAATATACATATTGATATAATACAAAAAATGTTGCACTTATTTTACGAAATACATAATTGGAAAAAAATGTATACAACTATATATACAAACTGTAAATGAACCTATTTGATGTGAAATAAATTTTATTTGTTAGAAAATTTTTAAATTTATGTGGTGAACTGTTTTCATAATTGCAATTTTAGCACTACTCGAACCTGCAGTTGTAGAGCTTTTAAATTGTTTTGAAGTTTTTCGAAGTTGTTTTCATGTGTTTACTGAAACAGATGATACGAAAAATTTAAGCAAAAAATCATTTAAGGCGAAATGAATGATACATTTGTCCATGTATCAAAAGTAGTATGAAGAGGCTGAACATTTAGGTATATCAATAAACTCTATAATAAAATATTGTGGTATGTATTGAACAAACAATAACTAAAACAAAATAATAAAGTATTTACCTCAGTTTGCTTTTTAAACGATACTGTTTAACCATCAAACTCTCCGATGAAAGTGTAATGGTGTTTATGCTATCGTTAGGCTGTAGACAAAATTTTACTTGGTGGTACTACAGTTATTTTTTATATTCTCTGCTTTTATAATGAAGTCTTCTATAAAATGTTTCTAACAAATTAACTTGCTTTTAGACCAAGTGAAAGCACTTCAATCCTTACCCAAAACATTCAACCATTGTTTTAATAGTTCACTTCGGAGAAAGCTACAACCATATTTTCATTATTAAATACGAAATTTACTAAAAATACTTAATTTTTTTTTCGATTTATCAGATACTTATATATAAGAAGAAACACCTTTAGAGTTAAGCCTTTGGGCATTGTACACCTTGGGACTGCACATATCTTATAAAACGTGCACAAAGCTTTAATGAAATAAAATTACAAAACACTCACTAAAATACATAATTGGCCTTGACAATGAACCTTCAAAATGGCTGCCATTAGTCCGTTGCTTTAAAATAGGTTGCGCACTCGTCGAAGCACGTTCTCCTCTCTCTATTTCTATGTTCTGAATACACGTACCATCGAAGACAAAAGTCTTGACTCAAAATTAAAGAGAAATATTTAAATACTAAGAGAAATTCCAATAATTCTATTTCTATTTATACCAAACTTGAGTCAAGACTTTTGTCTTTGATAGTACATATTGCTGTGTACTGATGGTACCAAAGAAAAAACAAAATGAATTTATAAAAATGAAAAATAAAATTAACTAGCTCAGCGGATTAAAATAAAAAGGGCGCAAAAGAACAATTAAACTCAGGGTTACTCTCACAATTAAACCTAACATGAAAAGTAAATTGCGGGTGAAAGAAATCTGACTTTCTTTAATTACTCCAAAAATTGAAAAGGTTTAACCAAAAATTAAAGAACAGAATTAAAATGACGTTAATAACGATCAAAGATATTTATTATAAAAAAAAAAACATTAATTACAATTACGCAGAAAAAAAACCTAGGACAAAAGGTCCTGGTCGAAATCAAAACTGCATTAGGATTCTAATTTTACTAAAGGACAATGCAAATTCCTTTATCAAAGCAAAAAGGTAAAATAGTTCAGGAAGATAGTCCTTTTTTACACAAAAATACACGTGGTTTCAAAATTTAACGCAAACTAAAATTAAACGTGGAGAAATCAAGTAAACTAATATAAATGAAAACTAAATTACAAGCACAAAGCTTCTATTCACCCAACCCGAGGTGATTAATTATAAAATGCAAATCAGCAAACTTAAAAAACGAACAAAAATTAACTCTTTAAACTTAAAAATATCTTCCAGAACTTAAATAATAAATGATCCTATATCTAATTTGTGCACACAACAATATAATACCAATTATTATAAAACGAGTTCTTTGATGGATGATATAATTTCAAAATCAACGAAATAAATCTTTAAATAAAATGAAATACCAAAATGGCAGCTAACAAAATAACAAATACATGTACTTACACCGGCATCTTTCAAAGAACTGCCTTCCAAGGTTAAACAGCCACATATATATAAAATATCTCAGCTGCGTGCGCTACACCTAATGCACAATGATCATAGAAGAAGAATATACAAGAAGAATATACAAGAAAGGACATGAACTACATGAGCAAATAAAAATATATTAAAGAGTGAAATTCATTTTAAAACAACTGAACATTCAAATAAATAATTAAAACAATTAAACCAATTACTAAATCTTATACAAAATAAAATAATTGAATCTGTGGGGAAAGCAAATCGGATAAAAATATGCACATCTGTGCATCTTAAAAAAAACTCTCGCGAATACAAGGTGTTCGTCCACGGCAATATGTAAAAGGATTCAAATTTTAAATGTGTGTGCAATCATTAGTAAGTCACTTAGTTAAATTTTAAGGTTGGCAGCATTGGCTCAAGTGTGAATGTGACACTTTGAGGTTATAGTTAAATCGAGTGTTAATAGTTATGTTACCATATATATTGGCTGTTCTACTAAACTGGCATTACACCTACACTCAGAAAATGATAAGTGTTAACTACTCAAATTTACCCAATTTAACAATAACACGAGGTTAAACACAATCAAAAGAACAGATTTTACTGCTCGTACAAAAACACTTTTTTACCATCCTATCGTTAATTTAAATTAATATTTTAAGTTAAAACGAGCAAATATTTTGTCTTATTTTAAATAGCAAACTGATGTTAAGCCAAACATAAACTGATTTTTCAATTAATAATATTACATTGTTACAGGAAACCAAAGAAAGAGGCATTCCTTTCACTTTATAAAGGTTATGAGATCCATGTATTATATTTTTACTACCTCGTACATTAAAAACATGAAGTGAAAAAAATATCCCCTAAGACAGGATATTAAATAGATTAAAGAAAATGTAGCGCTTATCTGACATATCTGTCTTTGCAATGTCACCAGTTGCCCAGCGCATTGGTGCATTAATTGCAAGAATCAGTTTGCTGTAGTGGAGGAGTCGCCGTTTTAATGATCACGTTTCCTAAAAGACGTTTACATAGCAAATCTGTCAGATTAACGTTTGATAATCGTGTTTGTCGTGCTATTAATTAGTATGCATTATTGTTGGAGTGAAATAGAAGCAGTGTTATTTCTACGAAAATTTTTGGTGGAAAAGGAAACTTTTATACAATAACGTTTAGATCAGAGCAGCTGTTTAGAAAGATGACGACCTACGTTTGGAAAAAGAGTAATTTCAACATAATTACACTAAAATAACTGCATTTTTAGTTAGCCTAATTGTTATTTGTTAAGGCTACATTTCTGAAAGATCCACGGGAAGTTAAAGATGTACCAGAACAACAATTTTCGATCAAGTTTAACGTCCACAGGAAAGAAAACTAAAGAAAAATAAACCTGTAAAGGAAAGTTATTAGTATTTGGCTTAGTCTTGTTTTTGCAGATTTATATTATAAAACTACAAAAATATATCGGCTTCTGCTAATTAGCTATTGTTGATATATATTATTTCTGAATGATTACAGGTAATACATCCAATTATTTTAATTGTTTTTTATTTAATAAAATTATTGTTTTATTGATGTACTGCATACGTATGGCTTTCATTTATAGGTTTACCTCAATATATTTTTTTATTTTTTTTGCTTTTCTGTCGGCTATGAACTTGAAGGAAACCAGTGTTATTTTGCTACCTCTTTACTTCCACCTCTTGGAAATCCACCCTTGGTAGTACCTCGCTTTGTTAATTTAAACACTTATTGCTGAAAACTGTGTTGAAATTAATGAAACAAAAATAACAAAATTTAGTTTAAACTCAACAAAATGTAAAATTTATAATTCTTGTATTCAGTCCCTTTATTTTCCTTATGGTATAAATTTAATTTACTCTAGGACTAATTCCTGTTTACAGCAATCTTCCGTGAGAATCTAAGTACAATATTTACTAAATTTGGTCTCAGGGTAAAATAAAATGTGAAAATATATACAGTCTTAATGTGAAAATATTGAGATGCAAATATTTAGTTTAAATTTAGAGGTTACATGAAATTAAAATTTATCAAATTATTGAAATTACTGTATACAAAATTTACAAACACAAGGTCGAAAGGTGAAAGTTTTAACGTTAAAGACACAGATTGAATCGTTTTTTAATTCATTAACGTTTAGCTGCTCGCAAAAAAAAGTTGGCGATTTTCTTTGTAATTTGACATATATTTATTAATTGCTTGAAATTTTTTTTAGTTAGGCAATTATACTATGTTTCTTTGACAAAATGTTTGTGGATCTTGTGGCTTTAAATGAAAGGCAATTTGCAACTCATCAACAACGTTTCCGTCTTTCATTTAAAGCCATTAGATTCACAAACATTTTGTCAAGACACCAACTCATATTATTAAAGTAGTATTCCATTCATATTTCCATTCTGTTCAAATTAGGAAGAGTTTGAATTAAAGGAAGTGAGATAAAAAAAAATATGTATTAATTTGTATGTATAATAAAGGGAAATAGCCAGGACCCATCATAGCATACACCTCAAATACAGTTATGTGTAATGATAAAAAAAAATTATTATTGAGGTTGAAAAAATTCTGAAATTTTCATTTGTTTTAAAACTGTGCTATAGATTTATTGTTCAAGGGAAAACTGGCATTTTCATGAAATCGGAATTTTTGACTCGATCAAGGGAGAGTTCGAACTAGAGACTAGCGTTTACAAATGGACAATGGATAGAATGGTCCATCAGTTTTACATAAAAAATTAGAATTTGATTTAGAGAAAAATTCAAATTAAGGAGAGGTTAATTTAGGGAGAGCCAACTATACTATTTTCGAAAAAAAATTTTCTTCCAAATTAAAATATTTTGGTTTGTAGCTCTAAAAATAAAGTAAAAAGTCCGCGCCACCTACCGATAGAGAATCTCACTAATCGGTCATTCAGATTCATCGTAAGCCGGTTTTGTTTAATATAAGAAGACGGAAGTGATGCATACTCTTATGTTTACCCACAATAAACAACAATGCGTTTTTTCTACTTGGCTATTTGATTACTTGGTGTTCAGTAATCAGATTATTTATATATCAATATTTATCAAGCAATGCATGGCTAAAGTATTGCTGTTTGCTTTTCTCCTTCATGTTAATTTTCTTTTTGTTTATAAATATCCGTTCTTCTCAGTACCATTAAAGATTTTTATAGAAAATGCCAGCTCAATACCTGCCGAATAAGCTCAGTTATTTATGTAGCGTACTTCACGCTGACTATGCGCTGTAAATATTTTTATATTAAGTTCGTGTACAGTATTTCTCACGAACGTGATGCGTTTCAAAGGTAGGCTATGACCTCAACCATTTCCACGAATATATATTTTCAAGTATGACGCCACAGTTGCACGCACCTTAATCCAATATTAATTAAATTAAAAATACCGGGGCGCACGGTCGTGCGCGCATATGCACTAATCTGTGCCCATTTCCCTGGCGCGCTTGTAACTTTATCACGCGTATCCGCGGAGAATATCCCGTTGCAAAGGCGGAAAGTAAATATTTTCATTTTCCCATTGCCTTGGGATGCGTGATCGCAGTTAGACGTATTGTCAGTATCGTGCCGTTATAAATAGGTGAGATAATCGCTGACACATGTCCGCCAGTATTTGGTACTGAACGCATTGGATTATTATCCAACATTGACATACGTAAATATTAAATAGGAACGAAGCGGCGTTAGTTTTTTTCTTTCGACGGCGTCTTCGCATTGTAACATTTTTTTTTTTTTTTGGTTTTACATACGTTTAAACGGCAGAAGCCACATCTGGTGCGATTTGCGCAAATTTGTTCAGAAAATGGACTTGTGCAATGTGTGTATATAATATTTCTTCACAATGTTTGCTGTATAAGGAAAAGATAATATAAATTAGGATATTAGATACAGTCTTAAAAGATGTTTTCTGCAGGATATACTGTAAAAAAACAAAACTCTTTTTTTCTTATATTTTCCTTTTCATTTTTCAAATTACTTGTAGTGTAATAAGCAGTATGAAAGTAATGTATACTATTACACTATCTTTTTATTAATCTGACAGAGGTCACAATTTATACATAAAACTACCACCTGCTTGATGACTTTACAGTTTGCTTTACACGGTCTGTCGATCAGGAGTTGCACATGTCACCGTTGGCGCCACTTACCTGACCTTTTACACGGTGGTTGACAAGATTGCCACAGCAAGAATATGCAATTTAAAATTGATAAATATCTTATTGACAATTACTGAAGTAGATATTTCCAAAATTATACTTAATTTCTCCGTTTTGCTTAATCAAAAACCGAAACTTCTTAGGTTTTTAAAGTTGCGTTTCATTTTTATTGATTATTTAATTTACATAGTTTTGTACTATTTAGTTTTGACATAAACCAGGCTGTCATCAAACGTCATACAGATCAGCATTGGGCAAGATAGGAGAAGTGAATAAATTTCTACAGCGACTAGAGGTTTGTTCGTTGGTGATATACTTTCTACACTGTGATTAAAATAAGATAGAATATTTACCCTGTAGGTACCTAAGAAAGATAAAATATGCACCAATGTTATTGGCGTAGCACAAATGTTATTGGCGTAGCACCAACGAACAAACCTTGTATACACTCGTGTTTATTCGCGCCTTGAGTGGGGAGCAGTGTGATCTATTGAGAGCCGACAAAACACGAGTATGTACAATCGCTGTAGAAATTTATTCACTTCCCCTAGCTTGCCCAACACTGATACAGATGTCATTACTTATCGGAATTTGATGTAACATTGGTCGCGTTTAGAGTACGAATTTGAGCGAGAAATGATACATGCCTATCATAAACCCTTCCCGCTACATATCAAACGACTCGTCTCTTGAACGATCGTTTTCCTAACACGAGCGCCATCTGGAGCGGCTAATTCTGTTAATCAAATGAAATGTCAAATGTCACAAACTTGTTTCAAAAGCGGCTTAAATATAAGTTTAATTTTTAACTAAATACTGTAATCCCAAGTTCGTATTGCACATTTCATGTTGTTATGGTAACGTTGACTGTTGAAAATATTCTAGAACACACTATGATTATTTTTATAAGAGGATAATTTAAATCGTTGAAGCGGCACGATCCTTAAATCTTATGACAAACAATTTAAACGTTAGGTGACAAATTCCACGCCATTTAAATTATGTAGAGAAAATAGTGCCACTATATGATCATGACATGTTTGAGGAACATTTTAGAATGAGTAAAGCTACCTTTATCTATTTATCCATCTTCCAATTATATCAATAAAATTAAGACGCAAAGCTAAGTATCTGGTATATTATTCTTTATTTTCCCAGCAAATAAGCATTAAGAGAACTAAAAATGAAATTATTTATTTTAAAAGAAAGAAGTATTTAATATCAACAATTATGAATTAAACGTATGTCGGTTCTTCCATAAAATTACTATAAATATGTAATATTTTCTTTTGAAGTGTGACCACTGGCATGATCCTGTTAGCGTTACTGAAAATAACCTGTTATTAATAACCATTCTGTTGGGCAAGTGTTGTATATGTGGATGGTTGCAACCCTGATCATAATTGTATTCAAATGTTCACGATAATTAACTGCGGTTATTGTTACAACCATATGAGGAGGCCTCAAATGTTATTGTTAGCAATATTTTACAGATATATAACAGTAGGCAAGAGGCCCCAAACAAGATTCTGCGGGAACCCAAAAAGATTTTGCGCGGTACGCCACTGTATTTATCTGGTATAAGAGCTACCGTGTAAAAATTAAGGTGACGTACGGTTGGGCTTGACTTCCGCAATTGTGCACCAGTTCAGGTGGATGGGAAACAGCTTTAGTTCGCAATTTTTGGTTGTCGGAACTGTGATAATCACCAATGATTTTTAATCGAAGCAACAAAAAAAAAATAGTGTTGAGTTTGGTGGCATTTTAGGTTCGATTGATAACTATATTTATTTAGAAATCAAACATCAAAAAATGTTGTTTTTAATAAAAAATATATTCAAGATCAATAAATAATTATTTAGTCTTACAATACATTTTTGCTTGATTTAAGTCAAATATTACTGGTATGAAGCAATTATTGTTTCGCATCAAATATAATAATCGCCAACACACCTATGGTGTTACATCTATCAATTTAACTTTTGGATCAATATATTTCATGTATTGAGTGGACAGTTAATTGTATTTGTATTATTTGAAAAGCTTGATGATAAATCGCGCAAAAGTTCATATTTATGGAAAAGGTTAGAATCAACGATCACTCCCAAAAAGCAAAAAGAAAACTGACTGCAGGAGTCACAAACATTTTATTTTATATTTCTCGGATCCTACAAACTCTTCATGTACATAACAATAAGGAGTCGAAACCGTTTTAAAAACTGTAATGTAAGCGGTCATTATTTCAGCTTTTATTCGGGTATCCTAATTCTAAAGGTACCCTAAATCTGACCGTATTTCTGACCGTATCTATGCGGTATCATAATTTTAACCGAGTATTCCCTGACAGTATTTCTATGACCGCTATTCCTAGCCATATTTGAATTACGGTAAGACTTTCGGTGACCGTTTAGTGACCGTATTGAGACGATATTAGACCGTATATAAATACGGTCTCAATAACGGTCACCGGTTTCAACCTTTGAGGAATATATTGTAATTATACCTGTTAATTCGAACGAATCGAGTGGCCTCGTCCGACTGTAATATGTTCCGGGACAACGTTTCCATGGGGGAGCGGTGCCAGGGGGCTGTTAATTTTTTTTAAACCGTATTTAACCATAATGATTTATATAACGGTCTCAATACGGTCAAAAACGGTCACCGAACAGTCTGACCGATAATTTAAATACGGTCATACAGAGGTACCCTGCCGTATTTAAGTGGAATTCCGGTCACGGTCGTGAGCGGTTTTCATGTATTTTGAATTACGGTCACGGACATGACCGTAACCGTAACCGTTATAATTGCGGTTTTGACTCCCTGATTATGATATGCACATGATACAAATTTTTCTCTTCGATTGTTGTCTAAGAAGTTTTTCTTCGCAAAAGAGACACTAAGCGTCTTAATTAAGAGTTCTTTGTTTAGGAAAAACTTTGTTACCTGAAGTATTCTTTAGCCGTTTAATTAGTCCTTTTTGCTATTACGACGTTTATGAATCACACTGGCGTCTGGATTTTCGGAAAATATTCTGTTTGTTGTGTCGTTTTCTAATACTGCAAACTTCTCCGAGACCCCTTATCACAAACTGCACTAAACTGGACATACGTTTTAATGGTAAAGCTATCTGATGAACTGAGTTCAGTGTTTCTGCTGATGATGATAGCTTTGATATTGAAACGTACGTCCAGTTTAGTGCAGTTTGTAGCGAGGGGTCTAGGAGAAGTTTATATTATTACCGGTGCCACAGCTTGGAGTATTTTTGCCATCCTTTTCTAACGACTGCTTTTACAGCTCTTTTAAAGAGTCGTCTTTATGTGATGCAAAGTGATGATGAAAGTTATTATTTTAACTTTTCCTGACTTTTTTCAACGAGTACCCACATTTCTTTTTAAAGTGTGTTGATAGCCAAATCTTCTGGACTAACAGCTAATGACTCCCTTAAATTTTGTTTTTTTTTGAGTTAAGGAAGCAAGTGTCCCATCTGCAATCATACACATTATAGAAGTAAGGGTTCTTATTTGGCGGTTTGCTTTTAATGCTAGAATTTGAGGGCATTTATATTGAACGATACAGACAATACATTCATCTACATTGAAAATTTGGTTTGGAGAATTTGTTTTTCTTACAATCCATGTTGCTGTTGGTCTTGTGCTAATTTTAGGGCTTTCTTTAGCGGTAAAATTAGAAGAGAACGTAAATCACTCCTGGTTAAACGAAAAAATGAGAAAATTATGTAGGTGGATACTCGGTAAGATTTCCTTAAGTATTCACACTTTTGACCCTTATGTATTAAAACTGTCCCAAATTGCTTGTCCAATTATAATGGCACTACCTTCGAGTTATAATGAGAAATACGTCTCTAATTTAACTGGCAAAACTTTCATTTAGTACACTGCAATACTTCAACATTTACATATATAAATGTTTATTATCATTGTATAGACGTACATACGAATGCTTCTGAAATACCATACTCTAAAAATCGTCTCCTAAGTGCTTCGGCTATTTATATAATTTAACGTTTTACTGTCGGACAAGTGCTCAAGTACTTCAAGCTTAAAACTGTGTGATGTTTGCGTATAATTTTGCTACCGTTGTAAGTGGAAGTACGCACGTAGATAAATGAAATTCTATACTTAAAACCACCCAACGTGGACGTGTGCACTCAAATTATTATTCACATTCTGTCTTATGTTGGCGGTACGGAAATGCGAAATTGTCCTATGTGTGTTTCCTGGTTATTAATTCTAAAATAGATGTTTCCTGTTGGCCGAGTCTGTTTTACTGTTACACGCATCAAAATAGGGTGTAAAATTATCCGTTAGTTGATAATATTCGCAAGATGTTTTTATTTATCTTTGACGGTATAAATTTCAACGTTACTATTTCAATGATAGTAGAAATTCGCTAATTTGGAGCCATGCAGTGGAAATAAAGTCCTAACAAAAATAAAGTAGAGCAAAACGTCAAGTGAAGTTGGCTTTAAAGTTACTTGGTAGTTAGTTTTCAATTTAAATCTTGTCTCCAAGAGAATATTTCTAATTTATTCTTCAGAACTTCCACAGAAGCACAACTTCATTCGTTGAAAATAAGAATGTACTGTGCAGATAAAAATGCGTAATGCTGGCACTAATTTTTTTTCTCTTATTGGAGCTGTTTTTACGATGATAATTTTTGTTTAATTTCAGGATTGAATACAAATTCTTTAATCAACTATTTGTTACATTTGTTTTGTTCTACACCCATGAAAAATATGCAAACTATTGCAAGCATTTACGTTTTAACAGTTCAAGAAGAACCAATTTCATTTACTATTTTTGCTAGACATTAATAATAGAATAAACTTTAGTTTAAAATCAGTGGCATTTCCTCGTACGCGCTATTTTAGTGGAGTTAAAGAGAAATACTTATGTAATGATAGAGCATATTCTGGGTATATTGGAGGAAGTAAATATAAACATCCTCTGACAGTTTACAAATACACAAGTTTTAAATTAAATTCTCGTTAATTTTCGTCTTTATATCCTATTTTAACGTCGCTTTGATATAGTACATATACCGTGTTCAACATTTCATTTTCTGATATACGATAGACTGTTAAAAATACCATACAAGCATATAATATAAAATTGTTTTAAATCGTTTTCATGGATTTGCTTGAAAGAAACAGTATACATCCCTATAAAAAATATATGTATGTATATTTGTAGGCTGATTGATTTTAGAAATGTTTAGTCGATATGTCACACACTAAAATGTTTATTGTATTTGAATGGTGTGTTGATTTATAACAAAGCAGGAATTTTGTACTTTAAAAAAGTAAACTAGAAACAGTCAAACAAGTCCATTTCGTATTAAGATCGATTTATGTTACTGGTCAACTGTATTAGCTTTGCGTGTATAAATAACTGATTGTGTGGACGTTTTGATGCTATTGTTTGGATAAATTACTAATACATACAATATAATTATTGTTTAACCATCTGTTCGGTAAAAAGGAAGATACATTAGGTTGTTTCATTGTGGAAAGAATTTCTCTGTAACTCGTAAACAGTAATAGACAGGAAGAAAGTTTTTAAGAATTATGAGAGTTCCATAAAGTAAAATTATTGGCATTTCTACAGGGTGTTTCGTAGCTTTGGTAGAATCTTTAATTTTGTTTTCTTAAATACAACACCCCAATATTATTGCATTTTTTAAAATATCAGTAAATTTTGAGCAAATAATATATAACATACTTTTACAAAATCAAATACCTTAACACCCTATAAGCCATAGGGCATAATTAAGGTTTTTTTTTAAATAAAAAAAAAATGTGTTAATATTTTTACCTTAATTTAATGTCTTGTATTGTAAAAAAATGGATTTGCAATTAATTGTTGCATTTATACAATTTAATGAAGATTTAAAATTTAAAAATAAAGATAACTTGTATGTATCCATCACATACCTCTGCAAATTAACATTGTATGATATCTCATTCTAAGGTAACTATCATATTATATATATAAAGTCAAATGAAAAAAAAAAGAAAAAAATATGCAAAATTTATGCACTCCTCTCTGGCTTAATTGGTAGAGCGTTCGTGCGGTAAATGAAAGTGTGTAGGTTCGAATCCTGCGTGATTTTAATTAATTATGAATATACAAAAATTTTTGTTTTCAGACGTTTGATAAAGGTATAAGAATACCGAAACGTTGCATTATGTAAAATAAATATTTTGAAAATGAAATAAAAAACTGGTTATGTTATCCAGCCATATTCTATAAATAAGAAAAAGTTAAAAATGTTAACTTTTAGCTAAACAAGCCCTATTGTATTGTTTTATATTCACAACGAAATATTATTCAATAATTGCTGTTATTCATTATTTCGAACAATATCTTTTTAGGCGTATTTACCAACAATAGTTTGAACTTGTATAAATCATTTCGCGTGTTGATTTCTACACCCATTTCCTTTCGTACTTATAGGAGTTTTTTTTTTATATATTGATTAGCTGATACAGTTTTTCAATGGTGATTAGCATAGTTATTTAGCATCTTTCTTACATATTAGTTCATACTATTACAAAGTAAGCTTGTACCATATGATCAAATATTTCTACTCTCTTGTTGATCATGGAATTTTTCTTCTTTAAACTTAAATTGCAGGTTATGTTATACCGTTGGCAGATTAGGTTTCGTTGTTTAGACAAATAACTATATACAAACGCTTTCAATGAAAAAATAAGTTTAATAATAAAAAACAGCTACAATAAATATTTAAACTGTGCTTCTTTATTTTCTATACATAATGCCACTCTTTGTTTCATGTTATTGAAGGCATTGTTTAAATTATGTGGTGTAATTTTCTCAGAGACATTTCGCATAGCTTCAGTAAGTTCTTCAATTGTATGGGGATGATTTGTAAATACCCTATTCTTTAGGTGTGGCTAAATGAAATAATCCATAATTGTCAAAACTGGAGATCCTGGTGGAAAGTATACTATCCGATTATCAAAGACGAATTCATCCAATAATTCTATCGTTTCCATGTCTTATGGAGTGTAACATTACCTTGCTGGAAATATTCCTCCCGTCATTGATCATGTAATTGATTTCAAAATGGTTGTAATAAATTATTACGATATCGTTCCGCATTTATGGTATTATTAAAGAATATTGGACCAATAATCTGTTTGCTAGAACCAACAAGCCAAACGCCTACTTTTGGAGAATGCAAGGGCGTTTCAAGGATTTCATTTGGATTTTCACTAGACCAGATTCGTTATTCATCGTGCCCAAAAATCATTGCCAGTAATTAAGTAGGGTTACGTGATAAATAGGTAAAAGTTCTTGCACCCAATGAAACTTGTTTGGATATTTTTTTTAGGTCTTTTTTAAGGATTGTATGGCGTGTTCCATATGAAAGTTGTGTTTGTTGCGAAAGTTTTCTTAGATGATCGAATTATTGGCTTCTCAGCATCTGCTATATTTTCAACTGTCCGTTTTAATGGTCTACCAATACCTGGTTTTCTGGACACAGATGCTGTTTCACGGTGTTTTACTACTGATTCTTATATCAATTGCTGCAAACTGTCATATGTTACTGGATAATTTGGAAATTCTGCCCTACATTCTTCTGTATATATATATAGCTGCCAAAAATAGAACCATTCTCCATTTTCTAATTTTACACAATTTCTAAAATATGATTCGCTAATGAAAACTTTATGATTTGTTGTAAAGATTTTTGAGTGTCATCTTCTTCTTCTAATAGGAAAATTGGTTTTTAACCCTCGCAGGAAAACTTCAGGACTTTTCTTAAACCACATACAAATTGTATTATTCGATCCACGAACATATCTTTATATAATCAAACCTCAATATTAGAACGGGATATATAACTGTAAAGAAACATAAATTTTGAATTTATTAGAAGCAACCAGAGAAGAAATATTATATGGAGGAAAATAATTAATTCCAATCAATTTAGTAAATAAGATTCTTAGTTCTAATTCATATTTCCTACATTTAAATAGCCTATTATTGACATGACTGACATAAGCGGGATCAACGACACCAATTCTATGTAAGTGAGCTTCCACAGCACAATGATCTATTCTTAATCTACCTAAAGGAACTATAAATCTTCTTGATATCCAAGGAACATTTTTATGCCAAATTTTTAGATTAATAAAATTTTGTATTCGGAAATAATTTCGCCCCTTAAATCTAGCAAAGTCATTCCACCATCTTTGCCAATCTTGAATAATTTCCTTGTGAATGAAATAATTAAAATCACCATGGTGAAATTTAAAAATAGAAACACAATCTGATTTCCACCTATTCTTGCTAATTTATCCGTAATTTCGTTACCATGTAATCCAATATGGCTATGGACACAAATAACATGAAAATAAATATTTTTCCCATTCCAACTGGCAAAGTTTCTCAAGAATATTCCAGACTAAGTTGTAATTAAAAAGCTTCTCATGTTGAAGAACCAATAAGGCACTTTTTGAATCGGAAATTATCAACGCATTTCCAACTCTATATTCTTCAATTTTACAAATAGTTATATAAATGGCCAGTAGTTCACATGTAAAAATAGAAGCATGGTTTGAAATATTTTCCGAAATATTTATATTGAGTAATGGAGAATAAACATCAAAGAGGATTTATTATGATTTTCAGATATAGAACCATCCGTAAAAAGTAACATATCCTTCCACTTTTGATTAATAATTTCTTGAAAACTTTCATTGACCACGTTCTAATGGGGACCAATAATCTTAATATTTCTGTTCTAGTTTTCATTAAAATCGATTTTGGCGTGAAAATGTAGAACTTGATAAGGAATCCTATAATGCGAATAGATGATAAAAGAAGAAATAGAAGGAGAATAATACAAAAAGAAAAAATGATATGCTTCATATAAGATTCCCAAAATTTTGTTAGAAGCATTTATCCCTGCATAATATGAAAATTAATTATTCTAACTTGTTAGTACTAAATTATTATCCAAGGAGGACTTTTTAAGAATATATTTTATAGCTAAATATTTAGCTTTAATATGTAAAGGAATTTCACCCTCCTGAACAAGAAAAGCATTAGTGGGGGAGTTGAGTGTCAATCATAGACAAGGATAAATATATAGATAGAGCTTAGAGATGCGCAGTGTTCGGATCTCATGGAGGCCGCCATTTTGATGTATGACAGGGTCGTGAAAAAATAATTTAAAGATAAAACAAGGACGTAATGGTAATATTTTAAAATAAAAAAATAAATAAAATGCTCATACTTCCTTTTGACACTAGTATTATACTATATACATACAGGAAATTATATTTTTTACTGCTAGAAAAACATTACATTGATATTTAATTCATTTTTATTTATTCAAATGTATAAGCTAATATACTAATACTTGGAATTTGAAGTTTTTAGGTTATTTCATATTTCTGGGGTATAGTAAATACACATTATGTCATATGACATTTCTTTATTGGTGGCTAAACAATATAAGTTCGTTTAATTTTTTTTCTTACTAATTCGACTTGCAGTTCTTGCGTTAATTTCACCAAACTATGAAGCCGTATTTTACAATAACACTCAATGATCACTTTTGTTAATAAGATCGGATGTTCTTCAAAGAACTGTCTGCGATATGCTGAAATTACCAATACATATTCTTAATCTCTCGGATCAGCTGACTATTAATCCATCTGAAATAAAATACATGTCATGTCTATGTTTTGTGACAACAGTGCAGAAATACCTTTATTCTTTCCTTGCGGCAGTGTATATTTTATTTTCTCTCAGATTCTTTGCGGCAGACGTTAACTGCAACAAGCACTCTTCACAAAGGAAAATGCAATAAAGTTATACCACATACCCATAACAGGTAGATTATAGTTGGCTCTTATTGATGGAAACTGATGTCATCAAGGGATACCAATCTACGGATGCTTTTACATCCCGGTACGCAGGAAGACATTCTATAACATAAACGCTAATTCACATCTAATTAATCGCGCTAATAATACCACACACCTCACTAAATGTTCTTGGTTCTCTTAACACTTAAACTCTCTTAAAATATTTAAAAAAATGGTCCAACGAAATAAATTATTTACTAACAACGTATTATTCAATAATTCAACTACACTTTAATAAACTACTAATTACTAAACAACTTTAATCGAAATAATAGTATAAATATGAAATGCTTAAATAATACTAAAATATAAACTCGAATAACCTTAAAAACAATGCGTTTTATACGTTTTATAAACCTCCCAAACAAAACTACTACAACAACAGCTGATCTATACATCAAAATGGCGGTTTCTACACAATCTGAAAGTTCGCGAATACGCAATGGTCTAAACTCTTTCTAATAGTTATATTCTGGTCTATGGTGTCAATAAATCAATACCAACACAGTACATATGACAGATATATTTTATTTGTCACTACCAACATGATATTTTGAATAAATAAATTCATGGCTTGTTAGAGGTTAAATTTAATTGATCTCATACTACATTTCTCTCCGGAAATGTAAATGCTGAGAATACTATACACAAATCAATATTTTTGAAATACGTGCCCCGATCCTGTCATCATTAACTACGCGGAAAAAAGAAAACCTATCTCGCTGCTCTATTCATTTCGGGCTCAGCGTCGCGTAACCTATTTCGTATACACACAACAATAAACCGCGCGGTTTTCAATAGCATCGAATCTAGTAGGCGAGGATGGGCGCGAACAGTAGCGGCGTGAATCTAGCCACGGTTCCCAGTGTCCGTCGGCCGTCGGGAGCGGCTATTTAGCGCGTCCCATAAATTCTATGATTAGAGGCGGCCAGTGTTGCGACGTTAATAGACGCGGTTAGAAATAGCCGATGTGAAACCAGCGCTAAAAATAAGAGCACATTTCGCCAGTTTTCCTTGCACTGCGTCCGAACGCGATCGACTCTTCGGATGGACAGCGGAAGAGAGTGCGGATATTACGGCGAAAAAACGGAAAACGTTGTGCACCCGATCGATGATTTAAAACCGTGAAAGAGTTTAAAGTTGGCGCGGTGAAAGTTGTGCAATATAGAATAAGCGGGAAGTTCTAACGAAATCTCAAATCAGGTTCTGATTCTATCACGTTTTAGTTATACAGAGTGTGACATGTTTATAAATAATACATATTTAATATTTAATTGTTGGTTGTCACAAAATTAAACTGTGACTATATAGGTATGTCAACTATACAGAAAAACATTCCTGTTATATAAACCCAAATACCTACTCCGTTTAAAATAACAACAATAAAAAACTTGGCAGTTGTATACGCCTTATGCGCATATAGTTACAGAATATGTCATTCCTAACTAATTTTACGCATTCATTCACGATTAATTCTCGTACTTACCATGGTGAAAAAATTAAAAAACGTTGCTCTTACATATTGAAAAAACACTTTAAAAATAGACATGAATTCATTGGAGATCTAAATTTAATTAACATTTCTTTTTGATGAAATAACGTATCGCGAAATCTGCGTTTCTTGGATCCTTTTTTTTTAACGAAAACATTTCGCAGCTGTTTCCTCTGCGTTTAAACTAAGATCAATATGTTAAACAGACCTGTTTTGTCATATAATCTTGAGATGTACGTGTATAAACAGTGAGCACCTATTACTCAATTATTAATGTTTGAAGCTAGCTGTTTACGATACTATCTTCTGTATCGTGGTATGCGCTAGTCTACGAAATTCCGTTTTTGTTTTGTGTCGCAATGATGAGATTTTAGAATTGGGGCAACATATTTTAAGAGGGAATTCTTATTTTAATGTGATATGTAAGACATTACATCTTTGCAGGTAGAAAACATGAATTTACAATCTTTCTTTATTACAATATATAAAATTATTATAAAGGAATTAAAATTATTACAAATTTTGCTTTACTGTTGCATTGTAAACTTTTGTACGATACACAGAAGATAATATATGAACGTTAAAATATTTGAATTTATTAAATATACCTAAAAAATAAATATACAAAAAAATTGGAGAGACTATACAATATTTGGAGAAGTTATTTTTAGAAATAGACACTCGAACAAAAATATTTAGTCTATAAAAGGGTCAGTTTAATACTAAATATTGTAAAATTTCGTGAATATATATGATGGTGTCCCAACATAAATCATATTTTGTTTATACATTAAAAGCAAAAAAATCTGTAATAATGCATGTATTAAAGGAGAGACGGAAGATGACTTTTTTTTGATGGAATGTATAATTTGTTTAATTTTTAAAATTATCGTTGGTATACTGATAATTTTGAAGTCCCAATTTTGTAATTGCATTTTGTGTTGTTCTGGATCACTTTTTTTAACTTTTAACGAAAGCTGTCTAACACAACCAAGACTATAGGAAAAGTATAACGCTAGTTATATTAATACTTTTTAAAGCAGTTAATTGCATCTATAATACAAATATCATAATACTATCTGTTCAATAACATCGATTAAAAATGTCTTTTAGTTTTTATTAAGGCATATAAGCATATACTCATGTAGTAGAAAGCATTATGATATAACTATGTACACTGCTTGACAAAATTAATGTCGTAGTCTACAGCGGATTTTCGTTTTATTCTATCTCATTTTTCTAATTGCCAAGTGGTTTACACGTAGGTACTCTAATAAACTTCTTATCTGCGTAGGTCGATAACAGCCGAAAGCACGCCCCTTCAAATAATGAGTAGTTTTAATAGTCACTACGCTATATACGATGACATTAATTTTGTCGGCCAGTGTACATAACTGCGTAAATATAATTTATTACATACAGGAAATGTCGTGAAGATGACGCTACCGCTTATTTCACTATTTCTATACTGTAAACAGCATAAGGAGTAAAATATTGAGACAATCGATTTGCTTTTTATCTTGGGTTATTAAGAAGATCTTGAACCGAAAACAAGATTGTTGATAATTAATTTTCTAACGTTTCAAGTTTTAAGTGTACTGAAACAGGTAATGGAATCTCCGAATTTATTGTATAAGGGAAGTTGTAAGATCCCCCGAAGTAAAACAGTAAATAAAAAACCCTTTTTTGATTCCGTGTAATTAAATTCTAAAAATAAGCAGTTATAATGTCAAGCTATTTTCTGAAATGCATTCTAATAACGTTTATTTTTTTTGGTTAAAATGTTTGCTTATAATGAAATACTTGTATTTGCTTTCGTTATAAGTGACCGGAGGCATAAAATGCAGTGATCTAAGGCACATCATCTGTAAATATCAATAAAATTATTGTTTTTTATTGTGGATCAATTGGTAAAAATAAATAAAAAGTGTCCTGCCATAATATTTATCATATCCATTATTCTCATTAACTTTTGTAAACATTTAATCCAAAAACTATGGCGGAAAGTTAAAAACTATCCCAAAAGTACTTCTTATTTCATGGTCATTTTTAAGAGAAACGTATCTTTAGAGAATTTAAAACGTGAATAGAATTAGTTCTGAGAAAACTATAAATGGATTATTTTTTTAATGATTGTAAGGCGCTTTATAGTTACTGTGGGTTATAGAACGTAAATGTTAAGTTATATAAGGTAATTTTTATCTTCCCGATGAGATCTTAATTCATTGAAGACTTTCAAAAAAGTCTTTTTTCTACTAAATAATTTCAAGCAGTAGTTTTATTTACCAAAAAAATATTTGTTTTTGGTGCAATGAAAATTATTTGGTAGTTAAGGGGTTAAAAAACAAACTTCTTCCTTCCACTTGTGCCTTTTATTTGTGGAATTATCAAAGAAGTTGCATACAGAAAAAGTGAAGCTCATTGATCATTTTTTAAATGTACTACATAAGTCAAATTTTTTCTCAAATTTGTTCAGTTTTTTTTTACGGTATTCCAAAGTAGTTCTTATCTCTTACAATGTCTATGCAATTCCTCAAATTTGTTAACCGAATCGTTCAGAACTGCCTCAACTTTCCCTATCTGTTACTTTATTTATTAGTTTTAATGTTTTTATAGTGTTGGATTAAAGTGCAGATTTAGTACTATGTAGTGTTACGTGCAGCTTAAAATTCAATTTATGCTGGTCAAAATATCAGCACCTCTTGCTTTGAAAACCGGAGAAAAATTTCTAATTGAGTTGTATCAGTGCCAAAATTGAAATGTTGAAAAAAATATAAGGATTAAGCGCGCATATCCTTATTATTTTAAACAGTGGACAACGCATTATATTCGGCCTTTGCATTCTATTTTAGCCACGACGTTATGTCTGATTTATCCTTGTTAGTGTGGATGCATTCCACCACTAACAGTAAAGTTAGGATAGTTTATTAGGGTCATTAGAGGTAGCCCAGTTTTTTTTTTTTCTAGAGCGTTGTTTTGTAATTTTAAAACTAACAACATAACAGCTGAAAAACATAAGTATGTGTTATGTAATTTCCTTTTTTCTTCGCGAAATGGAGCATAAAAACACCTTTTAATAAAAATACCACAATTTTTGCAACTAATCCTTTTTCTGTAACTGTTATACCTATTCGGCTATGATTAGATATTAATCTGGCACTAAAGTGACGATATTGCTTTCTAATATAAGAATTACGCTAAATTCACTTTTATTTCCCTCATTACTATGCTAGTACGGTAGCAAAAATGCTAACGAATATGGTTCGTAAGGCAGTCGACTCCGGGTCAGTACAGTTATGGGCTCGTTAAAACGTCGAAAATGGGAAATAATTCGTTACATCACGTACATACCTTATAGTTGCACGCGTTGAATGTAAATTAGCCTTGTGGTTATATTATGTGCAATTAAAATGTTAATACGGTATAAAATGACATAACTATGATATCATCTATTATATTAGTAGTTCACTAATGAGAGATCGACTGATATACGCCTTGTTTTATATGCATGCAGTAGTTTATTTCAATCTAGATCTAATCAACGTGATTTTTAAATTACCTATATACATGTTAAGAAGATATTTTGTATGATTTGTTTTGGCACTCTTATGGCAGGGATTCCAAACAAGCAAATTCTAAGCTCTATAGCATTGATAAGAATTTTCACGTATAGTTGGTTGTAAACTACATTTTCTCCATTTGTTCATACCACCCCTTTTCTGTCTATTAGTAGATATATAAAATAATAAAATATATTATCAAATTTAATTGAAGTAATGAGGGACACATGAATATTCGATCACTCCGGCCTACACGAGACTTTATTAATTCAGGACAATTATGAAGATGGAAATCTATTTGCCTAAACATGGTTTTTTGAAGATCTCCAAAATAAAATTATAACGGAATGACAAAGATATCATTTTTCTTTTTACCAAATAAAATGCAAAATTGTTTTATTTAGTTTAAAATTTCGAATTTTGAGTGAATATTAAAATAAAAAAAAATAATTTTATTATTTGACAATTGTTTTCAAGTAGATGGGAAGTATTTTTAACAATCGCAAGGAACAACAATGGGAAACTTTAATATTTTGTCTTTTTGGACATTTTTTAGTAGTCTTACTTTCATATAAGGTTGCCAGCTATGAATTTATTAAGCCAGGACAATCGGTCCCGGAAACCTGGATTTTTTGGGGTAAAATTCGAATATATTTTCATGAGGACTTCATTTTGTAAATATTAAAATTACAATAAAAATAAAAATATTTATTACGTAAATTTGGATTTAGTAATTAACAACTAGATTTCTGAGATACATATATAACATCTGAAATTTGAAATTTTCATTCAAAATCAGAAAAAAATGGTTATAATTAGAGATCCTTATTTTTGCCATTACTCACTGTTTGTATAAAGATTTTATATATTACAAAAATTGTCTTACAGGCAATGGAAACGCTTGACTACCATAGAAATGTCAAGGCGTTATCAAACCTTCTAAAGAAATATTATTTTATCATGTCACACTCTGTCTAGGTAAAATTGCGAGCTCTTTTTTATATTTTTATACTATCTAACATACATTTCAAACAAATCGAGAATAGTGTCAAATTACTTAATTTCCTTGTGAAACCTATGAGGAATATTCATAACAAATAAATAAGAAGAAAATGTTGAAAAGGGAACCGTCTTTGAATAGTATTGGGGTAAGTACGCAAGCTAATATTGAATTATATAATTTACTCTAGTTTTCGCACTCTTCTCTGGTAGTTTTGATAATTTTCTCTCAACACTATTAGCATTAATTTACAAGAAAAAACTGATTATGGCATATATTTCTGTTTTCACATTGATAATTTTTTAAGGATTCTTTTTTCACTTTCTTCAATAAATAGTTGAAACTTCGTATTAGATTAACTGCACTCTAGCAGTTTTTGTGTTATGATATTTATAGCATAGTCTACTCACGCAGGAAATGTATAAATGCATATTTTAATTAAATATTCAAGATAGAAATCAAAGAATCTATTAATATGTAACATATCTGTTACGCTTTTTTATTACGTACACTTCTATAACCAATTGCTTTTTAAACGCTTTAATAAGGTAGATCAAAACAATATTGTATAGCTGTGCCAGCGAACTGGCTTGATAAACATTTTCTGTAAGGAATTTAACTTTAAAATTTGCAGAGTAGTCGTGGTCAACTGCACAGATAAAAAGGAATCTTTAAATTACGGAAATATTTCTTCGCCCATATTTAAAAAAAAACTATTTCTTTCAGCTAACAATAAGAGAATATCTTTTAACCAACACGCTTTTCTTCTATTGAAATAATACCAATTTCAATCGAAAGAAATATGCACTAACTGAAGAAAATGGTTCTTTTAAATAGTGGTAAAGAAATATTGCTTTGATTTGAAGAATCCGTTTTCTCTGTGTGTGATCTATTTTAGGAAAATATTTTGGAATGATGGGTGACGATATATTGGTAAAAACGGCATCACACTTAGAAATACTTTTTTCTATTTCGCATATACAATGAGAACTTTGTGTAACTGTTTTACCGAAAAATAGTGTCATGAAGTTCCACTTTGTAACACTGTTTTTCCATTTTGTGGCACTGCCTGTGGTGAAATTTTATATGAGGTAGATAGTATAACTCCTAGTTTGTCATTTCAGATTTGACATTTATATGTACGTAGTATTTGCATGAAATTGCGCATATTAGAAGAGTTGTGTCCCAGATATGGAAATATTGAAATTCCTTGTTTGGATAAAAAATCCCATTATAATTGCTAAATAAACGTAAATTATTACGAAATAGAAAAAAAAAATAGTATAAAACACACATGTTTACAATGACTGTTGGCCTCGTATGTTGTTCAAATAATATGACAAAACTGTTCGAGGCCTGAAATGTTTCTTTGTATAAATTATTTGTTTGATTTAGTATTAAAGAACTTACTAGAAAATAACAATAAAAGTACAATTACTTAACCAAGCCCACGTGTTCAAAATTAAATAATCCAGCTATTAGCTTCTTCTATAAAAATAGGGTTATGCAATAGTAAACCAGATACTTCCCGGAATTGAAAAGTTGATCAATTAAGCAATGTTGTTTTTTTATATTACAATTGATTATATTGAAAGTACACCAACAAATATAATAATCAAAGAATTCTTCTTAGGATTTGTCGCAACTGAGGGCAAGCTGGTGCAACCAAAAACATTTTAGCAATTTTGAAAGACGACGACTTGCCTTTAGCAAAGATTCGTGGACGAGGGTGTGATGGTGCTACTAATATGAGTGGAATATATAATGATGTCAAAGCCGAAATACCAAAAGTTGCTCCTGATGCAGTAGATATGTATTATGTATGTATATTGTGCAGCTAATCAGTTAAATTTCATGACTGTTAGAAATGTTGAAGAAATTTTTACGATTTAGTTCAAAGTCTTTAGTATTTTTTGTACACAGCGTGAAAAAGTGGGCTCTTTCAGCAACAATTTTCAATGTAGCAAAAAGCAAAACAACGTTATTAATCCTTTCCATCGAAAATGAAATTGCTGTAACAATAGATATATCTGATATAATATACATATTTTTTTCGGAATTTAAAACTAGAAAAATAACCTCCCATTAAATTTTCAATCAGTGAGAAATTATTTTTTTACTTCTGTTAGCTTTATTGTTTTTTATATTTCTTTATTTAAATATTTGTATATATGTTATTGAATAAATATATAATAATAATAATAATAATGTATATTTATATGCATTGTTTTATGTTTATACATTCAGAACAAGAAACAAATCATTTAAATAATAACACAAGCCCGTGACTTAGTTACGCCACTGTATATCAGGCGACTGTGTGGGAAGACCGGATTTTTGGCTAAATTATGGGTTGTATTAAAAAATAACCTTAAAAAAGTATTTTTATTCTAGTCTTTTACATACTTTGATGTCCAACAACTATCATATGTTTCGAGATATGACGTCATCGGTACTATTTTTAAATGGATCACCTGTAACTTTTCACATTTTCGAATATCTTCCTTTATCTATTTATTTTATTTTAACATCTCAGGCCGAATCCCCACCAAACCGTATATCATTGTAATTCCTGAAAAAGTGTCTATCCGAAAATGTGTAAAAATAAATAAATAATTAATTTATTTAAAAAACTAACGATGCATGTGAGTTCTTGGAAATTAAAGTATGTCACAGACTGGAACAACACTTTTCTTAAGGTTATATTTTAATAGCGCCCATAATTTAGCCAGAAATTAGGTGTGCCCACACATTTGCCTAACCCTGCATAATTACAGTTTTTTAGCCCTATTTTTAATAATTAAAATGAGATTTTTTTGTGGAATATAGGCTTTTATAATATACATGTGAAAGGTTATATACAACAATGTATAATACAATATATTTCAATAACCAGTCTTAACAAAGCGTTCGCTCTTTGTAGGTACGAAAAAAAAATCTATAACTACATCAGCAAAATTTCGCATTCACCACTCTACATCCACACCCACTTTCCCAACCGCACTTCTATTCTATTGAAATAGACTTCCGCGCGAGGAATAAGGGCAATCGCTCCTCAAATATGAATTCACCCTCGCACCCCTTGGATATCGTTGGAGGAAACGCCTTCAATGCTATCTGTCCCTACCCCGCACAGTATCTATCCCACATGTGTCTCGTAAAAAAACCATTTACATATGCACGCGCGAAATTTTATAGGTTTTCGTGTCGGTTCTTACTGCATTATTCATACTATACTAGTAATGGGAATACATGCGAAATGGGGCCGATCAATCGTTAAGCCTCGTATACACTAGATACAGGCGTAATATGTAATGCAACGCGTAATGCAACCACTGTTTGGCGCGTCATCAAAGGAATGTTCCGTTGCGATTTGGATGAACGTATATAGTATATACCAGAGGTGCACATTTATCTCGGCCCGGCAACCGCCTGTCAACGCGGAAAAGCTGCCCAAAAGAATAAACCTTCCTATAGGAAAACTATTTTAATTTAAAGACAGGAAATCCAGAAAATTCGGATAGCGGACGACCAAGGAAAAAAATTATAACTCTTCTTTACATCAATCCAATATTTCGCTTTTATTATTTAAGCTTCCTCAGGGATTGAGTTAAAATGAGGCAGCTACATTACTGAACGAATTCATTTAAAATGTCAAAAAATTGAAATACATGGACAACATCGCGCATCTAACACCACTCCTCTTCATTTAAAGAGTTGAGGTTTTATGTGCAGTTGCAAATATCTATAATAGAAGTTGTAGCAACTAGTGGTGGCGAACATGTTGATTCAATAATTAAGTAGAATATATCATTTACGCAATATTTATAATTGCAAATAAACATATGAAGCAGATTTTATATTTTTTTGCATTAATATGAAATTGATTACCTTTACTATTAAAATCTCAAAACTAAAGTTTGGTAAAAAGAAGTATAAATTATAAATGTTGGATCATAATTAGAAAATAAAATGTGAAAGGATAAATAAGTGTCGACAAGACATGTTTTAAAATCCTTCGATAATTTTACAGTTTTAATAAAATACAAATTTCGTCTTTAAAGTTATAAACACCACGTATTATTAAATTAACTCTTGCTTTCCATTACAAGAATTATGCTGAATGAACAATGAAATTTATTGTTTTGTCTTTACTTCTATTGTCATCATTAATGTTTCATAAATTCTGTGGAAATCTAGACCTTTGGATTCAATATATTGTTTGTTTACATAAGGAAAGTATTTGAAAAATGGAAACTACAACAATCCCAACAATCATAGAGTTTTACTAGCGCGCTTGAGAAAAAAATACGATAGAAATAAATTATCGGGTAAGTACTTACATTAAACACCTACAATTTTTAAGAAAATTTTATTGATTTCTTCAAATCTTTAATTTAACAAGATATTCTTTGGCTTAACGAAATGATTTAACAATTTTATTGCTTTAAAGATACATTTATAATGAATACCGGCATTTGAAAACGATTTATCTTTGTTGCTTCAGCGAAAATATACCAGAGTAAATGGTTTGCATTTAGGGATCTAGTTTTCCTTGATAAGAGAAACCAAACACAGAAACGATAGCGTACAGTATTACTTCATGCATGTACATTTGGCCAAAATAGTAAAATAATCGCTCAAGTCATTTCGAACATCTTTGAATGCCAATGATGTTCTTCTGGGAACATTTGTAAGTAAAGTCATTCATCTGCTTTCAGTATCGTTTCTTCGTAATTCTGCATTTAGCTTACCGTTAACTTCGGTATCCAATAACCCAGATGGAGTGCTTAACCTACGCGAATTTCTTCTAGTAAAAGTAATTTTAGAGATAACCATTTGGCTTTTTCGGGATTATAAACTATCGGTTTTCTTAAAATTCTAAACACCGATGATATGATACATGTCCTACTTAAACGGTAGTTCAAAATACTTTTCAAACTAACTGAATGCTCTCTAGAAAAAGGTTTTAACAAATTTTATGGCAAAAACTAAATTGCCCAAAAAAGTGTGGTACAACTATATTTCTTCTTTCTGGTTTTTTCTGCTATTTGTTATGTTAAAAAAAATCTGCCACACTGCTATATTTTTGTTTTTGTTCTTTTTTATATATACACATCCATATTTTTGTATTTTGACGTGTCCCATGTCATTCTGATCTTGGGACTAAAAGGAATTGAATTGAATTGAATTTTGTTTCTTGTAAAAATACACCTTCGTTTTTCATTTTGTTACCCAATATTGTCTCTAAGTACTCTTCTATCCGAAATTCTTCCTTGATAGCCAATCTCCATAAATTAATAAGAAAGAAATTGTAATCTGCCTTTACTAATGTCAACGTGATCATATTAGCTGTATTATTTCGTGCTGAACAAACTGATCGAAGTGAACGATATTCAATTCAGTCACTTAATTTGGCGTTCTTCGTGTATATTCAGCTTACCCACTCTTGCAAATAAAGTGATTACATTCAGAAATCCTCATACCCCACAAACACAAAGAAATTTTGCGGTTAATTGGTTCAATAAACGTATTCTTTTGTTTGGCGAACTGAAAGTGAAAAGCTATTCACATTCAGTTATATCACTTTCAATTAATTCATTGATGGCCACGAGCACTTTGTTTCAAAAAAAAATTGCAAAACATACATTTGCTTGATATTTGTTGTTTGGTCTAACATAGCAATACTGCAAGTTGTGCTGTACTCAAATGAGTACAGTGAGTTCAAATGGGTTAATTTATTTACCACTGAAGAATACGCTTATTAAATGTTTGCTTGTAGTTGTAAAATTTACTTCCATAATTATTGATCCGACTAATTATGACAGAATTCGTTCTTCCCATGCTTAACGAACACTATAGAATAACTTTGGAAACGAATATGTACGTGCCAAAATTAAGACCGTCTATGTTGCATTGCACGTTGCATTACATCTTGCACTTGTAAGTGTGTACGAAGCTTAACATGTAATGCAACAAATGTGCAGGGGGGAGGGTGCCTTCATATGTTCATCTATGTTGGACGAACACTATAAAACAACTACGGAAACGAAACGGGCATTGCTTGCTGCGCTATTAAAATATGAACCGTCCACGTTGTATTACATGTTGCATTACACGTTGCTTTCCACTTTGCGCTTGTAGTGTATGTAAGGCTTAAGAAGTATGACGCATCAAACGGGTTTTCTTTTAGACAGAACTGAACGTAACGTAAATAGTTTGTAATGTAAATAATTTGGGTATTGTTTAGAGAAGGCGATATAATGACTCTTGTTACACTAGGATTTTTATTTTTAAAAACTCCACCAGAACATTTTCTTCATGATATACTTAATCTCTTCCAAGATTCGCTTCGTGAAAGTGCTTGGAAATACTCCAAAGATAACTACAAAGTTTAGTATATCACTTTATCTATCTACACAATGGATGTAATACAATTAAAAGGAAAAGCATATCCTGTATTCAATAATTAAAGAAAGGAGAACAAGACTAATCAATCAACTGCAAACATGGGCTGCAGTATTCTTAAGTACAGTTTTAATAAATACGTTAACTTCCTGTATATCGAATCCCAAAATAAACTCATTTACAAACAAGTTCTTATAAGCAATTCGATATCAAATGTCAACTAACCGCAACGGTGCACCTTTTTAATGCGATTATAAATAAACTGTTATTAAGAGAAATGGGGTTGTACATTAGGTAGTTTTGAAAGATTTATTTTTATACAATGACTGGTATAAATGTTAAACATTGGAAAATATCGTTATTATTAAAATATAAGATTTTGGGAGAATAGCATGGCTAACTACTACAAAAGGTATTTTAATATGTCACGTGATCACCAGTTTGGCTAAAAATTTAAAAAAAGTGTGCCATGAATCGGCTAAAAGTGAGGTTAGATGACAAGCTATCCTAAAATATTATTTAAAAAGTTAGTACTCAGAATTCAATTTTAAGGCTGCAAATTTTAATTGTACGGTATATCTATCTTTTCAGAATTCATTCTAGCCAATAGAAAGTCACGCTCGGCTTGACTTCACTTCTTGACAGTCACTGAGTCATTTGACGATTTTGGAGGTTTTTATAATCGATGAGCGCACATTCAAACGAAACTAGTAGCAAAATTTAAATTTCCCACAATTATTCTTAGTAACTTCAACAGAAAACATCAAAGTAACTAGTAATCTAATACAAAATCATTGGTAATTTCGTGTCTCAATGTTGAAGTTACTAAAAATATTTGCGGGAAAATTTAAATTTTGCTGAATCTAGGGAGTAACAGCTGTTTCGAAGAATATATCAAGCTCACAGCTAGCAAATTTTGAATGGGCGCGTGCAATCGCCATCTTTTCTGAGTTCATTCTAGCCAATAGCAGCAAATAAGCGGACTGAAGGTCAGGAGTTTTTGCTTCCTAGTTTCAAAGCTGCCGACATTTAAAAGCGAATAAACACCGTACTTGTTGAGATATATGTTAACATATTCGAAAGCACATTTTCGTTTAACTGTCGATTATGGTTATTAGGTAAAAAGGTTGCGTGGCGATCTCTTGAAGTTGAAAAAAATGGTCTTTTTTTCGACTATTATTGGTGGATACCTTGGCCGATTTTTTGGAAAAATGGAATTTTTCTTGGAAAATTTCCTCCTAATTATTACAGTTAAAAAGCAGAAATTCATTAATTTGTTAATTTCTTACTATAAAAAGCTTGCAATCTTTGATTTTAAGATTCCTAAGAAGCTTAGATAACATCTCTTTGCCCTTCCAAATTTCGAACAGACGTCAATAAATCATGTAAGAAAATTTAATCAAATCCCAGACAACAAAAGTTCTTTCTTTGAACGTGATCGTTTTTATATCTCCTTTTATCCTGGCGTCCGATTTATCCGAAGAATTTCTCTTATTAATATTCCTCACACATTTCATCATTCTATCTTCTGAATTGCCGACAACGGCGTAGCAAAAAAAATATCATACAAAAACTACATACATATTTTCTACATATATTGCCTATCTCTGACAGTTTGGTGTCAAGACGTGATTCGTGGTTGTAACGTTTTTCGTTTGATTTTCGCCGTTTGAATATTGGAACTGCTCCAATGGACGGCGGCGCATTAAATCATCGCTATTAAAAAAAAAAGTACATAGCATCGGTGGCTTATAAGTTATAAGTTTTCCCTCGCACGTTCTGGCAAAAATTGAACACGACTGCGTAGTCCTCTGATCCCCTACTTATATTCAATAAATAGATATATGGTGTGCGCTTGACTCATGCGGAATTTTCTTCGTAATATTTATAAATATATGTATATAGTGCTCTGTTTAGAGTACGCACAGTACTGCGTTTCTCCCCTCAGTATTTTCTCGATGACGAATTCTAAAAAAAGATAATATAATTCACCAACATTCAGGCTTTAGATTTACTTTATGTGAGTTTATTTTTATATCATTTAAAAAAAATATCTTTTATTTTCGTAAGTTAATCACAAGAGTGAGAGTTTAGTAACCATTCTGAAACGGTGCATAAAGTATTTATAATATTTCCTTGTTTGTATAAAATAGCCAAATCTTCACCTAAGTTGTGGGTATGTACTATCTAAAAATAAAGTAATGAATCGAAAAGCAATAAAACCTAGTTAATATCGATCTAACAGATGTAAATGCGAAATCGGGCAGTAATGTATTGGGCAACTGTTTTATTACGTTGCCGCCCGTATAGTGGCGCCAATTTACCTAACATATTTTTTTCTATCTAAAAGTCTCGGGTTATTCAATGCTGCACGTGTCAAAATGCACGTGTTTACTACATGAGCAATAGATATTATGTTCTTATTTGTTATTTAAAAACTTAAGAGAAAGAAGAAGAAATTGAAGCGTAATATGAAATACGTTATAATGTAAATACATTATAGCACAATAAGAAATACAATGAAAATAATATATATATTACATGTATATTTTTAAAATACTGTATGTTTTTTTTTCGTGAAAAACTGAAATTTCTATTTTAAAAGTGTTACTTTTCTTTCAAAATAAAGCAAATGTAAGGTAAATATAAAAAATAATTGAATATCAATATGAAATACATTTATCTAAGCGCAATAAGAAATAATACTTGACTAGTACACGAAAACAAAACACATGCAAAAACTCTATGCTGTAATAGAAGGTGACGCCAGAAATAAGTAAATTACACCACCTTATCTATAATCCCTTGGAACTATTTTGGTCCAACACACATACCGCATTACAAACAGAAAGGATTAGTAGCCCAACTATAATGCAATAACAAACTGAGATATCTAATCCAATTAGTTCTAAGTTTCTATGAAGCTATATTGCATATACTTTTATTTAAATATCTTTTACATAAAATATGTATTTTTACTACCGTATTAATTTATATTATTATTCACCAATCAATTAAGAATCTTGGTCTAGGGGCCTCCCCCACCATTTTCCAGGCCGAAGTTATTGCCTTCCAGACTTGTGCTGGAGGCATCTCGAACTGCTTGCGCAAGAATGGAAGGGTAGAAATCATCTCCGACAGCTAGGCTGCCCTCAAAGCTTTACGAACTGTCAGATTTGAGTTTGAGGTGATACTGGGGTGTCACGGAAAACTTAAACAGCTGGCGGAACATCTAAATGTTATATTGAAATGGGTACCAGGTCACTCTGAGATCAGAGGCGATGAAATAGCTGACACGTTAGCAAGGGGCGCCAGCGAGCTGCCTTTCTTAGGTCTAGCAACTTGCTGCTAGGCACTGCTCCTTTTGGACTGGCTGGTGCAAGACACTGTAAATCTCTTGGCCTTCATCCGAATGAGGAACGACTCCGTAAGGCAGTCTTTATGAGCAGGGACAGATTGAGATTACTCACAGGAATATTAACTGGGTACTGCGCATTAAATAAGCACATGTACCGCATGGGGCTAGTAAATTCTTCCCTGTGTAGAAAGTGTGGGAGCGCGGAGGAAACTCCTGCTCATCTTCTTGTCAATTGCTCGGCAGTGGACGGGGAGAGGCAGACGCACTTTGGAGTCGATCGGTTGGATTGCGAACTTCTTTGATAGGGTGCAACCTTACTGAGAGGGCTAACATAGACATGGGGGCACAATAGGTCTTTCTGACCAAATTGCCTTCTTCGGGTTACATCCGCCCATGGGAAAAAAAACCAATTATGAATACATTAATGTTAAATTAAATCTGGAGCATATCTACATTATTACGATAATACGAAAACTACCTGTTTTCTTCATTTATTATTTATTTATTTATATTTACGCATTTTACTACCCTGTGCTTCTGGCGAACAGATAATTATTAAATGTATTCATAATATAGTTGGGTCTTTTCAATATCGTGCAAAACCCTATGTCTATCTCAACTAAATTGTCTTTTTCACTTAGAAAAAAAAAGCAATAACCGCGGGTAAAGAGAACCGATACAACTTTCAATATAATATTAAATATCAATAAGAGCTACGGAATAAAGTGCATGATGCAAGACATTATTTTTCGATAGTGCATAATACGTACCTACGTGACCTGGGTTGCGGTAAAAGATTTTCTTTTGTTGCATGTTTTAGAAACACTAGGAATACGGCCAAAAATAAAGTTTATTTCTTAGGAGTGCATGTAATTTATGTCTCCGGTGTAATTTCAATGCGATTTTTATACCCCTGCCGTTATTCCCTTTTATGTTCCGTGCAAAGTTTGCCATCGTAGTGCTCCTAACCGGAATTGCTTTAATTTATGTCGATGGCATCCAGGCTTATTTCATCCGCGTAATTACTATGTGGTCGTAAATTCAACGAGGAAAAATATAGAATATAGGGCTCCAACCTAGACATTGATTATTGATATTAATAATATCCCGTTGAATTTTCCAAGGTTAAGGTAAAGGCTATTCAATTGTATATGTCGCGCAAGAATATTATACTTGTTCAAGAACCAGAATGTTTCCGCAATAATTTCAGACAATAGGTAAAAGGAGAAGAAAATCCGACGAGGGTGACAGTGGATTTCTTAAATGCATTGTGACTTTCACAGATTAAAAGGCTACTTTGAAAGATGTCCTTTTGTTTTCATTAAAGAAAAATTAAAACATTTTTCCAATTGAAAATTCATAATTATAGTCAGATTTTTTTTTTATTTTATAGATCGATTCAATCGTTTTACAAGTACGCTTAAGATTCAAGTTGGTGGTAAAGTCAACTAAAAGTTATTGGATAATCTGTTTTGCCACCGCTCATTTTCAGATTTTTTCTGAACAACATATTTGATAACAACTTTTATTGTGATACGACACTCCATGTATATACTTTCGAAGAAGGTTTTTTAGCCTTAATTCTAAAAACGATGATACACATTTCCTAAAGCATGTGATCCATGCCATTAAAAAGCATTTTACATCTTAAATCTAATGATAGTGGTAAATTATATTAGGTTAAACATTAAAAGAGGAGTTCTGATCTTTTTTTTATTATTATTTCAAATTAAACGTTTCGACATGTCATCTTCAGATCTACGTCGACATTTTAGTTATTCATAAGTTACCGATGCTGACCTGGAGCTAATGGTGATATATTATCGAAACATCGTAATCTGAATATGTAATAAAGAAAAAGATTGGAAAAGTTTAGAACTTCTCCTTTAAAATTTAACCTAATGAAAGCGACTTGGGTTTCATACCTATCTTTCCTCCCACCATTTTCAAATGTTGTTTTGATTCAAATGGTGTTCTCTATATGGAACACATCTCCTGGATTCCAATTCACTGCCCAAATCGATAAAATTTTTGTATGCTATAATTTTCCTTATTTATCAAGTGGCTTACCGTTTGGACCCGTCTTCTTAGCCAATACGCATTTGAGCTTCTGTACAATAGATTTTCTCTATATGATGCTTCTGCTACTATTTTGAGTTTTTGGAGCCTCCATTTCAGAGATAATGGGAACATTCGACTCTCCAAGATGTAGATAAAAAGCAATTTCTATTTTTCGTATGATCGCTAATAGCTCTGGGTAACAGGTGGTTTATGCCATCGAAATCGAACGGATTTTTTGGGACTTCTAGCGATAGGCCTGCGACATGTGTATTTATCTAAAGACCACCTTACGTGAAACCTATTTTTGAAAGCTAATAGAAGAAATAGGTAAAGAGTAAGTACATTTTGGACGAATTGTTTCTGCGGTTGAATCGTTTACGTGTGTCCTTCCATTCTTATGTGTGATTAAAAATCAGAGTAGCTTTCTTCTTGTATAGCCCTGTATCAATATGACATCTAGCATGTAAAAAATCTCTACCGAAGGCTTGAACATCTTTGGATTCCGCTAAATTTTAGTGGGGATGATATATTACATCAATAGACACCGTTGCCAGTGCTTAAGTGTGATAGTGTAATAGTTTGGCTTTTGACGGAACAAATAGATTAAATTGAATAATGTTGGGAAATATTTATAACTTCAGTAGTTGTCAATATGGCATGTATTCAAATGGATTGACATTTTGCTGTCACAATCTTGCTAATCGTAGAGTAGACTTTTTTCCCAAAGAAGTCCGGTCATAAGTCATCAAGCAGCTTGTGAGTATCTTTTGACCTTTCACTTAGAATTTCCAGAAACACATGGTATATATTTTGTCGTTGATAAAATAAAATGAACGATGATTGTTTTTTAATAAGTTTCGAAAATTTGAAGGTACAGAATAACATGCTTGTCGAAGCTTTCAAAAGTTGTTACAAATAACAATACAATAGTATTTTTTCGATATATTAAGGTTTTCTCTAAACTGTAATTTTGGTACATACTTCGTTTGAGAGTTTCATTTTTAATATTATTCTGTAATACTACTGAATGATAAAACCAACCGTTTAATATAAAAATTTGTATTAAATCGATCTATTGAAAATAATTAAGCTTATATCCAATTTTTTTGTTGCATATATTGAGAATTGAAAGATTGAAAATTACACAAAATCTTGATGATTTTAACAGATTTTATCTTCTTTAATGTCGTCTTACGAACAACAAGAAATGATTGATAAATTGTGAATTGCAAGCGATATTTGCAGAATATTATTGAGTATAGAATATATAAGAACGTATTATGAAGAAATACCAATTACTATGGAAAACAGCAAATAGTAGATGTGGAAAAATTTCGTATGTATGTAATGCCGGCGTTTGGATTCTGCCACATTTAAAGATGGTGGTCGCTTGCTTGTTTCAGTATTGTTTGTAGTTTATTGGTTTAAACACATATATGTACCAGCCTGTATGTATGTGTGTAGCTCTAATTGTTAAAAATAAACCAAAATTATTAATGATGACTTGGTAATGATAATGTTTATGAACCTTTATAAGGTATACAAGTATTTGTATTTGTTATAAAATGTCAAAATTTCAAAATGTATAAGGACAATTTGCAAGATGAAATAATGCACACCAATTCGGTGTGAGCTACAATTACCAAACCAGATTTCACAGGTTCCAAAGGCAGGCAATACTTATTTATTTATTTATTTATTTATTTATTTATTGCCCAACAGATTTCTATCCAATTACAGGACAATCTTAATCAATATATAATTAAACTTAAATCTACTTAACAACTAATCTAAACTTATATAACCCTCATATGTATAAGTAACACGTATACATCTTAACATCTAATCACAAATAACGTATACTACATGAGCACATATTTAACAACGTGGTAAGAGGTGAGAAATGTATATCAGTATCATTATGGGACAAAGAATTGTACGTATTACATAATCGATACAGTGGAGATTTAATCATTATATTTGTTCTCGGTTTAGGACAATAAAACGTATAGTGAGATCTAGTTGAAGGCCGAGGAACGGCAAATTGAAGTAAGTTTAGTAGTTCTGGAGCGTCTATACGGTTATTAACTAAACTATGAAGAAACTTAATATCGGATCGATCACGACGCAGGTCCAGGGAGTCGATATTATACATTGCAAGTAAGGTTGTGTGGCTGAATCCCTGCACAGGGTAAACACCGTGCTGCTTGTAGTACAATATTTAAAAATCGTCGCTGCACTTGTTCCATAACCTGCATGTGGCGATATACAAGGGGGACCAATAACTGACGCGTACTCTATATTTAGAGCGAACAAAAGCAAATAAACTAACAAAATGGGCTCTTAACGTGTGAAAGGCTGGTAGTGCGAATAATGTATCCTAGCGTTTTTAGAGCAGCACTAGCCACAGCAGATATGTGATCGGCAAAGGATAACTTGGAGTCGAAGATTACGCCAAGATCCTTAAAACAAGTTATCTCTAGGTAGATGATATCATTAATGTAGTATGTATGATGTTATGGAGTGCTTTTTACGAGTGAAGCTCACAATATTACACTTGCTTACATTTATATTTAATCTATTATTAACACACCATGTCTGCAATTCACTCAACTGGTCTGAAGATAGATGCAATCGTCAACGGTATCATAATATGAAAAGCTTTAAATCGTCGCAAAAAGTAATTTTGAACAAGTCAGTATATCGCACACATCATTTATGTAAATTGTGAAAAAGAAGGGGCCTAAATTGGTACCTTGTGGTTACACCAGAAGAAGGAGAGAAATCTTGAGATACGTGACCCTCGCAAGCCACATAGTGCTCCTCTGCGTCAGGTATGATTCGAAGAAGGCGACCATCGACGTGGATAGTCCCATTGCCATCCAGCTTCCGCAGCAGTATGGGAGTGATCGATAACGATCAAAAGCCTTGTCTCAGATCGGTGTAAATCACATCGATTTGCTTATTCTTATCTAGTGTTTCGGTAATAAACTGGGTAATGATGCTAAGTTGGTTACAGTTGAATCGATTGCTAATAAATCCGTGCTGATAAATTGAAATGAATGGCTTAACTTGAGAATAAATACGGGGTATAGGCACTTTCGAAAACCTTCGCAAAGTTATTTATGATTGCAATTGGCGATAGTTTTCAATTAATTGGCGGTCTCCCTTCTTGTATACAGGTACCAATTTTGCAATCTTCCAGAGATCCGGAAACGTAGTAGTTTTTAGAGACAAATTGAAAAGGAAGCACAATGGTTGGACCAATACATGGCACAGTCTTTTAAAATAAAACTAGGTATTCCGTCATTCCCCATAGTGTAGTTATCCTTAAGTGATTTTAGGGACAGAGGATTTTCAGCTTCAGTAATATAATCCACGTTGATTGTTAAGGATTCATAGAAGTGATGTGTCTTGCATGAGGGATCCGATCTGGGCAGGTAGACCGACTGAAAGTATTCTTTAAAACATTCACTATCGAGGAAGGGTTGTTAAAGTTTCACCATCAGCGTTTAAGGTTGAAGTCGGAATGCCACTTTACTCTTCCTATTGTTAAATATATTGCCAAAATCATTAGTGTTCTTTGAGATGGCGGTCTGGGACTCCAGTATAAAGTTATTAATAATAACTTCGAATCTACTTTAATTTTTTTACGAACATCTTGTAATTCTCCAATCTTGTGATGACTTGGATTTTCCATATCTCCGGGCGATAGTATTCCTTCATGTCGATATCTCTAATATGTTTCTTTTGTACCAGATCGGATAATGGGATCTCCTAATAGTTTTAAGTGGAACGTGCTCCTGTATGATGTTGTAAAGGGTATCATAAACATAGCACATGCGTTTGTCATCATCCGTTATGGCATGAAGAAATGACCAGTCGATATTTAAAAAAAGTGCTATGAGGCCGACGAAGTTTGCTTTTTGAAATTATATGCTATCTTATCGGGGTTACCAGTAATATGGGAGTACGCGCAATATTGCAGGAAAAGAGACACTTAGGCTGGGATGATTAGAGTCCTCGTTACCAGAGGTAGACATTCCCTCTGTACGGAGATATTTCTGTCACTAGTACTAAATCTAACAATCGTCCACGAGAATTTTAATATTGAGTTATATTGCTTAGGTTTGAAAAAATCTATAATTTATTTATTGAACAGCATTTTGTATCATTAATGGTAGGGTCATTTAAAATGTGAAATATTAAAATCACCAAGTATAATAATTTCTTCTCCAACCTACTGTTAAATTCTTCAAAAGCAGACAAAAATTTCAAATCAATACCTGATACATCGGTGGAATATATAATACATAAATAGTAAATAAACTATACTCTATTTTAACAGTACAGCCAACAATATCAATAATAGAAATAATACTTTAATGCTACTAACATCTAGATGTTGATAAGTAATATCTGATTTGATTGCTATAAGCGCGCCTCCGCCACGTCTTCTATTAACCGCACTAAAGATGCGATCGGCTCTATCAACAGAGTATACGGTGGGAATAGTTCAGAGTCATATACATCATCAGAGAGCCAAGTCTCAGTAATACAAACAATATCGTAACATTCACTACTAACACCACTATAAAAATCTAAAGTTTAGTTCGTAAACCACGTGTATTTTGGTAATAAATGGTGACTTCTCTGTTGGCATTTTCAGTTTACAGTCTCGATTGTCGGAATTCCTTGTTGTACCTAATACGTAAGTTGGTTTCACCATTCGCCACCCTCGAGCTCAGTTCGGCCTTTACACCTCTAAAGAATTCCATTTGACGACGTGTCTTACTCAAGGAGATATTAATGTGACGATACTCTTCTGACTCTCGAATATGTTTGCAATGTTTAACGACAGTGCGTACATCCTTGACGCTATTAAGCTTAACTCTGAGGGGTCTAGGGCGGTTATTGTTGCTGTTATAGCGTCCAAGACGACGAATTTCTATGTTTTCAATATCAATAGATATTGGCAGACATTCCAGAACGGAATGAGTAGCGTTCAAGTCAGAAGTATGTCGTTCGTTTGCGTCATTGGACTCAGGCTCAGCAACATTAAATAGAATAACATTTTGTTTACGAGTATTTCTTTCATCCAATTCAGCAAGTAGCTCTTCAAAAACTTTCCCCTCAATTTTGCAGGGTTGATTTAACGGTAAATCATTTTTCAAACTCAATATGGCTGCCTTTAGCTCATTAATATCACTACTTAGAACATTGCAATTACGACATGACCATGAGAGCCCCTTTTTCGTTTTTATTGTCGACTTCGGTTGCGGTTAAATCAACACATGTATGGATAAAGTTTTTTTTGCATACAGAACATCCAATTAATTTATGGTCATCAGCGGTATTGTTGCAACCACATTCGCATTTGCACATTGGCGTTTTAGTGGCGGATGACATAGTAATAATCTAGGATACGAAAAAGACAGATAGCAGGTTAGAGCAGATGGGTGAAGGAGAACGACAAGGACACTCTTCACACCAAGGGGGCCTCTCCTGGTGACAACTAAACGAACAATAAGGCCGCGGATAAACAGGACAGGAAAAAGAACTTTTACATTGAACCCTATATACCGGAATCAAATAAAATTCCGGAAAAGAAAAGACATAGAAAAAGGAAAAACGGCGAACGCTTAAAAAAGAAACAAAAACTATAGTGAAGAGACTGGGAGATAGGAATTAAACAGTAAAAGTAGCAAAATACAAAACCACATCAGGAGCAGACATATATCAGATAGAAGAGCATAAAATTAGCTACAGAACGGTAGCAAAATCACTAAAAACTATAAGGTATGACTTACAGTAATAATCAAAAAGCACTTTAGGCAAATAAAACCGCACACTCACGTTATACTGTGTTGTTAAATTGTAAATTAAATAAAATACTTAACTACTGTATGTATATACTTTCGAAGAAGGTTTTTTAGCCTTAATTCTAAAAACGATGATACACATTTCCTAAAGCATGTGATCCATGCCATTAAAAAGCATTTTACATCTTAAATCTAATGAATAGTGGTAAATTATAATTAGGTTAAACATATAAAGAGGAAGTTCTGATCTTTTTTTTATTATTATATTCAAATTAAACGTTTCGACAATGTCATCTTCAGATCTACGTCGACATTTTAGTTATTCATAAGTTACCGATGCTGACCTGGAGCTAAAAGATTGGAAAAGTTTAGAACTTCTCCTTTAAAATTAACCTAATGAAAAGCTACTTGCGTTTATACCTATCTTCCTCCACCATTTTCAAATGTTTTTTTGGATTTCAAATGGTGTTCTCTATATGGAACACATCTCCTGGATTCCAATTCACTGCCAATCGATAAAATTTTTGTATGCTATAATTTTCCTTATTTATCAAGTGGCTTACCGTTGGACCCGTCTGTCTTAGCCCAATACGCATTTGAGCTTCTGTACAATAGATTTTCTCTATATGATGCTTCTGCTACTATTTTGAGTTTTTGGAGCCTCCATTTCAGAGATAATGGGAATATTCGACTCTCCAAGATGTAGATAAAAAGCAATTTCTATTTTTCGTATGATCGCTAATAGCTCTGGGTAACAGGTGGTTTATGCCATCGAAATCGAACGGATTTTTTGGGACTTCTAGCGATAGGCCTGCGACATGTGTATTTATCTAAAGACCACCTTACGTGAAACCTATTTTTGAAAGCTAATAGAAGAAATAGGTAAAGAGTAAGTACATTTTGGACGAATTGTTTCTGCGGTTGAATCGTTTACGTGTGTCCTTCCATTCTTATGTGTGATTAAAAATCAGAGTAGGCTTTCTTCTTGTATAGCCCTGTATCAATATGACATCTAGCATGTAAAAAATCTCTACCGAAGGCTTGAACATCTTCGGATTCCGCTAAATTTTAGTGGGGATGATATATTACATCAATAGACACCGTTGCCAGTGCTTAAGTGTGATAGTGTAATAGTTTGGCTTTTGACGGAACAAATAGATTAAATTGAATAATGTTGGGAAATATTTATAACTTCAGTAGTTGTCAATATGGCATGTATTCAAATGGATTGACATTTTGCTGTCACAATCTTGCTAATCGTAGAGTAGACTTTTTTCCCAAAGAAGTCCGGTCATAAGTCATCAAGCAGCTTGTGAGTATCTTTTGACCTTTCACTTAGAATTTCCAGAAACACATGGTATATATTTTGTCGTTGATAAAATAAAATGAACGATGATTGGTTTTTAATAAGTTTCGAAAATTTGAAGGTACAGAATAACATGCTTGTCGAAGCTTTCAAAAGTTGTTACAAATAACAATACAATAGTATTTTTTCGATATATTAAGGTTTTCTCTAAACTGTAATTTTGGTACATATACTTCGTTTTGAGAGTTTCATTATTTAATATTATTCTGTGAATACTACTGAATGATAAAACCAACCGTTTAATGCCGTTCACTTCGCTGGGGCTGGTATATCAATCATCAAGATAATATCATATCTGATGTGCTAAGGAAACTGTTTAAGAACATTTATCAAATATTCCAATTAATACATAAAAAAATATTGGATATTAAAAAAAGAATACTAAACCCATCAACTTAAATAGCATCGACAGCACCAACAATACTTCAGTTAGAAGTGAATATTAATAATACGCAAAAATCTGCAGGATCTTCAAAAAAGAAAAGTAGGGCATTATATTCACTCCGAGAAAGTAGAACAAGAACATGAGCTCAAGCGCTTTGGCGGGAGTTACCTAAGGAAATGAAAATGTAATTGCACCAAGATCGCACCAAGCCTGCGGAAGGTTGCATGTACTAGCGAAGTCACAAAGAGAATGATAAATACATACGAAAAACGCCATACATGTTTATAAACATTGTGTGGAGAAGAATCTTATGTCGTCTTAGCTTCAAAGAAATGAGCTTGCACAATACAGGGCATTAGGATGTAATATTTTCCTTTGAGGGCGACAGAATCGTTTTCGTAAATAAGAAGGAACCAAGAGATAAGTCGAAAATGCCTTTAAGGTAATTGAATACAAACAAAATAAAAGAAAGTATTGCATACATGCAGATTGTATATTACCTCCGATAAATTAAATATCGTGCAATCAATAAAAAAATTCCAAGAAATCATCCAAACTTTCCCTCTGGTAGGCAACGGCCCACCCCAATTCAATTAATAAGCAGAGATCCCATATCGCTTCTACCTGCCCAAAAACGCAGTGAGTCATTCGGGAAGCGACAAACTCGTTGTTGCTTCATTAAAATTGGGTTGTTCGCTGTATTGTAAGCAGAGGTTATATATTCTGATTAGCATTATGTCTGGGCTTCCACGACATGTTGTATGGCTGTAACAATAGATAAAATAACTAGGTGTAATTTGGTATAGAATTTATATCTAACTAAATGCTAGGATTTTATATCTCGTCGTAGTGAATTAAATTTGATAGCTGTGAATTAGATAATTAAGCGTGATTGTAAAAGGATAAATTATAAGGAGTGTATTGCAGGTTTTTGAGAGGTGGCTCTTCCTTATAATTCCTCAATTGTTATATAACAGAGAAACAAAATTTCGGTGGTTTTTCTATTTCATTTGTTAATTTATTAAAATAGGACTAGGGTGACTCACTGCTTCATCGTAAGAGAGAATTACCTTTCCTATGAATATGTCGATGGAATCTTTCTTGCACACACATAATGCGATAAATAACAATATAGTGTGTTAATTAAATCTGCATATCTGTGAGTTATTGACTCTCCACTTACAGTGGCAGGGAGCAGCAAAGATTGGTTATCTGTATAATATAATCTTAAAATGCTTTTATGAAATGGAAAAAAAATACAATGATACCTATTTGCTTTCGGAAATAACAATAATAACAGTAATATTAGTTCTTTAAAAGAAACGATAGACCAAAACAAAATAATTTTATGTTCCAAGGTTACTAGTTTCGGTTGGCCACAGCCATCTTCACATCAATGTCAAATTAATTGACAATAATCCTATTGACGTTGATCTGAAGATGGTTGTTGCAAGCCGAAACTAGTAAACATATCTTAATATATACTTTTGAACAAAAGAACGAGTTTTCCACTCTTTCCACTCATACAAAATGAATTTGTTAATTAAAATGCTTTAGAATATGAAATTGATAGTTGATCGCCGTGTAGAATTTTGTGAAAGCATAAATTCATTGGTACCACTTTTCGCAGATTTGATTATTGCAAACCTGGTTTGGGTTCAGTGCAAGTTATTCCAGAACCTTTCTTACTAGTTGGCTTGCAATTTCCCTTGCTGGCTCTTATATGTACCTTTGTTGTGTTTGACCAGAGCTTCTAGATCATACAGACGTACCCAAATTAGTTTAGAAGATATCTTACTTAAAGTATTACGACCTTGACATAGTTTGACTGTTGAAGAGTCGCAATGCTTGTATTGCATTTCTTCCCTGTTTTTTCGATCCACATGCATACTGGTTTTGGTTTGAAGCACTGTTTTCTGCAATTATCCCAATGCAAAGCAACTTTGAAGGATTTGTCACAGGAGAGTTTGAGCATTGTATCCCTGTCCAGTTCCAAAGATAAGGTTTTTGATTAGAGCTGTTATTCTGGCATGCTCAGAAGTATTCTCCGGTCTCCACTATATTTCAGTGTGTATGCCCCCATTCTTACATTTCCCTTGTTCTAAATACTCAGAAGGGCTGGGTTTTCCATAGCGGCTGTTGGTGAGCTTTTTGTTACTTCAATGATACGTAGGCATGCAAAGTTATGAATCCTTTTGAGTTTTCTGATTGCATGCTTTTATATAACCATGGTCTCCAAATTAGGGAACCATAAGATAACATGAGCCTTACCACTGCTGTTTACAGCTAACACAATGTACATCACTCAATTCTCCATGTTTTGCAATTGCTCTAGTTATTATTAGAGCTCTTTTAGATATGTATATTTTATTTTTCCCATATGCGGGTTCCTCCAGGTTGGTTTTAATTCAAGGCCTATTCTAAGAGTTTAACTTCATGATTGAATTGTATATTTTATTAGGAAGAGTTGATGGTTTTAGACCATCCAGTTTTTTACTTTATGTAAACGACACTAGAGTTGCTGATCCAGGAATAACCTTAAGGTTTTCCTTTATATACCACTCCTGCACAATTTTCAAAACTCTTTTGCATTATTTCTGAAATAATGCCTATATTCTTTTCTCACTGTAAAACTACAATATCATCTTGACTATAGTAGCCACATTGTAAATGATTTTTGGAATAGTATTTTGAGGATAATTGATTTCTATTCACAATCCTTATATAGATAAAAATTAATTTACAAATGCGAAATGTTTCAGACGGTTAAATCTTCAGGCTAAGAGTCAATAAAACAAAAGACTTAAGTCAAAGTATAGTAAAATTGGCTAAAATTGTTCAAAAATTTCATGATTTTTACTTAGTATTTTGAACAATTTTAGCAAATTTTATTATACTTTGACTTAATCCTGTTTTTTTTACTCTTCGGCCTGAAGATTGGTGGTTTAAGCATTTAAAACATGTCGCCATTATTTCATTCTTAATAAGAAGAGTCTGTGAGATTTGGACCTAATTTTCGATTCACCTTTTACCGTAATTTTTCAATTCTTGGTTGGGTATAACTGTAGAATTTTGTTTATATTTACCAAAATAAATATCATGCCGATTTTTTACTGCTATAGTAAATTTTTCCATTTTTTCTTTTCTTCTAGTCTCAATATAGCTAATTGTGTGGAAAATTCCACCTGAGTTTAATAAGTACTGATGAAGAATAAACGACATGCGGCTGGTGAAAACTATTATTTTACTAATCACAATCAACGTCGTTAGAAGGATGGTAAAGGAAAAAACAATTTAAAATGCTGCAGAAATCAGTTTAATACATTGAATTCAATTAATTCTACATTACCACTAAATGCGGAAATTGGGCAGATAATTAATTAAAAGAATCAGCACCTTCCCCACGAAATTAACATTCCGACTCATTAGTATGTCGTTGGCATTGGCCAATTGCTGAAACGTCGGAATTCCACTGCAGTGCGGAGAGTTACAGGGCCGCATAGTTGTTCCCATTGCTCGGCATTTCTGTCAATATTACAGTGGTTTGCAGTCGATTTTCAATTCGCATCACGTAAGTACGGTTTCGTGAGGATTTAAGCCAAAATTTTTATATGTCTCTTTTATCATAAAATTATATTATCCCATTGAAAAATGGATTATCAGCATTATGCAAATCTCTCCAATTCCAGTTGATAAATGCTAATTTAAGAATTATTTATTTTGTGCACATTCATGGATTAATTAACAACTCCTGCCCCAAACATTTTGTACCAAATTGGCATACTTCAAATTATAATTAGTTACGCATTGAAAGTTTCAATGTTATTACTTAATCATTTTATTCTACCTCTGAAGTTGCTTTTCGCTTAGAATTGTTGGCGCATATATTCAATTAAAAGTTTTAATTATTATTTGCGCATACAATACACAGACGCTCACATTTCGATTTTTTTTTTAAACACAAGATGTCTGGAGTCTGAAATCAATTTCAGCACTCCTAAGAAAAATAACTATATTATATTGATATATTAAAAGAAAATGCAAAGCTTTAGGCATTCTGGTGCTAGTTAATTACTATTAGAAATCATATTTAACAAGAATGTAAAACAATTGTTTCTTTTTAATGAGTGTCCATATCCTAATATATTAAAAATAATATATCTCAATTCTGGAAGGCTCAGTATTGGGCCGAAACGTTGCTGATAGAATTTTGACTTATAAAAATATAGGATCCGACTGCAAACTAGATCATTTCTCAGAATTTATCTCTGGAGTTGGGTTGATGCTAGCTTATCCAACCCGTGATTTCCACCTCAAAATTTCTGTTGAAAAGGTATGTCGAAATCATGTGATTTGATGTCATTCCTAATAGGTGGCCTTCCACATAATGGACACTAGTATTGTGTTCCAATTCTGCACATCCGTCATTTGGTAGTTTTTGTAATGTAAGATACCTCATTCTTGCCTCTTACTTATTCATTATAACCAAATGTAGAGGAGGAAAGTTTAGAAGGTAAGCTATGCTGCTGTAGGAGTGTCTCTCATTGCTCCTGTTGTTCTTAAACATGCAAGCCTCTGCATCTAGCTAAGTTCTGTTGTAACAGTTTACTGCTGTATCTTTGTCCACTATACCAGAGCCGGACTAACCACCATGATGTATGCCCAGTACATTATATTAGGTCTTAATCCCCATGAGCTCTTCTAGCCAACACGGACTCCCTCCTGGGTTAATTCTCTAAAGCTGTTGATTCCAAGTAAGCTTCGGTCAAGAATGACACCAAAATACATATCTCACTTTTTCTGACAGTTTTATTTCTGCACTTCGGACTTTTGGGGATCCAACAATACCAAGTTCTTCCCTCTCGTGAATATTATTGTGGTCATTTTCCAAGTGGCGAGTATTATTTTATATTATATCGCAATTTGTAATTGAATCAGTTCGTGGTTATTGAGCTATAACTATATCTTTTCTGTTTATCTTATATTTCTGATAAGAATTCTTAACAAAGCTCATATCTGCTTGTTTATTGGTTGAAAAAGTGTAATAGAATGCGAGTTTTTCACAACACCTCCGAAAGAAGAAGCATTACAGAGGTGCCAAAAAAAAGTAAAATTTAAATGAAATATCTTTTTGAATACCAGAATGGGAAGCAGAATGAAATTTTTTATAAATCATTAAATTATTGTGTTTTATGATACTCGGAAAGAGAGTATTTAACTTTGTTAATAAATGCGATTGTCAGGAGAAGGTTCGCCCGCGGCACCGCAACAAACTTTATAATTTCTTACATCACTTATGTCTTAATACGATAATTCATATTGATTTCTTAATTGACCATTACATTTAATTATTTCTGTTTTTTTACCTGAAGAAGGCTAATTATGTGAGATAGATAATTTAAATGTAGTAAATAAATTACAATTCGGAAGTACTTATTTCAACACTTTAATCATCAACATTTTTTATGGTTTTCTAAAGTACTGCTGTGTACTGATTGAAGTAATTAAAAAATGCAAAACTGAATTTTAAATTGAAAAATAAAAATAAAATAACCTAGCTCAACGGCTAATATTTTAGAACACAAAAAAACTATTAACCTTAGAGTTACCCTCGCGAATTAAAACTTCTAATCTAACCACGAAAAGTACATTATGAGAGAATGAAATCTGATTTTCTTAAATACCCGAAAATTTGTAAAAGTTTAAATAATAAAATAAAAGAACAGAATTTTCAATCCAACGACGTTAATTGACAGTCAAATTTATTTTTCAAAATGGGTAAAATTACAACTTGTGCAGAAAAAAACCGTGAACTGAAGGTTCTGGCCTAAAATAAAAACTCCACTTGACTCTAAATTAAAATAGGACAATGCTATTTCCTATGCAAAGCAAAAGTTTTGTTTGTTTAGGAAGATTATCCAAATACACAACCTTTGAATTTCTAACCACGTGGTTTCACAAATTAAAATAAATTAAATGCAAGAACAATGCTTCTACTCACCCAACCGAGGTGATTGATAAATAAAAATGAAACAGCAATATTGAAAGCAGAAAAATAACTTTTAAACTATAATGAAGAAAAAAAACTAAAACATATCTTCCTAAACACAAAATAATAAACGATCTTATATCTATGAAGTGCACTTTTCAATATAATAACAATTACTACGATAAGAATTCTTTTATTGGCTATATAAAAGACAATTAATGCGAAATTTACAATATCAAAATGAAATACAAAAAGGCAACAAAGATATACAAAATACGTCTACTCACGTCAATAGTCGAACAAGGAACTCCATAACAAAACTCTACAATTGTTTTTCTTACAAAAATCCTCTCTCAAAAACGTACATATGTATTTATTGAGTCTATAAACAATACAACAATATTCAACAGAATCCGCATTAAATCTACACAAGCAAACACTAGACAAATAAATGAATGGAATAATTTAAAAAACTTAACAGTTGATTAAATAAATCATACAATTAACTCTTAAACTAAAATTTATACAAAAATTTCTAGGTCAATTGAAATCAAACGAACGGAGTAAACATATCAACAAAACTATGCAACTTAAAATACACTCAGCGGTAACGCGGGTTGTCTAACCACAGCAGTACGTTTACTCTTCCCTTTTTCCGTCGAATTGTGGAAAGAAATCATCTACTCGTTAAAATATCACTTTCTTCTCCACAATGGTGTGAAAAGAAAATAATTTTAATGGAAAAACAGTTTTAATGGACGGTCTATTTCCGGTGTTGTTTAATTGTTTAAAATATTTAATTATTTAAAACATCTTTTGTATTATGGAAAAAAAATGATCTAAAGATATGTCATCTCCCTTTACCCCCCGTCCTCCCCCTTTGGTGTTTAAATAAAAGATTATTCGTTTAAAAACATTGTATTGTATATTCTGTAATACACATCACCTTTTAAAAGTTAATATTGGAAAATGTTAACATTGTAGTTGGTGTTAATTCCATTTGGAAACCACATTTCATTTCGTTGTTTTTAGAAGCAAATAATTTCTAATTGTAAGTTCTGGATTGGTGGATTTGAATTTGAAGTATAGGAAACAAAGAAATTATAGTTCGTTATTCAATCTTCAAAATTTATTATTATATTTACGACCGGTTTCGGACTAGGCCATCATCAGGTGTCCTGCACGAATATGAATGACAAATTATAGTATAAACTTAAATTTAAATGAATATATAAGGCTATAAGAAGAGCACTCACGGGTGATATAGTCTTTTTGACAATGTCTTTGAAATGTAGCAGTTGTCAATAAATTCTATTATTATTATTACATATTTAATTTAAATTTTCTTAAATTATAGTAGTTCTATATAAGGCCGGTTTTGCATTATACTCAATTTAGTATGAAACTTTGATATAAATTTGCTATTAAATATTTCAAAGAGTATCATACAGAAAAATTTATTTGTAAATTTCGTACGAAATATTGTACTAAATATTTAGAACCTGTTCTATTTTCTCATTAATTTTACAAACGAAATATGCGTGCGCAATATGTGAATTGTTGGTTAAGTCCAATGGGATGGGTCGACGTTTGTCGTACTATACAGATCGCTCAATCTAAGTTGACATAGACAACGCAAAAATACACGATGTAGTTCGTAGTTGAGTCAAAGCATAAGGAAGTACTGTTGTCTATCGTATATCGCTGTATCACCATCCATTTTAGAATAATGTCGTGGTCATGTCAGCAGGTTGAATTGTTGATTGAGTATTCAAAACTACCCTAGATAAAGTTAAAATTGATTGATTGTATAATAATTTGTTGAACATACTCAGTTTTATAATCTATAAAAAAAGATAGATACATACAAAAAATTGCATTTTATTTTTAGAATTATATTTCATCCCTAACTTGTCTTGCAAAATTAGCAGATCTATTGCCACTTGGTCGTTGCACCTTACCAAAATTTCAACCCAAAATTTCAACATTTTCCTCTGCAACTTCATCTATATCGATGTAGCTTAAGTTTTTAGTAGAACACTAGAAATAAGCTATAAGCTTCACCATCTGAAGGTCTAAGTACTACTAGACTATTTGCGCCTTTATAATTGAAGAAGTAAAATCTATCAGATCCAGGTCTATCCACGTCCGTCAAGATCAATGAGGAAATTGCCAAAGTTCATCAAATCGTTCGACAATGGACCGTCAGTAATCCCAAATTTAATAAATTTAGAATGCATCTTCCTTCAGGTCACATACTTATCCAATTTTTACATAATATTTTACGGGACTAGCTATCATAGTTACATTTAAAGATGATAGCCACAACAGCAATACTTCTTGGTCAGCCATTTTACGGTAATATTAATCCTTTTCATAACTTTTTCATACTAAATTTTTTACTTTGAATATCAAACAGACATATTCAAATATTTTGTACCAATTTTCAGATGTAATTTTTTTTATGTATGACATGCAGGTAAATTTCTTTATAAATTCAAAATAAAATTTTATACAAGATTTCATACTAAATTAAGTATAATGTAAAACGGGCCTAACTTATAAATTAATTGTAAGTTTATGTGAAACTTGCATTTGCGAAGATTTGTTCAAAATTGATTCAAAATATTGCATTCAGAATATGAGCTTAGATATCATTTTTCAGATTTTCCCGGTAAAAAAAGACTTAATCCCTTGTACCCACTGCATCGCTTATCTGATCCTAGTTTACTGCAAACGCGCAGATAAAACGAAAATAAAAACAAACACGCACTCGTCCCGAATCCTTTCGTTGCCGCAAACAAAGCGCCTGATACTCTGTCGGCTCGCAAGTAATTAAGATCCCATTTAAAACCGCATCGATAAAACAGGGAACGATACGTGCTAGAGCACAAACAACGTTACGACCGCGAAAGGGGTGGCGGATCGCTGCGATACCACCTGGGGTAGACCGTCACGATCAATATAGAACCGAGTGAGGGTGGTTCAGCTGTAGCGCGACGCTATGTGGGGACGCGGTGAAGGTCAAACTGGTCGGGTGTACATGTTTACGGTGCTAGCCGAAGTGGCGCCTCTGCCGCTTTTCCGTGCCGGAGAACTGGCGATTTTTTCGTGTTCCGTTTCCGCACGTTGGTTATATTTAAGAGTGGGGGTGGATAGAAATACCGTTCCGCCGGAACAGTCTGAGAGAATTGATTGCGCTGGTATTCAGGGCTATGTGAATAATTGTAGAGCATTTGTTATTTTCAGGATAATTTAAACTCTGTAGTAGTAGTAGTTTTCGCGCAAGTAATCGTTGTAGTCCTCTGAACTGCACATGTTAAAAATAAAGAACAAAAAGACAAGTAAAGTAAATATATAAAACTACTAATGATTTTTGCAGTCAAAAAGATATGCTTTATTTAAAGAAATTATTCTTTTGTAGGCTAGCAAATGAATATTTGGTTCAACGAAAAACAAAATTTTTGCTCAAATCATTTATTTGAATTGAAATGTTTAATATAATAAGGTTTAATATACTAAAGATCTAATAACTAACTATTCAATTAACTCCATTCTATATATGTATTGCTATGGTATTGAAGGTATTGAATCTAAATTACAGGCATTTAGAACAGGTTTCCAAGCCAAATGAACAAGTAATTCAAAAGTGAGGCGTATGCTCAGTTGCCTACTTTACACGCGAATAATGAATTTGTTAAAGATAGTTAATTAAAATGGACAATATTAGCGTTAGGTGCTAATATTGCCTTTATATTATGTAAACTTTATTTTATTATGTTAATTCAAGCTTACCTGGTATATTTTATGTTTCTTGTTATATTTTGCTCGGAGAGATTTTTCATTCTTCGGGATGTTCTTTTGGTGAGGTTGGCGTATTCCCCTCAAACTAGAGAAAATAACGGTATTTTAATGTCGGTTAGCGATATCTTTCAAAATTGAGGTTGGCCGGCATGTTAGCGATAACAATCGAAGGCTGTTAACTGATAAATCTGGTTTGAATCTTCATGCTGTTGGTGGCCACAAGAGAACGACGGTTGTATTAATTGCCTATAACGATATTTCACAATTTCAAAAAAATATCAAAGTTCCAAAAAGTGTTCCTAAAAAGGTATCGATACAATTCCTGAATAATTAAATCCTTACTGAGTACCTGAAATTTGTCAAGAATTTTCCTATAAAAATTTCCTACGAAGAATCCCGACCAGATTGCTTTTCCATGCCATTGACCGAGACGGGGGACCCGTTCCATTTGAAATTCCATCCCGCACCAGAGTTTACCAAGCGTCGTGTCCTCTTCAAGTTAGTATTCCCTTAAATTACCTCACCTAAAACAGAAAAGAATTAATCAGTCTCCTTTCTATATTAATCAGAAATTTTGATTTTTATAATTTATTTCACTATACGTTAATTTGGGGTTAGATTTATATCAACCGCCTTTTAGTTAGTTATTTTAGGAATTTTAATATTTAAGGGTTGTAAATAAAAATCACTGAGTTCGGTCTGTGATAAAATAGCTATCTTTAACAAATATCGATAATCACAGATGATCGTTTGCTTTAAAATTTAGTATATTGCTGTTTACGGGTAGATGGCGCCGTTATTTGAATGAAATTAAATTTAAATATGACATTTCCATAACCTCATAGTCAAATTAATATTAATATTTTGATTGGAAAGAAATATATTTCTCGTGTAATGTTTGTTTCTGCATTGATTTAAAAATGTGACACAACGCATTTATATGCACAGGTTTTATCACACTGAGAGAAGAAAATGCATTTCGTTAACCAAAAGTATTTTAGTGAGGAGGTAGAACTATCGACTATTTTGTTACAGTTCAAAATGGTTTATTGGGTAAGCAGTCATATACATACATAGTAGATCATTTCATTTTTAGTGTCCAAACTTTCCCAATTATAATTATTGGTTTATGGGAGACAATATGTTGGAGCATTAAATTTTTTAATTTTTTGTCTAATACTCTAACTAACTATAATTGCGAAAGCTTAAACACTAAAAATTGAATGATCTTATTGTAAATGACTGCTTACCCAATAAACCATTTTTAACAAAAGCATTTTGTTGGAAACATATTATTCTATTAACCAAATTTTTAATAAAATTGAATAAAGAATTAAGGTTACAAGTGAATAAAAAAATGTAGACAATATTTTGTCAGTTTAACAGTATACCATTTGTTAGCGGGGCCACCAACAAAATATTTCTTTTGGAAGAATTAAAATATTTTAAGTATATATACGAATTTTTCGTATAAAACATTATAGGTTGACTAGTAGCACTGACAACTCTTGATAAGGTGAAATACGTGTAGCTAATATTAACCTAGTGTTACACGCATTTTAATGTGACCTAATTAAATATGTAAATAAAAATTTTCTTATATTAACTAAATCATAATTGTTAGAGGACCGCCTCATAGTAGTATTTTGAAACTCTTTTCTAATTAGTTAAAAAAACTAATTTTATTGGTGTACTATATTACCCCGTCCGTAATATTTTAAATTATGCGTAGTTACTGCTTTAACAGTGGAAAAAATACACACGAAAAAGTTTAGGTAATTGTTCTTGGTAAAAATCATTTGTTTTTATAATTGTAATGCTGTAAAGTCCGTTACGCCTCTGCTACAATTTGAACATGGAATATCCGAAACAACTTCCATGTACGTTGGAATTAATTCAGCATTATTTCTTGTTTAAAAACTCACACACACACTAAAGACAATCATATAATTTTATAAATACGGTTTGCCAATAGCAAAGTGAATTATCCTGGATTGAATTGGATATTTCAAAAGCCAGAAAGAAATGATTTAAATGATGATTTTTGATATGACGAATTTTTCTAAAAATACTATCTAATGAAGACCTGTGACCTTATCTTTTTTATAACATTACAAAATTCTACCTCTTGAAACAATATTTGATTTCAGCCACAAACGTACGTATATTTGCCTGCCTTTTTGATTTATAACCGCCTAATGAACTCCGAAATTTGCACGCGACAAGGCACAAGAGGAATGTACATATGTAATTTATACCTCGGTTCGTAATGAACGATCTCGTTGAGTTTCAGGTCTCAGATGGCTTAATGAACTTCGGAAGTACGTTGTTTTATGTTCGCTGATGATGTTGTTTCATGACGGCATTTGGTTGTGAAGGCAAAACTTAGTTTTCGGATGATGTATTGTTTTAGTGTTGAATCCAGCGCCGTTACGGGTAATTGTATAGGAACTAATTTGAGTTCTACTTGAATTTGGAACAGTCAAATTATGGAATAAACTCATATATTTTAATTATGACATTTTACAGGCTTGCTTCTATTTTCATGAACTCCACCATATTGTTGTATAAAAGTGAAAATTAATTAATAATCGTTATTGTTGTTGTAGAAACATATTTTCAAAGATCTAGCAACATCAATTACTTAGGATGCAATTCATTTCAGCATTTATCGTGTCTTTAAGAGTAATAATGTCTTCTCAAGGTTACAATAATCTTCACATTTTGGTAGATTTTATAAAATGGCGTCCATATAATAGAAGCATATTCAAAGTTCGAACACACAAAAGCAACATGCATAGATAGGAAGCATAGCCTCAATAGAGGTAAACTGTTTACTGGTTCTGATAATAAATTCCAAAGTTTTAATAGGCGATGACGAAATAACGGAAATGCGCTCGTCAAAGGCAAGTTTAGAGTCAAATGTGACTATTAAATCCTTGAAATGCTGTGTCAGCGTGGGATGACTTCATTGTTAATACGATAGTCATGAGTAATAATGCTGGATTTCCGAATATAATAAAAAACGTTACATTTGGAAAGGTTTATGGTATTTTATTGTCAGAACACCAAGTCTCGAGTATATGCAGTTGTTGTTGAAGTAGAACGCAGTCTTCAGAAGAAACAATTGTTAAATATAATTTTAGATCATATGAATATAACAAACGTCCATAGAACGTCCAGAACAGAGCCTAAATCTTTCATATAAATTAGAAACAAATGAGGACCTGGGTTACTACCTTGAAGTATCCCTGAAGTTGGAGAAAGGAATTGGGATTGATGGTCCAGGTGGGAAACATTTGCTTTCTGTTAAGAAGGTACGTAGCAAATAGGGATATAAGACGGAGTGAATTCGATAAATTCTAGTTCGAATAAAAGGATACGCCGTCTTATACGGTCGAATGCCTTCGAAAAATCGATGTAAATCACATCCGACCTGTGCGTTCCAAAGATTCCGGAATGAATTGAGTGATAATGGCTAAGTTGGTAACAGTGGATCGCTTGGAAATGAAACGATGTTGAAAATTCAGAGATGTGAGCCTTAAATTGTCTGTATATTTCGTTATATAAACACCTTTCGAATATCTTGACGAAATTAGGAATCACTATTATGGATCTGTAGATAGTACCCATCGAAGTATCACCTTTGTTGTGCGCAGGGCCAACTTAGTTATTTTCCAAAGATCTGGGAAGATTAATGTTTTTATAGGCAAATTGCATAGATGATGCAAAGGAGTAACGAAAACCTGTGCACAATCTCGAAGGAAGAAACTGGGTATATTGTCATCACTCATGGTGTTTTAGCCTTTAAGAAAAGAAGGAAATATTTTTACATAGTTTTTTTTTTTGTCTGTTGTTAAATACTTTTGTTTTGTATTTCATTTCCAGCCAATAAATACTTTACATACATACATACATTTTAAGTAGATGAAACACTAATATGGATATTACACTCAGAAGGATGGTTGAATTAATTCAACACAAAATTTTATGTTAACTTTTATGTTGGTCCAAAACAAACAGATGTTGAAGAAACTATATTGCTTGATTAAAACTGTTAGAATTATTAATATCTAGTTATTCCCTGTGTTTGACGTATACATATATAGGTTGTTAAGGAAATTTAATTAGTGTTTATTTATAAAAATAGCTGTGCGTACAAAATTCTATCTGTCAGTTAAATTAAAACGAATATTAGTGTTTTATCAACGTATTTTTACTGTTATTATATCGCAGTAGAAGCGCAACTCTAAATAAAAACATATATTTTTTTTAAGTGATCNCATTAATAAAACCGTGTTCACTTCCAGCATGAACAATCATAAAACGTTTGCCATCGTAACCCTAAGGCTTTCGAACACTTTTAGCAGTGTCACCTTGCCAAGACTTCATTTGAGTGCCTTTGGAATAAATCTTAGTCTCATCTAAAAACACTACTTGTCTGGCAGAACTTGATCTAAGATTACCCATATACTTTTGAAGAAAAACACTTCGCAACAATGCAATCATGTTCCTCAATTAATGATCTCTTATTGTCGTCTTTTCGATATTTGAAACCAATTTCTCTTAACAAAGTGCTCAAGGATTGCTTGCACAATTTAATGATAGCTTTGGTTTTGAGTTCATCCTTCAGAGTTTGCAAAGTAACGTTTCCCTAAAATCATACTTCTATAACAAAATCATAAACCAATTATATAACTACTGTTACTTTGCTCATGCATGTTGTAAATAGTATTTCGCACTTCCATTTTAGTTGTCTCTCGTAGATCTCTTGTTTTTTGCTTAATATTAGGTCTCTTTTCAGGACGAGATGAAGAAACAGGATTTTGCAATTTTCTCTTTTTTAAATTCCAAACAGTCTGTCGACTTAGACCAAGTGCTTCGCTTACTTCCTGCAAAAATACATACGTTATAAACATAATTATGAGTGTATTAGAAATCTACCTCGTAAACAGCACTTAAAGGTAATAAAAGTTCCCCATTTTCTTTCTCCCTCTCAAAATATGCCAGAGCATTAAGCACAAGCTCCTGTGCCTTACAATTCAACCGCTTTCCAGGCGTTTTCTGTGATAATAATAACATTAGTCATTGTTTGATACATTTTCTTTATTTAAAATAACTTACCTAACTTAAAGAAGGCTCTGTGCTCTAAAAAGAACAATTTTTTCTTGCAAAATATACAAAGAAAGCGAAACAACGGCGAGAAACAACTATTAATAAACCAAATACACAAACTAACGACGCTATAGGTTAGATTTGATAACTGACAGGTGCCATGATAGAAACCGGAAACAGTGCACTATTTTAAGTATTCTACTTAAATAATGCAGTAATATGGCTATCTCTATCTGTCACATTCATGAAATTACTCTTTGTACCTTTTTCTGTGAGACAAGCGGAAACCTTGCTTCTTTTTTCAATAGCAATACTTGAACAAAATAGTCAAATCAGAAGATTGTCTTTACTCATATGACACATCAATGACGTTGGTTAAAACTTAAAATAGAGTTTAGGTAAGACATGAAGAGGGCTTGAAATATCTGCAGCTCGCGTACCCACAACTTTTTATTTAGATTTTAATTTCACTTTACCGTACTGCTGCGAATTTACACTAATTTATTTCCCCAGTAACTTCCTCTTGAAATAAAATCACTCCAGAATTAAACCACCAAATAAAATTTTAACTACGAGCAACTTCACAACGCGAAAATCCTCATTAAATATTATAAGTCAAATGAGAAATTTCCACCTCATACCACTTTACATTTGCCTTGGGATTGACAAGATTCGCTAAATAATCTGCCGAACCGCAACATTCACCGGATTTAACATTTCAATATTCGTAAGAATCATCCAGAGGGTGGCCCCCACCAAATGGAGATATACCATCTAGTTCGGAGCCGAAGAGAGATTTTGTTTATCTTTTGCGCCGCGGCAACTTCCGACTGGTGGAATTCAACTCGAAATTATTAGAGTTGTTTCGGTATCCCGGTTGGCCAAGGGGGAAGCGTAAGACTGGAAAAATGGATCCGTTGGAAGTTATTATATTTTGTGCATGATATGAGAGTTCTAACCCGGGCTGGTGGAACTTGGAGTTATATGCAAATTAGGGATATAATGATTATTTCAATTGTTCTAATGCACACGAAGTGAATAACTACAAAAGATGTGTATAAATTCGCACAAGAGTTACGCGTGACAACATTGTTGTATGTTATTTAAGTTAAGTATATTTAAGGAACGCATGGGAGTTAATATATAATATGATTTACTGGACATACATTACGATGGTCAGACCCATGATCACCTATGCATTCCTGACGGTGTTGTGACAAAGGTGCAGCGGTGAGCTGCTACAACCGGACCTAGCAAAATATAGAAAGCTTGCTTGTTTAGGAATAGCAGAAACAGTGAGGACTACTCTTATAGCAGCAATAACGAAAGAATGGGGTATCTCCGATTGCAAGAAATACCAAGTGGCAGATATGGAAGATTGGGAAACAGTAATATTGTCCTCTATATGGAAGGCAATCTTTTGGGAATGAGATCAGAGGAATGGAATCTAGTTATAGAGGCGAGTTCCGAGAATTGATCTGGTTTACGGACCGGAAACGAGTCTGAAGCTGTGGACAGTGAGATGAGGAATACAATGATCACCCTTCCACTAGGAAAATACGCCAGTTCTTCAGGCAGAGGTATACGCAATATAGCATTGTGTAACAGAAATCAGCCAGAGGGTTTACAAAAAAAAGAGCGGATCTACCATATTGCAACAGACAGCAAAGGATACTGAGGGCACTAGTGAATTGTAAAATACAATGCAGACTGATTTGCGAATGTATTCCTCTTCTGCCTAAGGAACAGGCCAATGCTGTACACCTGTTTTTAAGTGATTACTTTTAAAACGGTCTTCCGATAAGAAATCCTTGAGTTTACTGAACAAATGATAATCACTTGGAGCTAAGTAAGGGTAGTTAGAAAGCTCCCATTTCAATTTTCGACGAAGGTCAGTGGTCTTTAGAACCGTGTAGGAACGAGCATTGTCATGCAAAGGAACAATGCCACTTGTCAGCATTCTCTGCCTCTTGTATTGAATGATGATGATGATATCCTTGGGATAGGAAATCAACCAATAACAAATCTTTTTGATTCCAGAACGCTGAGGCCACAACCTTTTTTTTTGTAGAAAACGATTGCTTATACTTGTGCGGTCTTGTTGGGGATCGGTAATCTATAGATGAGTGTTTTTTTTTCAGGTGTGAAGTGGCACATCCAGCTTTCATCCTCAGTAACAATTTAGTCAAGAAATGCATCGCTATATGGCTCGTAACGAGTCAAAAACATGAACACTGCACCTCTGCGGTTGCTCTTGTGTTCGTCGGTAAGCATTTTGGGCACATATTTTCGTGTATTTTTTTCTGTAATTCAGACGATCCGTCACGATTTCATAGAGCAATGATTGTGGAATTTCAGGAAATTAAGTTCTTTGAGCTTTATGCGTCTACCTGTGCAGATGAAATCATTGAAAGTTTTCTTCAAATCGTCCATGATAAGAGATAGGCGACTCGACCGCTCTTCGTCGTGCCCATTATCTCTTGCTTCTTTGAAATTTAATAATTTAATTGTTACTAAAAATAGGTTCCGCAGACTATAAAATGAAAGATGGTACCTTAATCGAAGAGTTGGCAGGAGCCAGAGACTGGTCGGGGATACCTGTGTTTCAGGGTTGCTGGTAACTGCGATGTCCAAATATATTAGGTATCCTAACATGATTATTTTCCCACGATGGAGCGAAAGGGGTAAGTTCTTGTAAATTCAACTTATATTCTAAGCGGTCACTGAGTTGTTTGGTAAGTGATTACTTACAGAGGATGGCTAATTGCAATCGATGATTTAAACAATGCTAAACAATGGATGGTTTCTTACAACGGTGGGTACCAACAATGGTGGTACTAACAACCTAATAAATAACACGGTAATCGGACGAAAGCCATTGAAAGCGAAAAAGCGAAAATTTCGTGAACACTAGGATAAAAAGAAAAATGGCGTCCTACCTTGTCGGTGCTCACCAGGAATGATGAAGTGAGTTCATCGATTTCGAACACAAAACTAATGTCCCTTCAGGTGGGGTAATAATACTTAATCCAAAACTTCACAAAACACAACAGATCCTGTGATTCGAATACGGCCGAAATGACGGTACGTCTACACGCGACCAAGGTTGTCTGGAAAGTGGTGACGACGAAAGGTCGCTGCTTTCCTGGAAATCAAAGGCTAACTCGGAGATGCGGAACTACTTTCCTACGCGCGTACGTTCTGATTGGTGTTAGGTTTGGCGGTGAAATCCGCTAAGTTCATATTGAACTATAACGGAACGGGTTTACTTATCTGGAAACTTTTGGGGATGGCTAGCCCAAATTCAATCAAGTCAAAGCCAAATACCATCTCACAGATAAACCCACCTGCTCTTTGGAGCGACTAGCCACTGCTGGAAAGCAATCTTTTTGTTCGGTAGCGATTGGTTTTAGAAGTTTTAGCCAAAGATGCTCTCCAACAGTGTTTTCCTCGGTTGGTCGAAGCAGGGCCGTTAGTTATCCTAAAGATTGTCGACTTACCCACCTCGTCGGCTTTCTCTTAGCGAAATAACTTTCTCTACAAAACTTTACTTTGGGTACAAATTAAACTTCTTTTTCTTTTTCTTTTTTAATTGGGTATGGCGAAATAATAGAGTGATTACTTTTTACTTTAATATATTAAATAAATTGAAACAACAGAATTAAACTAACAAGCTACAGATTAATTAAAATAACAAGAAAAAAAGACAAAACGAAACACAACTATTCGGATGAATATTTTAATATTTTTTTTTTTTTTTTTTCCCATGGGCGGGTTAAGACCCGGGGAAGGCAGCTCGGGCCAGAGAGACCTATTGTGCCCCCATGTCCATATTTAGCCCTCTCGCTCAGGTTGCACCCTATCAAAGAAGTTCGCAATCTGGCTGAGAGTTAATTTATCAACTCTGGGTTCGTCCAACCGATCGACCCCAAAGTGCCTCTGCCTCTCCCCATCCACTGCCGAGCAGTTGAGAAGAAGGTGAGCAGGAGATTTCCTCCGCCCCCCACACCTCCTGCACAGGGAAGAGTCCACTAGCCCATGCGGTGCCTGTGTTTATTTAGTGCGCAGTTGCCCAGTTAAGATTCCTGTGAGTAATCTCAATCTGGTCCCTGCTCATAAAGACTGCTTTACGGAGTCTTTCCTGATAAGTTGGAGTCCTAGGGATTTACAGTGTCTAGCGCGGCAAGTCTATTCCAGAGGGAACAGTGCCTAGCAGCAAGTTGGGACCTGACAAACGTTTTGCTCGCCCCATACGAGCTGCCACACGTCGGTTCTGGACCCACGAACGGCACCCCGCTGGCGCCCCCAGCTAACGTGTCAGCGATTTCATTGCCTTCTGATCCCAGAGTGACCTGGCACCCATCTCAATGTAACGTTAAGATGTTCCGCCAGCTGTTTCAGTATTCTGTGGCACCCCAGTACCACATCAGAGTCAAATCTGACAGCCCGCAAAGCTTTGAGGGCAGCTTGGCTGTCGGAGATGGTTTCAATCCTTCCATTTTTGCGTGGCAGTTTAAGATGCCCTCAGCACAAGTCTGAATGGCAATGATTTCGGCTTGGAAGACGGTGGGGAGGTTCCTAGGCTGAAAGCTTCCCCGTCCCGCTCACCGTCCCTCCAGATTCCAATACCCGTGCCATTACACGTTTTTGGGCATCGACGAACCAACGGGATATAACCTCGATTTGGTTTGCGGATGTGTGCAATTGCAGTTTCTCTGCTGGAGATATCTACCCTGTTATCCCCAGAGAAGCTGAAAACGGGCGAGATCTTATCTGCCTTTACGGACAGTGGTACTGTTGTTCGATGTAGTTGAAGATGCTGGTATGATCTCCGACTTTGCCGGAGAAGCCCTTGCATCCACTACATTTGCTCTGTAGGCCCCTAGGACTGCCTCAGACCACAGCACCAACTGCAGCGGGGAAGCCCAAGAATGGTCTCCATAGCAGCAGTCGGCGCTGAGGACATGGCTCCCGTGATCCCCAAACAGGCAATTCTCTGGACTTTGCCAAGCGCACTTACAGCATAGCCTAGATTTGCTTTATGCCACCAGACCAGCGAGGCGTAAGTTATAGAGGGTACTATGACCTTCGTGTACAACCAGTGTACCATTGAAGGCTTTAGCCCCCACGCTTTACCGAACATACCTCTGCAGGCCCAGAAGTTCCTTATGGCTTTGTTTGTCCACATGTTCTAGGTGTGATTTGTACAGCAGTTTAGCGTCCAAGATAACACCAGGTATTTAACCTCGGTTGATACGAGTATTTGGAGCCGAATATAGTGGGACACTGGAGATTGGAGAGTTTCCTCCTCCAAGTGAACGGAACCATAGTCGTTTTACTGGAGTTGACATTGAGAGCCTCTCTTATACACCACCTCTCTACAAGCCTGAGCGCGACCTGCATCCTCTCGAATACCACGCCCCCAAATTTCCCGCAGACAAGAATGGTGATGTCATCGGCGTAGCCCTGCGCATGGAAGCCCGCCCCCCGAAGTTCAGAGAGCAGGCTGTCCACCACAAGACTCCATAGCAGCGGTGACAGTATTTAATATTTAATATTATTGAATTGTCTAACATATGCACTAGTAATTTTCACTACAGAAACTATTTATTAAGGGAGAGAGAGATATTGAAGGAGTTACGGTTTTTATGTATTTGCAATGGTTAGTTTTAAGTAGAAATTTTTGAACATTCTTACCAAACCGAGTGGGTAATTAATTCTTCCTGAATCGAAATTATAAGGCACAAAAACTTTACATAACACTCACAAAAATTTTAAAGGAAAGGGGGGTTTTCCGAACGGTTTTAGCACAAAAACAAAACACCTCTCGAGGAAAGTTTTTCATTCCTGTTCTCGAATTTTAAGCTTATTTTAATTGCAAAATTTAAGAAGAGAAGTTTTAATTTTCAGATATGGAAACGCCCGACAACGAAAGGGATACCGCGTGCTTTACTGTGGCTAAATCGGAGTCCACGAATTGATTGAATTAAAACAGCAATGTAAAGAATTTTTATAAACTTTGGTTGTGACGTCATTCCGTACCGATTTCTAGTTCCGCTTCTCTTTACAGGAGGGCGCAAGTATGATCAAAGGCGTTATTTTTCTGAACTTCAAACGCCCTTCTAGAGAGTAACGTGGGATCCGCTGGTCAGCATTTGTAACATAAATAAACAAAGAAACAGATAGTAATTAAAGTAATACCGTATTATTTCGACTACGCGAGTCTTTAAACGAAAATAGACTATTATTTCCTGTGAAGTAGGCGCTGCTTCAGCGAATGCCACATTACTTATCATCAACGTATTAATAAAATAAATTTAAATACTTTGTATTATTTAGGATGGAATTTCGAATTCTTACAGAACCGTAACAATCCAGCGCCTTACAGATGGCTCATCCATTGTTCCTGCACCATACACCTCAATAATTCTGTGATATGATAATGATTCACGGACTAATTCGCGGAATTTTCTACCCATTTGCACCATTTGAAACAGACATAAAACTCCCAACACGCACAGGCAGAACTATTTTTCACAAAGCTACGATGCTACTGTTGATATCGGCATCACCATTGCGTCACTCTGCTTTTAATCGGATCAATAGCGCCATCTGCATGACTAAACAATTTTCTGGAATACCCTCATATAATTGAATGGGTAAAAGAAGTAGGAGTCTAAATATAAAATAAAAACCAAAACGCTGTAATGTTTCCAGATGTTGTACAAATGGTTACTTTCAGGAAGCTATATTAACGTGATACATCGTATTATACCTTAATAGCTGTCAGTATAGTAACTATCGTCTACGATATGATATACATACCATAACGGTGGTAAATTTGGATGTGGATATAATATGTATACAACATACTACTGCCTTAGTCCAAACATTTATTGAAGGTGCTTTACGAGATGATTAATGATAATTGTTATAATTATTAATATATTATCACGGCATATCAGTACGATTGTGACAGACAACTATTAAACTTTAATGTCTGTATCGTTACGATAAGAAAGAATTGCGTTCTACATAATATCCTTATATAGCTGTGAGGCTTGCGAGCAATCCGTAATAAGTATCGAAGTGTTCTATGTCGTTGATTGGCGATTGAATCGGCGTGAAACCTCCCTGAAAGTCGATACACGCGTTCCGACAGCGATTTACAAGCAAACCCCTGAATTATCACCACATTTCGCGCTCTATTAATGCCTAATGGTCGCGCGGCCCGCTATCGCTTCCAATCTATTTATAACTTCAATTTTCATCGTCCGACGACGGACACGCGGCCGCCAACGCAAATTTTAATTAAAAATGAATCAATAAATTGACCGTACTAATTGCACATTGTATTGTTCTCACGTACTACTTGCGTTCGCATAGCGGCACAATAGCGTCCCAGCTACAACAGCCTTGATTTATTTATTCGCAGCACCAGCCCGAATAGGTTACCTAGGAATGTGTGTGGATGTATTCTGCGGGCTAGTTGGCAACCCTTTCCGCGCTCCCTGTGTAATATTTACCGTGCGTTGGCCGCGCGGAGGATGCATGAAGTATCCGGCAACACGCTGACCGCGGCTCCACTATAAATCATCCTTATCTAGACTACTTAGAATATAATTTCGAGGTGTAGTCGTAGTGCTAGGCGTCGGGGTTAGAAAAGGCGTAAGTAACGCACGGTAGGCTAGATTTAGTGCTTATTAATTGTTGTTTAGTAGGAAAGGGATCATTAAGATAACGAGGGGTAAGTTTATTCGGCCAGAAACACAATTAGGACTACTACGACCGGTTTCCTAGACTTGTGTATATACGCCACCACTATCGTTAAAAGGTTAAAAATGCAGATCGCTATCTCTAAGTTGAATTAGTTGACGGGCCATTAATAATTCTTGTTGAGGTGGTCTTTTCTTATCGAAAAATGACGCCTAAAATAATCAACAAAGCAATAAATATCAACCAACAAGCTACAAAAACATTTAAATGAAATTGCTGAACATTTATTATATTGAAGTAGGTGGCAAGAATGTAAGGCGAAAAAGTATCGAGGAGGAAAATCATTTGCTTAGTTTGTCTATGTAAGATTAGATAATTTTCCTGTCACTAAACATTTGTGTAAGGTAAATAAAAGACGGGTGGTTTCAAACAAAGACTACTCCGATAGCGTAATATACCCTTCTTATATGAATATCGATTATATATTGGCCAACAACTGCCTGGCCTAAATCTCTCGCTATATTTACAAATCTATACTTTATCTTTAAAACACCACCTCAGCATTCAAACTTAGGACTAATAACGCGTTCGGCATCTACAGTCATTATTCGATCCCTTTTTTAGTATCTGCGTCTTACATTTAATTGGGTGAATAGCTAATGGCAGAAAAATTTGGGCGCTCTCTTTTGACTGTGTGCTCTACTGAAATATTGTTGTTTTTACATTAAACAAGCCTCTTTTTTCTCTACCTTTCTTTTCCTTTTCTATTTTAAAATATTGAACGCTACAAAAAACAAAATCTGCAACGTACAATAAAAAGAACAGAGGATCCAATACAGAGCCCTAAGTTGTTACGGGGTTCGTTCGCTCTCGAGCTAAAGGTTATTTTGGATCGAAATAATTTGCTCGAAACACAAAGTTTTAAATGACACTGTATATTTGACAAAACAAATAAAATGCAAGATACTAAAAATACAATGAACTACAATAAAAGTTAAATCTTAACATAGGTTACGATGATAATACATTGATGTTCGGTCTTAACCTCTATACTTAAGTAATAAATTAAACTATAGGAGATGAGGGAAAGGAAAAAAGAATTAAGCAACTAATTATGATGTAATTCCGAAATATAGATTTGATTCTTAATGTCTAAGTTAATAATGTTGGCCAGAAGGTCTGTATCATGTGATAGCATTTCAAAAAATAATAAAATAACTTCAAATATTAATTCGGTGCAAGAAAAAGAAAACAATAAAATAAAATAAAAGACTTAGCTGGTAAATTTAGCAGGTGTCGATGTATGCCTCCGGGGGAGTATTTAGCGCGTTACGCGGATGTCAAGGCGTGTCCCTTTCGAATTCAACGATCGCGGGTTTGGTCTCCAAATTAAGTACTTCGTTCACCCTCGAGGTTTAACTCAAAGCCAAAATAAAGTGGGTCCTAAGATAGGATCGGATTACTAAACTGATAAAATTAACAACAGAAGTCCGCTTACCCGTGACCTAAGCTGACGCCATTAACAAAAGGAATGCCGGCTTGACGCTGCTGTTGTAAAAACCTTTTCAGGAATATCGATGCAATGAACACAAAACTCCTGGCAGCCCCAGGTAAAACAAAAAATAATACACTCGATATTAGAGGTTTCTCGCTTGACAAAATCCCACAACGTGGTATCTAACTAGAATTTGCACGGAGCAACTTGAACAGCGCGTTTAAGATAGTGTGCGAAGCCTGTGCGTCTCCCTTGCTAAGCAAGCGGGCGGAAGCAGGAAAATACAACGTGAATCAAATACACTGACAAACTTAATAATGTGGAGTAATTTACACAAAAGAAAAGGTTTTAATGAATGAAATTTGAACTAATAATTGAAGAATGAAAATCAAATTTAACTGACAATGAATTACTAATTAATTTGGAAATAAAGAACGAAAATGAGACATTAAATTTTGCTATCACGGTAAGATGCGTTGTGACGAGCAAGGAGTTCGAATCTTTACTGCTAGAGGCGTTGCAGGGTCTAATTCTTAAATTAATGAAATAAAAATCTTTAAATAAAATCTATAAATGAAGCGATCGCAATCCAACGGCAAGAAAGTACTCCCACATCCTGAGAAAAAATACTCCTTAAGTCAAATAAATATTGCTTTGTTGCTATTTAAAAGAACCAGTTCTTTGAGTAAATACATATTTCTTTTAATTGACATAACATGATTTTCAGTATAAGTAGTATATTTTAATAAATTAAATGATTCTGTTAAATAGCGATAACAAAATATATCTTTCAAACTGCAGAATCTTTTTCTCGGTGTATCAACCCTCTAAAGTTTATTTCAACACTACTATTAATATGTATGGAATAATCCTATTTCTCAAGTTACAATTGACAATGGATGTTTCAAAACGCTGAGCATATTTCTGTCATAACTTCGATATTAAATCTCATTTCAAAGTAATTCTGAGCATGAAGCGATTTTTCTAAAGGAACAAGAACTTTTTAATTTTTTATACCGCATGTCCCTGACTACAATTTTTTTATTCATTGATAATTTATTTTACAAAACAAGACAGCGCAATATTTGTGATATTTATATTGTGTTGACAAATAGGAGGGATTTTTGAGCGTGTCTAGATAACTAAGGAAGTAAGAATTCGTAACACAAATCTTTTCAGACTACGAGAATTGGGTAGAATTGAGACATAGACAAATGTACAGGTTCTTCTGTTTGAAATTTGAAAGTCGATCCTGTTTTCGGTAAAGGAGACAGTGATAAGAATTATAATATGGGATGAAAAAATGCAAATTTACCAGTTTTATTGAAGGATAACTACAAACAAAAAAGTTATGAGCGACCCTATGGGTCGGGAACACCAGATATATTTTTTCCGTCTCAATCAATTATAATATTGTTTTAAATTTCTATCACACTTTAGTTAATATCCTGTGCTCCTCTTGATAAGATACAGGTATCACTATCATAAGCACACTCAACGAAGAAGAATGCGGGATATTATTTAGTTTATCAAAATAAAGAACATCTCAGGGTTGGTCCCTGCGGAATATTCATTACATGCGCTTTTAAATCCTTTTTCGGCAAATGGAACCACCATGTATTTAGTAAGAAGAATTTATCAATCAAACAATATCGACCTTTACCATTGAATTCTAAAAATCTTCTTTTTTTGTGACTTGACAATGATCACGCATAATTTGAATCATTAATTGAAAATCATTTTGGAGATCACTTCACCACGCTTATCCGACTTAGGCCTATTTTTAGTGATTACGTAGATAATATACTAAAGTACTATGTACAGTTTCAAAAAAAAAAAGTTACCATACTCTAGTAACGTAAGAATTGTTTACTACACTACTGGCTTTATGAATGGACCATCCTCAAAGAGGACACCAATGGTTAGCCATTTGTAATTAATTACAGTATAAATCTGATGCTCTCCGTATTAAAAAAAAATGTTGAATCAGTTATTTACAAATCAGAGACAAGTTTTTGTTCTTTGACTGCGGTGACAAAACAGATACTTGAAGGAGCATATAGCTGTATTGGGAAAACGAAATTTCTTTAGTCAACGCAACTAAATGATATTTTGTGTTGAGTCTATTCAACACTTTTTTTTAGTGTACATCTATTTATTCAAGTAAACTTTTACCTTCACGGGTGCAAAGGACTGCCATTATTTGCTTATGAACCCAAACGCCTTGCCAAATATGAATTTATGAAGTTGTTAGCAATTCTATATAATCTCTTCTACACGAAATAAATTAATACGAAATGTAACTGTGAGGTAGCAACCGAATTTATCATACTGAAGTCATCCCACGTTTTGTAAGGGATGTGCCTAAACAATACAACGGAATCCCTACCTTCTCTCGAATACGAAGTCGCTTATGCGAAACAGAAAATTAAAACATATTTGTTCTGGTTGCGGACATTTTAAATTAAAGCTGTCCTGGGTGATAATTTATGGTACACTTGGGAAATAAGACACATGCAGTTACAATATACATGTGTGTAGCTAAGGTACATACCGGTATTTGAAAGCGCCAGTGTTGGACAACTTTACGAACCATGTAATATATGTTATGTTGCTTCGGGAGAAGTTCTCCTTTTCCAAATAACCGCATTGAAGATCTTGAAAGAATACAATGAGCACTAATTGTGATCAAAAATAAGCTACTAAATAAATGTATTAATATTTATATATAAGGTATGAAAGATATGTAAATATATATGGACAGATATCTTATCGAAAACTAGTTCTTTCATTGCAGCTTTATTTTTCATTAAAAAAAATGTGTCTACGGAACTTAATGCCATATAATCTAATATTCTTGGCTGTACAAGGTGTTCGGTAAGTAGGAAAACGCAAACTTACTCCGTTATTTTAAATGGAATACCCTGCATATTATGATATTTTTAGATATTTATATCTTAACTACCATACATATTTAGCTTGATACAATAATGAAACTAAAATATAATCGATATACAGGTATCCACTACAGTCCTGAACATTTATTTAACTTCAGCCCAAGGAAACTTGATTTTTGTTTTTAAATAACATCTTTGCTCATGTTAAATTAACTCTTACACAAAACCCTTTCCATAAACACCTCATGCAAGATTTTATAGATAATTAAGGACTATAAATAAATTCAAGAAATTTTCTGTTAATTTTCATGTTGGCTTAATATATAAACGTTATATAATTGAATAAAGCTTGAAATTTGTAAATATCTGTTAGTATCAGAAAATGAAACATAAAACTAATGACAGGTTTTTGAAAAATGAATGAAATTTAATTGCGATTAACACGAAATAATATCCATTTTTAAAAGGCCAAGACAATTATTCAACTGGCATAATAATTAAAGGTCAAAACTGTCAACAAATATTTTTTATATAATACCTCGTTTTTCTTACTTCTCAATGGTGTAGATGCCTCTCTTATTCTAGTTTTCTTATTTTCCTTTGTGGATAACTCCTTTTTATGCGAAAGTTTCTTTACGTAGACCAAGAAACAGAAATCGCGGAAAAAAGTATTATATAAAGCAATTTATTTTTGTGGTAGTTTTTAAAAATGTTAATTGTTGTGGTAAAATAATTACCATAGCCTACCAGAGATAGGTAATATTGTTTCTGCTAATCATAGATGAATGATATTAAACTGATTCTATTTAAAAAAAAAAGAACGTTTTATTAGTTTTGTATTTTATAATCTGATATTGAGGTATGGTTACTAATTTGCGACTTTATTTAATTGGATCTTGTTTATATACTAAGCTTACGTGAAAATTAATGAAAAATTCCTTGAATTTATTTAAAAATAATTATCTACATAATCCTGCATGAATCGCCACAATTATGTAGTATGAATTGAAAGGACTTTGCGTAATTTATTAATTCAGCATAAGCAAAGATATAAGCTGCTATTTAAAGAAAATCAGGTTACCATGGACTAGAAAGTTAAGCAAATGTTCAGGCCTATAGTGGACACCTGTATTTAATTTTATCGATTTTAGTTTCAGTGTTATACTTAAAGTATTAATATCTAAAACAAATTCAAATACAAAATTACGCCGCCTTAACTGTAGGCTTGCAATGGGCGCTTCCTTACAAAGGTTAAATAACAATGTTGTTGTCACAAATAAACATATGGTAGTTTATATAAAGGGATGTTACTTTTCAACGTAGAATTTAAAAATGAATAATATGTAGGTTGCATCATTTAAAATAACGGAGCAACTATGTGTTTATCTGCTTCTGGGACACTCTGTATTGTAATGGGTCAAAAACAACCCTAATTTAAAAAAACAATCACTTCACACACACAGATCGATTGTATCGTGTCGACAGCCAGCCATACGTACTCTTGTTATTCGACAAGGACGGTCGGATTTCACCAGCCACAGGGTCGTATGAGCGCCTGAAACCGATCAGGAAATCTAAGACGTTCTTAACACAGACTTTCACGTGACATCGTTCAAATTTTTAACATACCGAGCACTCAGTAATCGATTATTATTTTTTTTTAGACCTTCAGTAAACAACAGGCACTAATGTTACAGAAATTCACAAATTACTCACTTTGAAAATCAATAAGATTCATTTCAACAGCCTTTTGGCCAAGTTTTATGCCATTGCCATCGGATGCATACTAGAAGGGAATTTTTCTTCTCGGACATGTTTAACATTTATCGATACAAGAATCTCGAAGCTCACAAATCACCAATCATGTATTGTAAATCCATTATTGTATAAAACCTACCTTAGAAAGCGCACGTACGTGATATCTTTACGGAAAACAATTTACAGAGCGATTGAGATGTCATTAACAGATCCTCAGGTGATCAAGAGAAAGTTTGTAATAGTATTTTATCCACATAATCCCTTTTAAATTAAAATTTTGCATTTTTAAAACATCACTGACAGGTCTCTAAAAACAGATTATTAATTTACGAAATTCGACACACATACATAATTTTACCTGTAGAAAACCTACTTGATAATGAAAATCTTATTCAAAAATGAATTTTCAAGATATTTCTTCCAATTTCCAAATTCAAAACGCTGTTCTTTTATTTTGAAAAGACGCGGAAATTTCAACCAATCAGAGCGTAGCATTTTGCAAAATCGAAGTCAATTTCCATAGTAACCAGGAATTCGATTAGCTTTTGGTCATTAAGCGGGGAACACGCGTCGCTTACCGCCAATTTGAGTAAACTCTAACTTCACTTAATTTTTTTAATAATATCTGAATTTTTTCATCCTAAAATAAGGAAACAGTTAAGTTTAATATTCACCAACCGCTGATTAAAGTAAGGGTCCTTACCTCAACCTAACGAAGACTTCAGCGTGACGGAAACAACTCGATATCATCGATAAATTTCACCGACAGATATTTTATTTACTAACTGTCAATGTAAGCATCGATAGCGTCGATCGTAAGCAAGATTTAAGTCGGTAAATTAGATGTTATTTCATTTGTGAAATCTTTGATACAAAGTTTAATTTTAACAAACATTTGAGTTTTAAAAATATTTATCATTAATATCCTTTTTAAATTAACTTCAACAAAGTGCATAAAGAATTAGGATAAATTTCGAGAGCAGCGCCATCTACAGGAAAGTAGCTTGAACTAGAAATTATAGAAATCGTCACAAATAAATTAATATTTCTTAATTTGACATTTTGAAAGAAATCGAACGTGTGAAATTTTCATTTCAATTAAAGTAATTATATTAACCATAATCTATTATCCATTCTTTACTTAATTAAGTAATACATAAATAATACATAAAATTTAATCCTATATATTATATTATTTAAGCTGTTGTTTTGTTGTGTTGTTCAACCCACCCTCCCTAAAAGGGACACGAGCCCAGCCAAGACCCTGAGATAAGAGATAAAAGACAAGTTAACAATTTATTTAAATAATATTTTTTCATACCCACGAGGAATAGTACAGTATATTCAAATATATTTTTGGACTATTGAATTCTGTAAAACTTTTGTACAAAAAACATTTTCCTAAAATCAAAAATAGAGCTGTTATCAAAGATCAAGTCTTTGATGGTACACCTGTACTGCTGTGAACTGATGGTACCAGCATATATGAAAAGTGAAATTAAAAAAAAAATTAAATCAACTTTAAATTTACTAGTTCAGTGGATAAAAATTTAAAAGGGCACAAAAGATTCTTTGATCTCAGGGTTACATTCGCAATTAAACTAATCTTCAAAAGTAAAATGTGGGCGTAAGTAAATTGACTAACTTTAATTATTAAAATTGCAAAGGTTGAATTCAAAATAAAAGATACGAAATTTAGAATGACATTTACAATCATTGATTTTTATTTTTATAAAAAAAAGAAAAAAAGCATTTATTACAAATTGCAGTAAAAAAATAAACCATGGACTTAAGGTCCTGGACGAAATAAAAAACTGCAGGAATCTACAATTAAAAAGGACGATGCAACTCCTTTATCAAACAAAATGGTAGATTTGTTCTAGAAGAAAATAGAAAATCCAAATCGCACAACAAATCCACGTGGTCTTAAAAATTACAACACACTAAAATTAATTTAAACGTGGCCGACCAAGTATAAAATTAAATTGAAATATAATTTCAAGCTCAATGCTTATCTTCACCTAAACCGAGGTGATTAAATATTCAAAACTAAAATTGAAAACTACGAAACGGAAAATTAAACTCCTAAAACTAAAAAAAAAAAAACAATTTCTTCTAAAACAAATTACAATAATTACTGATCTTATATCCAAAATGTGCACAATTAAACACAACAGCAATAATTAATTATAAGAGTTCCTTGAAAGCTGATAAAATTCAATTAAACCGAACTACATTTTAAATAAAAATGAATTTACCAAAAATGGCATCAAAGAAAATAAACAACATCTACTTACGAAAACTTTCAACGAACTACCTTTTGAGAGGCCCTACATCGCATACATATATAAAATTATCTGCGTGCACTCGCAGCGCATAAAATACAAGGAGAATTCTCTTGAATATCATAATGAACAAACGTACTGCTGTGAACTGATTGTCCAAGCATATAAGTTTAAAGAAATTGAAAATAACAAAATTAATTTAGCTAGCTCAGCAAATTTGAATTTAAAAGGGCACAAGAGATTCTTAGATCTCAGAGTAACTTTCATGAAAAGTAAAAGTGGGCGTTTGTAAAATTTGACTTTCTTTAAAATCCCCAAAAATAGAAATGGCTGATTCAAAAATAAAAGAACTATTTAAGATGATATTTAAAATCATTAACTTTTATTGTAAAAAGAAAAAAAAAAAAAACATTTAATAACAACAATAGGGGAAAAAACCGTAAGACAGAAGGTCTTGGATTAAAATAACCCTTCATGAATTTACAATTAAAAAGGACAATGCAAATCCTTTAGCAAACAAAATGGTAGATTCGTTCTAGAAGGAATTTCATATACCACAAAAAAAAATCCACGTGGTCTCAAAAATTCAAAGCAAACTAAAATTTAATTAAATCAACGTGGAAAACCAAGTAAAATCAAAATGAAATTAAAAAACAAGCCCAAAGTTTCTCTTCACCTACCCCGAGGTGATTAAATTACCATAAAATTAGAACTACAAAAAAAAACGGAAAATTTAAACTCTAAACGCGATCACTTCTAAAACGAAAATTATTAACGGGCCTTATACATAAATTGTGCACAATAATACAACGCCAATTAATAAGCGGAGATGTCTGAATAATGATCAAAATAAATAAAATTAACGAACAAATCTTTACAAATGAAAAATCGCAAAATGGATGCAAAGAGCTCAAAATTTACATATACTTACATTCGCGACAATGATTCAGACACTGAGCCCTAAAAGAGGGGCTACTACGCGTATATACAACCAAGCAACTGCGCGCGCTGCGACAGCCGCATAAATCATAGAATAAGCCTTATAAGAAGGACCTAACACAAGATAAACAAATGCTAAACAAATTAAGGAAAGAAAATAAACTTTCTAACTGAACAATTAAATACATCAAACAAAACTACTAAATTCTTAGCAAAATACACACATATTAAATCTAAGTGAGAATTTGCGCGCGGCAAAGCCAAAACTTGATCTTGGAAAATTAACAGCATAGAGTTCAAACAACCGGGGAGCCATGCCATAGCAGTACGTATATGCAAATAGCATACTGTAGTCTGCAATACGAATTAACCAACAAATAACAGAAAGGCTATAATATCAAAGCAATTTTTTAAAAGATCTTTTTTGTCTGAGTAGAAAAATATGAAATGCTACAAAACAAACAACTAATGTTTTATCGAAATTCCTATCTCCCTATCCTAAACGCGTTCATCTGTAAAGTATACAATTTCCACTATTTAATGCAATAAATATGTGATAGCTATACTAACTATTTAGTAGCAGAAGGATGAAACAAGACTATTTGAAAATCAAAGAAAATTCAAACGAATTCGATCCGTAACATCGCAATATTTCCTCAGTGCTCGAACAGAATGGAAATGTGCGAAAACGGCACGAAGGCTCGCGCAGAATTGAAAAAAGGAGGAAATCGACGTTTAAACGTTCCGTTTCGCCTCCGCGAGGTATCCAACGATCCCGCCAAGCTTCGAGAAGACGTTTTGTAGACTCCGAAAGCCCCGGGAACGTCAGGCTCAAGTGCGTTACATTATATCGACACTCGCTCCCCGTTGTAAGCGCAAATATTGAAATTACGAATGGATTTATTGAATTGTACCGTAATGGCTTATTCGCGGGGATTGATTTTCGGAATGTGATTTGGGCGTTGGGCGGGGTGGTAGCCAGTCAGAATTGGGTCTGCGTTTCTTTTACAATCGCGGAACCCGTAGACCGTATTATTTGCTTTCACGGGGTGCTCTTTGTTAATTCCCTTTCCTATAGCGCTACCGCTTCGACGGCGTATATAGAATAAAATCCATAAAAATCATAAAAAATTCTGGGTCTTCCGAGAGAGGTAGGTAGAGTGGATCAGTGGAAATTTTAATTGAACTTGCTGGAATGTTAAATTCGAAAAAAAAAAAAAAATGAGATTGGGGAATTGTAAATGGGAATGGATTAAATTGAACTCCGGTTTTCAACAGACTAATTCAGGTACCTACAGTGTAATTAACAAGTTTTTTTGAGCGATGAAACTTTATCCAGATTATATTGTGAATACAATTGAATAATTACGATAAAACAACAGCAACGAAGGGAATAGAATTGATTTGTGTAAGGCTTTCTCCCAAATTTAAGCATTTTTTTTTAAACAAATCTTCGGGCTTCGGAAGATTAGGATATCACAATGGGGATCTTGTAAACAGGTTCAATTTTGGTATAATTTGTGGAACGTTGAGCAATTTAAAAACATTTTAGACCAAATAAAGTGCAATAAAATGGTACAACAGCATATCTATTTCGATATCTTATACAACGGAACAATTGATTACCACCTTTTTAACGTATGGTGGCCAAAGATGCAGCAGCAAGCTGCTATAACTAAACTTGCAAGATACAGAGGCTTGCCTGTTTAGGAATAACAGGAACAATGAAGACTACTCCCACACCAGCAATAAAATGCCTCCTGGACCTCCCTGCTCTCCATTTGATGATAATGGGCGAGGCAAGAATGGGGGATCTCAGATTGCAAAAATTACTAAGCGATAGGTATGCAAGATTGGCACATAATAATATTGTCCATAATGTGAAAGGTAACCTTTAGCGAATCATATCAGACCATATGACTTTGACATATCTTTTTAATAGAAACTTTGAGGTGGAAATCACGGATCAGATAAGCTGGAATCCATTCAGAGTCAGTTTCAGAGAATTGATCTGATTCATAGACGAATTAAAAATCGAGAACAGAACTAGAGATGGAATCTACAGCTAAATGACAAATATAATGATCACCCCTCAATAGGAAAAGCTGCCACTGTTTTTCAAGCAAAGACATACGCAATATTGCATTGTGCAGCTGAAATCCATCATACGGCTTATGAAAATAAGCGGATCTATTTACGCTAGACAGTCCAGCAATATTGAGGGCACTAGTGAACCTAAAGACTGCTTTGGAATGTAACAGACAGATCGCAATAAAGTCATTTTGCTGTGGGTACCTGGACATTCAGCAATCAAAGAAACGAAAACCTCCCTGAGTTAGCAAGAAAGATATCATCTGATTCATATATAAACCCAGAACTCGTTCTAAGGGTATCTAGAAGCATGTAAGAAGTTGGGTCAAAGAGAAACACAAAGGGGTCATAAAAATAGAAGGTTGAAGAACTGCTGCAGCTCAGTAGGAATCATCTGCACATTGTAACAAGTCTCCTAACAGGACACTGTATACTTACAGAAAATTGGGATCAACACTGGAAGTCCCACCTGGAGACTGTGCCATGGGAGGACAGGAAACGCTTACCACATTCTGTGTGAGTGCGAGGCTCTGGATCAAGAGGATAGGCAATTCTTGGCAAACCAAAAATACCTCAGAGGATTACTTAAATCGACCAGCCAGAGACCTGTACATATTAGTGCAGAGCACTAGGATCATAGAATGGCTACAGGTTACTGTAAATTCTTCAAGCATAATACATCACTAGGTTGGAATAGAAGCAGTCATATAGGTATATTCTGACAGCTATTGTTTCATCATATACATATATGATTCAATTTGTTCTAAACACTCTCTTTAAGTTTGCTTCCTTAAACCTTGAAACCGTTTTCTGTACATAACCATGTTCTCTTATAGTCTCCCAGTGCTAAAAACTTGATCCTACTGCCAAGTAGTGGCACCGTAGGTGGATTGACGCTATCTCTTCATCTTGACAAAATCTGCACTTAGAATTTTTTGCGAGACTTATTCTGTAGGTGTACATGTGCCTATTTATTTCATAGTAACCGGTCAACAGTTCTACCATAACTGCACCACTGTCCTTCCCTCTTTGTTCCATAGATCTTTTTTACGTTCAAGTATGTATTCCTCTAAGAATTGTTATCCTTGCCTTTGTCATAACCTGTATATTTTTTCAGCAGTATTCGGATTTATTTTGTATAAATTTGTTAATAAACCTAGCCGGTTAGCCGTCTTGTTCTGTCTTTTTCTCCTCCATGCGCATTTAACTGGTTACTCAGGACAATGATATCTTTCTTTATATTTTCTTTCTCTCCATCCCATTTAGGATGTTTACCCAATCTCAAAATAGTTTGAAGCCAGCCCTTGCAGCATGAATCGCCGGAAAATATATTTCGGGCTTACCTAGATCTCTAGTGTTCTGATACAGTAATATATTGGGGCAATTACAACCTGGAACAATTTTTTTTATTTTATATCACTTCTTACGTCGCAAATAGCGCCAGTAAAAAGTTGAGATTTGGAGTATATATTCATGTACAGTGGATCTTAAGAATCTAATATGTGGAATTGGAAAATAATAATTACTTACCTTAAAGAAACATTTTGAAAGAAGGCACTTTTTTATACAATGTATTGGATATGTATTGTATATCCAAAACTCAACTTTTTACTGACCCTATTTGCGACGTTAGAAGTGACATAAAATGGCGAAATTTTAACTTTTTAAGCCTCGTTCCTCCTCTAGTCTTCTAGTTCTAAATTCTATTCTATCTACACGAATCTGTTCTAATTGAATTGTATTTTTGTTACCCTATAAAATAATTTGTTTGAAAAAGTTTTTAATTTTTACTTAAAACCGTCCCCAACATCTTTAACATCCCCATTCTGTCATTCTCTTATATATTCTTGCACTGCTAGCTTTAGGGGCTTAGGGCGTTGACATACCAATTCTACATCAATCTTTTTTGGGAAAGCTTCTCTGTCTGACATTATAACGTAATATTTAAGTAACTCATATTCCTGACTCATGGGATCACTTGACATATCTGAAATTTTCACCTAATAACATTCAATAGTTGATATGCGATTTGCATATTGGTGAACCAGCAATTTCTTGTATATAAATATGTAGCGAGAGCAACTACGAAATCGTCTTCTATGCTGCGATGGGATACATTTACAACAAGCCAGCTCTTGTATGCCACTTGGTATTTTGGCTCACATCTGCTATGCCTTTGGTCAACATGCCATTGTTTCTAGCACCGTCTGGTGCATACGTCACCGGGAGAGCTCGTACAATATTTTTGGAATAAATTTTCATGCATCATAGTTTCGTATATTATCATTCATCTATTCAATTTTTTGATAATATTTTTTCATTCATACATAAGCTTCTACAGTTGTTCAAAAAATCGACGGCTTCATTGGTTGTTTTCTGAGTGAGAGGATTTCATGTGCATATCTAGATAGCTCTTTTATTGAACTCCTATCATTCGCTTAGCAAAGGAAAGCAATAGTAGATTCCGCTACAATGAAATTTATTTGTAAAATGTGTAATAAATACAAGCTCATCTTTGTTCATTTTATTAAACTCAGCTATCTTTAAAGAAGAAACTTATATAAACCAGAATGAGCACTATTGTTGTTTAAAAAAAGAAAGCCTGTTTCACATTCACGGTGTATATTTTATTTTAAATAAAATTATATTTTATATCGATGGGAAATAATAAAGAAAGCACTACAAGCCCACTGTAGAACACATTTTTATGGCCGCTCAAGCTTGTGACGATTTTAGTACTTGATTTTATGCACCGGTTACACTTTCATTGCTGGAACTTATCAGAAAACTGTTTTCCAGAGATAAAAAATGGTGTTTCAATCAAATATTCAGTGCTCAGTGAGCCATTTCCCAACGGAAACTTCAATTGCGCTTCCTGCAATACAAAAGCAGCAAACACAGTTCTATTCGAGTGCAGGTTCAATCGTTTCAGCTCTGCGAGACTCTCCTACATATACAGTCCCGACACAGTGAAAGTTACAGACCTAAAAAGAATTTTATTGTTATTGATATATCTAGCAAACAAAAAAAAAACCAGGCAGTTCTGTAGTCGTGATAGGATTTTTTTATCTTTTATTTAAAGATTCCATACTAAATAACAAAATCAAATCAATTTTGAGGAAATTATAGCTATAGAAGAAAGCATTTATGGAGAATACTTTGACGCTATTAGTACTTTTATTAGCATTTTTATTATAAATTCTAATTTATCTTTTTCGAGAAAAACAGGAAAATATGATATTTGATTATATTGATAAATTGACACTGATTCTTCGAAAGAATAATATTCCCTTTCTTGAAGTTATATTAATGCACTTCGTGGCAGACGGTATTGCTTGAAAAAAAAAGGTTTCCATATTTTTAGATTAGGATAAATAATCTTTCAAAACATTGAACTTTGCAGATGCGTACAAAACTAGTTAAGTATGATTCCTAAATTTCCTAGATCTTATTCAATTGCGCTAGTAAGAAAGGCGAAGCAAAAATACGTATTTTTTTTTTCAAAAGAGGGTTATCACTGTTACTATTTTATTATTTTTTTAAGATTACATTTTTTAAATGTTTTAAAAATTAATTCTATGCATGTCATCCCCAAAACGTTAGTTATTATACTACTTAACTTTACCTTTCGTTAATTCATAGAGTAGTTTTGTTAACTTGTCGTCAAACATACCGGTGGTTCAAAGTGCAAAATATATACTGGATCGGAAAACGAATACCTTTAAATAGGGACCCAAACTTATGTGTAGAAACTCGCCACAGTTATTAGCAAGCCCTGACTTCCATTACTATATATGCAGTTATTTCGTACAAACGGCAATATTAACATTGCATCCCTATTTAGAGATGTGAAAGGGCCAACCCGATATATATTAGACATGTTCTATCGATTTCCTAAAATGTATTCGTCACATTTTAATAATAAAATTGTATAGAAAAAGTAGCCTATCTGTGAGGAAAAATAAGAGAAAATCAAAAAGAATTAATTTATGATTTTTTTAATTCTCTTCGCTTTTTTCTTGTTATAAAATTGAAAAGTAACGCGTTTTAATTGTTTTGAACTTTCCTTCGGCAGCTAAAACAAATACAAATATCGTCTGTGCTGAAAAGTAAATCAATTCATCAATTCCAACTGACAAAAAAAGTGATTTTCACATTTTTTTAACACAAAATTTGAATTTTCCCACCTTTACTTATGTCCTCCTCTTAGGGCGGGTTGTACCATAAGCAGTTCACCAGACAGTTCAACTGAACTACCGATCACCATGCGTAATAGATTAAAGTTCAATTGATCCTGGTAACTTCCACAATTTTTCTGTTGTTGGTAGTGAAATCTATCGTGTGCTGTCATTTTGACAGCTAATTGGCGAGAGCTTGAGAAACTTGGGTTAAAATCTATTTAAATTTTAATTATATAAGTGAATAATAATTGTTCTTATTGTTTTCATCACCAAAATCAGGTAAGAATTAAATATAAAGGTGATGGTAACTTGTTATCAAAAAAGAGAATGTGGTTGAAGACGAACATTGTATAAAAGAAGCGAAGGAGAAATTAAACATGTGTTAAATCAAAGGCTAATTTTGGCTAACACCAACTAAATTTCGACGTGGTTCAAGGCCAGAGGAAGAGCACTATTATGGTGATTTGCTCTTTTTGGGAAATATGAAATGTATTTTTGTATGATTCCAATAAATAGATATTCTTATTATTATTTTTCAAAATGATTTTCGCGTTCCCTATATTTTTGTATTTTCCTTCTAATTAAACAAATTTCGTATATTTTCAGAAAATCTTGTTCTTCTTCACTAAAGTCATTCAACAAGCCCATTCTATAACTTAATTCTCTCTAGAACGAAGTTCACAGTTGAACCGCTCTTGAACTTGATTGGTACAACCGGCCCTTAATATCGCAAAACAAAAAAATATATTCCCGGTATAGCTTTATACTGTCATACGATGTATTGCCTATGATGATAGCTTTGTGCTATTGAAACGTGAGTTCAGTGTGATGAAATTTTTGGTGGTGTTTTAACGTGTGCCACAGTTGTGAGTATTTTATTACAACGACTGCCAAAAACGTACGAACAATTCTAACGTCAGTTGGGAACTTTTACTGTGTTGCAGCTGTACACATATTGTGGATGTCCTTTTGACAGCTTAATACAAAACCACAATTCAAACAAAAAAAATACGGGCTTGGGCCCGCGCAAGTCCATCCTTTTGTATGTTGAGCGGTTTATTTCATTCATAGCGTGACATATCCGAACCCCTCGCCGTACTAGGGCGAAACCCTTGTTGGGTCAACGATCCACAAATAAAAGATTCATTGTTTACGAAGATTATACGCAAACCGCGCTACGTGTACACAAGAATATATACGTATTGTACGGACAATGGACGTGGCACGGGGCTCAATTTACCGTTCAGTGAGCAGGTAAATGGGCCCTTTTAATGCGATAAAGTCGAGTGTAATTGTAAAACAAATCTACACTGTATTTATATTATCTGGTTCTATTATAGTACATGTGAATAATAACTTTACGTATTGACGCACAAGATTTAATGGTATTTCTAGCGCTATTGTGTAATAATAGCATAACAGTGGTTTATATCCGACCTTAATTTTGGATTCGTTTTCATTTGGTGTTACATAAGTGTAAGGATTACATGGAAAATAACATAACTGTTTAAAGCCATAATATCAAGATATCTTACCTGTGTCGCTTGAAAGTTCCTTACTCATCTTCTCACAATAAGCCCATTATAACAATAAGAACATCTGTGGATCGAGTTGATACACTCTGTACTGTCAAATGCACTTGAGCGACATATGTTAGGGCATAACACAATTTACCTTATCGTTAGCAGATAGCATCTACTCTGTGACACAAATCAGTAGATGAAAGCTGCAATCCAGTAGAAACGAATATAATAACTGAATTAATGACATCCTAAAAAGGAGACTACACATCTAATAACACTAAAATAATAGGTGATTGAGGTAGGGTCCCTATAATTAAATTAATATCGTCTAATCAACAATAATATATAACAATTTATTCAATAATACATATTAAATGTGTTGAACACGTCAATTTACATAGAAGATGTATACTTACATACAGAGTATGAACATATACATACAAACAAACAATGGTACAACTATTGTAGAGATTAAAAAATGAGATTATGTGAAATATTTAAAAAACAACATAGTAATTTTATTGAAATTTGAAGCTAAAAAACTCTTGTATATTATAAAAGGCATTGACAAGTAGTATATTTTGTAATTTTTGTTTTAGTAATCGTAAAGGTAGGTATTTTATGTTTGTCGGTAAATGGTTAAAAACTTTGCTCATTTGTACGATAGCACTTTTATTAACAGTCGCCTTTATTGTTTGTATCGGAAGTAGGAATTCATTTTTTATTCCTCTGGTATTATAGGTATGCTCCAGTTGATATTCGGTGAAGAAGTTAAAGTTTTTTTTTTCACAAAGACATCACATTCTATTATATAAAGGCTTGTTAAGGTAAGGATATTTTTTGTTGGAATAATTTTTTACTATGATTCCCCTTTTTCAGGTGAAACATAGCTCTGATGCATGCCTTTTATAAGACGAAGATTCTGGAGACAGCGGTTGAATTTCCCCAGAACACTATATCATATCTGAGGCGAGAACACACATACGCATGGTAAGCTGTCAGGCTGGCACTTTCATTTACGTTTTATAGATAGATATTGTTCGTAGAGCATAGCATGACGAAGAGATTTTCCCTACTAGACAGTCAATGTGGTTCTTTTAATTCAACTGCGTGTCAAGGCGTAGCTCTAAAAAATTAACAGTGTTTTGGGTCTCTAATTGTTTCTCTTGATAATCAATGGTGATTGGTTCTTGTTTAAAATAAGTGAAATGCACAATATTTGTCTTCTCCATGTTGAGTTTTAGATAATGTTGAGTGCACCATTTATCAAAAATCCCCAACACAGACTTCACCCCAATTGTCTCCAATTTAGACCTCAAGACCACCGTTGAATCGTCGGCGTAGAGTACCGTTTTACATCCAGTTTGTGTTGGTAGCTCATTAACATAGACTAAAAACAAAAGAGGTTCCAGCACCGATCCTTGTGGTACTCCTCTTGATGAGAACGCCCAGTTTGAGAATTTACCATTAGTATTGTTCGCTAGGCCGGCAGTACGGCTGAGAAGGAAGGGTGCATCATTGCCAATCTTGAAAGTCAAGCAGCAATATGCGGTACCGGTTGCTGGTTGGGTCACCATTCGGACAACACTTCTCAGTGGCTCGGTGTGTTCCGGCACTCTAAGCCAAGGGTATTCAAGGCCTGTAGTGCTGAGTTATTATTATTATTATTATTGTTCGCTAGTCTTTGTTTTCTATTTTACAAGTACGATGTTATTAATTTTAGCCCAACACCTCTTATATCCACAGCTTCAAGTTTAGTACACAGTATATCATGGTCAACGCAATCGAATGCTCTTGCAAGATCCATGAAAATTCCAAAAGTGCACTGACTGTTGTTAATACCTTCAATTATTTCTGATAGAACTTGATATATTGCTGTGGTGGTTGATCTACCAGTTACATAACCATTCTGATATTTACTTATAATGTTGTATTTGCCCGAAAACCGATATATTCTTTCAAAAAGTATTGGTTATAAATATAACGTATAAAGTTGGCCACACTATATTCCACATGACAGACGTGTAATAAATTGCCATTAAGCTACTGTTCAGCCATGCTAAGATGAACTGGTGTCTTCATTGCACTTATTGTTGATAAATAGATATTAAACTAGAAACTCTTCCCCTCAGTCCACCCTTATATAAGCCTTGCATTTTATCCCGTTTTTCGTTGTTGAATTTGCCCTGGGTCGGAATGACAAGATCATATGCGTACCCCAAAAGTTTTATGGCCTTCATTATACAGTTTTACTAGTGGCTCATCCACATCTGAACAGACAAAATTTCACCATATGGCTAACGTCTTTCGATCCGTGCCAACGATGCCTCTCCACCTGCAGCTTGTTTCCTCGATGTCTTTATTCCTCGATGTTTTAGAGGTTGATGCTTGTCAAATGCTCCTTCTATTTCCAGGAAAATACATAGAAGCACTTCCTTGGTTTGCAGAGCATGCTTAGTTCTCTGCACGGTATCATGCGAGGCTGCCTCATTATCAGCAGATCTGGCATCAGGTTTACTAGCTTGGCTCTATCCTATCCAGTTTTGCCAGGTTTTCGGGTGATCCGAGAAAAGAGGTAAAATAAAGTATACATGATATATTATAATAAATCCCCAACCTTATTGCTTGTACTATTTCCGATTTACCACAGTAATATTACTCTACTTTTTTTTTAAGTATGTGAACATATTATCCATCTACAGCTTTTAAAATTGACCTGATATTCGACGAAAAAATCGCTACCACTATTTCCTACTACCACTAAATTCCACATAATCCAAAGAGGAAATGTTGGCCGGCCTTGGTCAGTCACAATACGTGGCAATGGGGCAACTTCTCACTTGCGCTCCAAGTTGCGGAATTAAATTAAATACTATGGTGGCGACCGCCCTGGAGACAGTTTTAAACCATTTGGAAGCGGGCCAGACTTGCGGCCCTCTCCGTCGATGTCACGTTATTAGTAAGTTCGGAGCCAAAAGCACTTTATCAGTTTAATATCGCGGACCGGCGAGAGTTACTAACCCGTCGGCTATAACTCATACATGACTACAGAGAACGGAACTGACCAACTCCAGTCGAGGGGAAAAATGGATATTTCAGTTAGGGTAAAAGGACGAAAACGGATCCCCGTTTTATAATTTCAACCGATACAAAGGGATACAAGTTCTCGCTGTCATAGGCGTATATTATTTAAGGACCTAAACGCTGTGAGTAGTTGTTTAAATCGTTCCTTCTTGGGTGGTGGGTATACTTCGTTTTCGACTACAAAAGATGAAATATGAAGCCCTTGTTCACCCTTTTACGGTATAGGAATTTATGTGAAATAAAAATAGTGGCAGCGAGGGTTTTCAAGTAAAAAGAAAACGATTTTGCTTCAATACTATTTAAAATTCACTTGGTTTCATCGAGTATGCAAAGAAAAGTATACACAAATTCTCATTACTGTTAGTTCGTCTGGAGCATTTTCTACAAAAGTATAATATTCTCAATTAGAATCAACATAGCTTTAGAAAAAACAAATCAACCCTCACAGCGTTAATATCTTTCTACAACAATATTCTGAACGAAGTTCACAACAAAAATTATTCTATTTCATTATTCTGCGACTTTAGCAAGACTTTTGAGTGTGTTGAGCATACAATAATACTACAGAAACCGTGTCAGTATGGTATTAGAGGTAGCGCGGCTAATTGGTTTATGTCTTACTTATCCGGACGTCTACAATTTGTGACAATAAAACACAAAACTAACTTGAATATTAAAACCTATAAATCCAGTTGCTTACCTTTATTTCACGGAATACCACAAGGTTCCGTATTAGGGCCATTACTTTTTAATATGTACACCAATGACATATTCCATTTTCTCTCTGATATACAGGGTATTCCACGTAACTGGTTCATTAAAAGTTTATGATATTCTATTATTTACTTATATTTGAGATTTTAGCACCAGTATCTGTTCGATTGGAACTACAAATGCAAAATACCTTAACTTAAATATCACTTCCGGTTGACCGGAAATGGATGTCAACTTTCTTATTTTAAATAGAATGATCTAATTTTTTATTCATTTTTGGATTCTACAACTATAAATACGTCAGTTTTTATTAGCTATTTCTATAGCTACATGTTGCCATTTTTGAGTTATTTAAGTTTTTCTTTTTTTGTAGTCATAATCACTGCATCATTGAGAAATCAATATCTCGGTTAATACTGCAAGTAGAGACTCCAAATTTGCTATGTTATGCACATAAATATAACTCTAAGAAACGGTAAGCACATTTTACATTCTAACATACAGGGTGTTCAAAACTAAGGAACAAAGTGACATATTTTCAAATGCAGAAAACTCATTTTTTTTAGATAGAACACCCTGTATTTTAATTCGGAATTAGGAAGTAAATATCATCCCCTATCACTTTATATGAGCATTCCTTATGCCTATCTTTAATAGATTTTGAGATATGAGTAACTTTTTGTTAAACAGACTAAGTATTCTTTTTTTTTTAAATAGAACACCCTGTATTTTAATTCGACATTAAGAAGTAAATATCATCCCCTATCACTTTATATCAGCATTTCCTATACCTATCTTTAATAGATTTCGAGATATGAACGACTTTTTGTTAAACAGACTAAGTAGCCCTATCTTTGCGTGTTTGTAGCTGGCTCTGAATGGGATTAATGTCAAATTCATTGACTAACCAGAAGTGTTTATGTATATCATTGTAATTACACTTTCGTATAATGCAATATTAATAGAAATGACTATTCGAACAGACATTCTTGTATGATTATTCAAAAATAATACATGAATTTGACGTGAATCCATGTCAGAGCCAGCTACAAACATTTAAAGATAGGGCTACTTAGTCTGTTTAACTTTTTAGTCGCTCATATCTCAAAATCTATTAAAGATAGGTACAGGGAGTGCTCATATAAAGTTATAGGGGATGATATTTACTTCCTAATTCCGAATTAAAATACAGGTGTTCTATTTAAAAAAATTGAGTTTTCTGAATTTGAAAATATGTCACTTTGTTCCTCAGTTTTGAACACCCTGTATGTTAGAATGTAAAGTGTGCTTACCGTTTCTTAGAGTAATACCTACATTCATAACATAACAAATTTGGAGTCTCTACTTGCAGTATTAACCGAGATATTAATTTCTCAATGATGCAATGATTATGACTAAAAAAAAAAGAAAAACTTAAATAATTAAAAAACGGCAACATGTACCTATAGGAATAGCTACTGAAAACTGACGTATTTATAGTTGTAGAATCCAAAAATGAATAAAAAATTATATCATTCTATTTAAAATAACAAAGTTGACATCCATTTCCGGTCAACCGGAAGTGATATTTTGGTTAAAGTATTTTGCATTTATAGTTCCAATCTAACAGATACTGGTGCCAAAATCTCAAATATAAGTAAATAATAGAACATCATAAACTTTTAATGAACCAGTTACGTGGAATACCCTGTATATATATGTACGCAGATGACACCACTATACTCATTGCACGAGACACCTTACAAGATGCAGAAGCTGCCAGTAACACTGCGATCAACCTATTATACCAATGATTTTGTGACAGCAAACTCTGTCTTAACAAAGATAAAACAATATATATACTATTTCACACTCGACAACAGCTAAAAAACACGCAATGTTGCATACACATTAACGGCAATCCGATACTTCAACAGAATAATACAAAATTCCTTGGTGTGCACTTGCAAGATAATTTATTGTGGGAAACCATTGTAGTGTAACAACAAAGTTAATCCATACTAAAGCGTATGTTTTGAGAGCTCTGAGGAATAGTTTATCAATTCATACTCTCAAGACTATTTACTTTGCTGAGATTCAATCTAGATTGGCATACGGAATACTTCTCTGTGGCTCATCTGCCTCTGCTAATACGGTTTTTCTAGCGCAGAAGCAAATAATAAGAATCCTGGGCGGGTTAAAACAGAATCTTACAGAAACACATTTAGTACACTAGGTATTTTAACCTTACCGTTACTTTTTATGTATGAGCTGTATCTGCTACACTCATCGAGAATCTGATAAATATGTTGCAAACAGAAACGTACATAGCCACAATACGCGACATCTATATGACTTCCACCTACCGAGATGCGAATTGCAAGTCACCGAGCGGGGAGTAGAATTGTTAGGCAGAAGGTTGTACAATAAGTTGCCTAAGGAAATAAAGACCTCCACCTCGAGCTTTAAGCATAATATTAAGAGATTTTTGATTCAAAAAGCTTTTTATAGCGTGCAGGAATTTTTATGCTGATTTTGTTTCCATTTTCCCTTCCTTTTCACCCCTTAAATTTAGTTGTTTTTTTTTTGGATGTATTTGGTGGTCGCCCAGTTTGTATATTCTATTAGTTTTATACTATTGGTTTAATTTTTGTTTTATTACTTTAGTTTCTTATTCATTTATTTGTTATTTCTTATTTCTTTTCTTCTTTATATGACTGATTTTACAATCATTTTTGATTTTATAAATCAATAAATTACTACTACTACTACTACTACTACTAGTAGTCTTATTCCCATCCTTTTCCTACAAATTTATCGGTCTTTCTTTCAACTTAATACAATACAACTTGTACTTCTTTCTTTCCGTTTCTACGATAGATCGCCGTGGAGATGCAAGAGCGTGTGTCGTATTGCCGTTAATGTAATTTAATCTCACCGATAAGGGAAACAATGACTAAGTAGATGCTATTCTCCCGGCCTTTATCAATTAAGCATCTTCGCCGCGCGTGCATGAACTAATCTGATAAAAAAGCGGGCATTATCACGACCGGCGCACTAAATAGCAATAAATGTCTCTGTTATGTCTAGACGGACGAGTGGGAATATCCCCGCTGAGGCGCTATCTGCCGGGTTGTAATTTAATTAAAGTATAGCCGCGTTACGTTACCCCGAAAATTTATAGTAAACAAGATTAAAGAGAGATATATGCTACTCATTATCGAGATTGAGGATAAAGTAAGTGTGATAATATTCCCTACAGAGTTTTTCCTTTTCTGTTTTATTTTTCTCTTGGTTGTATCTCTAGAGTACCTTTTGTAGGATCTCGTTCAAGAATTAATCATCATTATTTCGTTATTATTATCCAATACAAAATCAGTACTGCGAATACCTGCAATTTTAAGGTCTCTGAAATCCAAGGAAGTAACAATGGCAGCATTTGTGGGCATAAAGGAAGCAATTAATAATGCAATTTCCTCATCCTTGTGCAAAACGATCAAAGAGCGAGGCGTATAACCAATCATAGCAGGCTGAATCGCCACTCTGCTTATAAACACACTTGTGATAACGACTCTAAGCAGGGGGGTGGTCAAATTCAAGCCAGGCAGTGGGTGGCCACGGGAGGAATTTCTCTCCACTGCTGTGGTCATTACTGGTGAATGATCTACTGGCTATCATTGGAGCACTTGCAGCCGAGGTATAGGCCTATTTGGATAATCTCGCAATTCTATTAGGAAGTTTGGAAGAGAGGAACATTAGGTATGTATGTATATAAATAGAAGGGTGATGTTACCCTGCGACCTAAAAGATCTGTTGTGTCCCCTATTCTTGCTGCTTTACAGCTGGCCTTCCAATCCTATTCCTTTCAAAAAGTGTAGGATATCAGAGTGCCCCAGTCTAGGTAAGTCTCCCTCTTCGATTTCACATGCTCCCAGGTGCAACACCCTCGAGTTGCACAGTGCTACGCAGTTTGAGAGGAGATGGATGGGTGTTTCATCCTGTTCCCCACAAAGTTCCCAGAAGAATTTTACTTTGCCTCATTCCCTGGAGATTTTCCCAATAACTGGATTTTCTCTGCTCCATTTCTATTTTCAGTTTCTTCAGTATTGTACTGCTACTTAATCAAGCAAAAGGGTTCAGGCTCTACAAAAGGTATTCCAGTTCCTGTTTTGCGAGGAGATTATCCCTTATTTCGTTTCCTTGCACTCCTGTGTGACCCGGAACCCACAGGGGGGTTACTTTATTCCTTTTGCCTAGCTCATTTAATTTCCCTATGCATTCCCAGACCATCTTGGAACTGATTTCATATGAGCTGAGCGCCTTGATGGCTGCTTGACTATCAGACATAATGATAATCTCTTGCTTTTGATAATTTCTATCAATATTGAACTGAACACATCTTTCAATAGCGTGTATTACCGCCTGAAATATACTTGGATATTTTCCCAAGCTTTCGTAATATGTGGTTCTAAGCCCATATATTCCTATTGCAGTTCCCTCTGCCGTTTTGGAGCCATCAGCCCTCCAACAGGTGATTAATGTCATTTGTAGTTGGTGGAGAAAACCTAAATCCTAACAAAATCATGGTAGTACGGTTTACCAGAAATAGTAACATTTGACGCCACCCACTATATAAGGTGTAAAGCTTGCATTTGCAGATAATTAAAAATATCTAGCCGTCTTATTTAATAATACACTATCCTAGAACCCGCATTTTAAAAAGATCACTCACCGGACGAGGCTATCGTCATGGATATTTCTAAGGATATACGGGGAATCTTGTTCTTTCTTACAAGGAGCACGTAAACAACATCCGGTCGCAACTAGCAAGATCTATATTCGCCATTCGCAGAATTAGAAGAGTCGTAGGAAGGGAGGCTGCGCGACAAGCGTATTTCGGAGTCTTTCACTCTAGAGCGACCTACGGCATCCTTCTCTGGGGGGGCTCAGCTGCAGCAGAAACAACATTTCTGCAACAAAAACAAGCAGTGAGGGCGATAATGGGTTACAGTTCAAGAACGAGTTGCAGGGAATTATTTAAGAGCCTCAATATACTTACCCTACCATCTTGTTATATACTAACCTGCCTCCTATATATCCATGGGTCACACAACCTGCCCACCCACGTCGACGTGCATCACCACGACACCAGAAACAAAAACCATTACACCGTTCCTTTCCACCGTTTACAAAGAGCTAAGACGAGTACGAATTACACGGCCTTAAAACTATATAACCAGATACCGGGGCACATGAGAAATATGGATATCGCGTGCTTCAGAAGAACAGTGGTAAAGTTTCTGGTCTCCGTCCCTATATACAGTTTGGAGGAATACTACCTGACGAGCGACACGGGCCTTGCAGCGACTTCGGAGAGGGGATAGCCACCGGATACTACTCGGCCCGTTTTTTCGTGTGTGCGGTGTCAAGTTTTTCAAGTTTTTCAAGTTTTCCTGTTTTGTCTTGTCAGTGTTTTTTTTTTTTTTTTTTTTCGTAACCTACTGACTTTAGTTGGTACATACACCGTTCTAACGAAGGTTTCCTTAAACCTAATTTTTTAAGTGCATTATATTATTATTACTTTGACAGTTTTTTTTTTTTACATTTTGACGAATCATATACTGTACACTTTGTTTTTTTACACTTTTTTGAAATACATCTATCTATCTATCTATCTATGAGGCCTTCTTGCAAGAAAAGCTAGTCAATTGGCTCTAAGTGATGGTGGTACGTCCAAATGTAACCTATGGGGCAATAGCTTGGTGGCAGAAGGCGTTACAAGCTAGAGTATTATACCCATGGCAAATAGCGAATCGATCGCCACATACTCATGTCTGTGTGGCCAACAAACTGTTAGAATCGGTTACTTCCGAGAGCATGCTTCGGAATGCTTTCGGACATGATATATACTCGACCGATGATCGGTGCATACTTCACTACTTCCTTTCCAAATAAAGAGCAATGGAGAAGTAACGAAAAAACATTAACGCAGGTAGACATCTGTGTGGTTTGTGGGCGGTTCGAAAGCTGAGCAGGGTGTGGAGGTAATAATATTTTGTAGCAGATTAAGAGCCGTAAGATATTACGATTTTAGACAACACAAAATGATCTTTCAGGGTAAAATCTATGGCCATGAGATGTGTGCTTTTTGAGAACCATATATGTAGCCGACAATAGAAAATTGATGAGCTAAGTGTAATCACATTTAGGTTTAAGATGTGTAAGTTTTCTATGAATAAATTTCTATATTGCAAGCTTATCTAATACCAAACTTGGAGCACCACAATTTGAAAAGTAAGCGTCCCTTCAAATGCCAATCGCTAATTTATAGATATCCTTCTCTAAGAACATACTGTCGTAAGATTTCTAGTGATTGTAGATTATTAAAGACATTCCCTTTCTTCATTGGAAATGTGTAAGACATGAAAACTCTTATCAGTGTTATAAATATTAGTGCCTTCTTTAAGATGAACTGCAAATTGAGACATATCGGATCAATTAAAGAAAAAGCGACATATCCTACTCATATATTCATAAGAAATACATCTCTTTGGACATTTCGTTCAGTCGAAGTCGCAGTAATCGCAGGTAGTGTGAAAACTGCAAGAAACTTGACTGCTTCACCATGGCGAAGGGTGAAGCTTTAGAAAGAGGTTATGTGAAAGCATTGTCACTCGCAAATTTTGATGAAACTTTGTAAGTTTTGTAGGCTCCATAGAGTATTACTCAAGGACACTTTCTGTTGCGGCGGAACTTTAGGGAGTGTAAAACGCCCTTGAAATTCGACCAAAATTTCGTTTATCTAGAATAACTTTTAAATAGTGAGAAATAAAAAAAAAATTTCAAAGCCGGACTTGCACTATTTGATGAGCTCTTTCGGCTGGCATAATATTTTTAAAGATAATTTAATTTTTACTTTGTTTGATCTATATATATAGTATACGAAACATTATGCTTTGTTTATAAACATAAAGAACAAAATACGAACAAAAGAAACTCCACATCGAAAGGCAATGTTTCAAAAGAGTCCATATTAGGGTGGCTGTAAATTCTATAATAAGTTACCCCGTAATATAAAAGAAATTTCAAATTTTAATTTATATAAGAAAACCGTTAAGCAATATTTATGGGATGAAAACTGTTACAGTGTTAGTGATTTTTCTTTCTTTTTTTTTGTGACTTGTTTCAGGCATGTATTTTAATGTTATGCTTTTGAAATAAATGATTATCTATCTATCTATGTTTATACAGGGTGTTACAATAAACACGGAACGAAGTATATTGAGCTTATTTGAACGAATTTCAGAAATTGGTTATAATCACTATTTTTACTATCAAGAAATACATATAAAAGAAACGATTTCGATAATTATACAGGGTGTCAATAAAATTATTAATTTTGGGATACCTACTTTCGTGTTATAATGAAATACTCTGTACATTATTATGTGACTGCATTGTACGCCAAAAATCAATCTATTTCTAGTGATTGTAGCATCAAGCAGATGTTTTTAGAGTTATGCACGTTTGAATGTAGGAATATATTATCCCCGGCAACAAGCAGAAGGAGAAAAAAAAATAGGTTATATCACGCATTAAATGTAGTTAATTTTCGAGATATTTGACTAGTGAATACGTCTCACTTGCATATTTATTTCATATATTATATTTTTATTTTATCGGGGACAACGTGGCTTGAATAATTTGGGGCAGATACCGCTCGGTATCTAAGAAGTTTTTTTTTTAAATTTAGTTGATATCGTATTGCAGTGTCGGTAGCTAACATGGTTCATATCACAGTGTTACTATTCCATGGAGTCTACAAACTGACAAAGCTCTATCAATATCTGCGAGTAACAGTTCGCGATTTCTAGATAGTTCTAGATTCCATAAGAAATATTAGTAAAAGAATCAGTTTTTACAATACTGTGATAACGTTCCTCCTATTTACTACTTACTAAATGCACATAATACCTAAGACTCACGCATTAAATGTAGTTAATTTTCGAGATATTTGACTACTGAATACGTCTCACTTGTGCACAACGTGGCTTGAAGAACTTGGGACAGACACCGCCCTGTGCAATATATATAAGAAGTTTTTTTTTAAATTTAGTTGATATCGTATTGCTATGTCTGTAGCTAACATGGTTCATATCACAGTGTTACTGGTCCATGGAGTCTAACTGATAAAGTTTTATCAATATCTGCGAGTAGCAGTTCACGATTTCTAGATAGTTCTAGATTCCATAAAAAATATTAGTAAAAGAATCAATTTTTACAATACTATGATAACGTTCCTCCTATTTACTACTTACTAAATGCACAAAATACCTAAGATATAACAGGGTCACGTCAACACCACCTCAAAGAAAAGAAGTGATAGCGGAAGGAAAAAGTAGAAATCAAAGAAATCATACGTGCACCGGAAGTCCCCGCGAGGCGATGCAGACGAAAACCGTACCCAATTAGATTTAAAAATCCATTTGATATTTCATGCATACGAAATGAGATGAGTGTTATAAATCGACAAGAGGGGCCCTAGATATGAAAAGTTCTACGAATAAAAAGCGCCAGAGATATCTTAAACTTGAATTAGAGTGTCACCGGCAGTCGAACGAATAGAAAACTGCTTTTCCAGATAAGAGATGGCGGAGTGAGGGCGGATGTAAGTGGAGGGGGGTGACGGGCGAAAGTTTGCGAAATGGCACCGCTCTCTGGGTACCATTCTCGGGGTCAAATATACAACACGTGAACCCCCCCTCTCCACACTTAATATGCAGAAGATTGTTTTGAGGGCGGATCGCAGGAGAATATTAAATTTTTCCTACTTTGATAACGCGGAAGGTCTCCTACTTTTCGAGAAATATAAATTTGCGTTATGTTCCGCGAGTGTGGAGGCAGGAGTGAGGTCGAGTTGTAGTAACTCCCGTGCTCCCTTGTAGGATTTATTTCATCTAGCCTTTTCTTCTTGTTTGGTCGCTGGGTTGTTTTGGGATAATATAAATATCAGGGGTGATCCCTTTTTATACTCATGTGCGATACTAAAGCAAGTTACGATGCCGAGATATGTTTATATAAACAACAAAGTAAAACAGAAAACTTAGAGTATCGTCGAGAGTATAAGTCTTTTCAGAAAAAAAAAGGCATAAATATCATCTCATAGTTATGTTTAATCTCACATTTACATAACTAACTAATTTTATAAGCAACTAGTATTTAAGGATAAAATTATGGTGGCACTAAATCCTTAATTCTATTTCTGTAACTTTTGTAACACTCTGACTTGAATCATCTTGGAATAAGTTTAGTTTTTCAGTTGCATTTCTTTCAAACGTCGGCTTTAGAAAAAGAATATGAGTTTTATGCCATAGATTAGCTAAACTTAGTAGATATAGGGAATTCGTGCACTCTTGTAGTTAAAGTTTGTAATAACTTGAAGATCAATTCATCTTTTCTGTTTTCTCGCAAGGGTAGAAATTAGACTTTTCTTAAAAATGCAGTCATTTGAAATTTCTTTTGAAATTTAGTTTGGCTATCTTCGATAATATCGAAGACAGCCAAACTAAATGATCACACGTAAATTTCTTTGTTTGCACAATTGTGATCTTCCTCCTTTATAACAACGAAATGCTAGTTCTCGTTGTAAAAACACTTGGCAAGTTTGCTTTAAATAAACAGATTTTATTGGAGAATAGTCTTTTCAACTAGGCTCTATATAGCATGTTCAGTAAACCTTTTCGGCATTTTTCATGAGTTCATTATCCCTAGCAATGTAAATCTTGGCTGAATTAATACGCCCTAAATAGTTTTAACGGTTCCTGTTCTGTGTAGTTACTTCCGTAAATAGCCAAGTTCTATTAACCGTTCTAAACTGTGTTCCGTTGAGAGTCAACACATTCCTCATCATTCGTTTGCTCTGTCTCTGTCTCTGTTTCATGGACATCGTTTCAATAATGGTTTCAATTTGGTTTAGCCCTAGCCAAAGTTGTTCCAGAGCCCTTCCTTGTTATTAGGTTTGCAATGTTATGGCTCCATGTTAGACAAACTCTCGGAAATGTTCCGATATGAATATTAGATCCGAATGCAAAAGATGGAAGTTAATAAATAAGCTCTATGTTAAGTTATTTAGTTTATACGGAAAAGCTTACAATCATTTGGAGACCGACACTTTTTACAATGCAATCCGCATATTGTTCAGGCAACACATCTACTGGTTACTTTCAAATTTTTTTTTTAGAAAAACAATTCCAAAGAAATAGAGGTTGAGAAATGAGATGAGTTTTCCCATCTATTTTTTAGGTACTGTGTGTTTTTCAACGTTATGTACTAGAAATCATCCTGTCATGTCGGCAACACTTATTTATAGATTTGATAAGCGTAAACCAATCGACCAATCCTGTAACATTTCACTATGCAGCTTTGTATGCCTTTGACAGCCGCTCATGCTACCTATGTGTTAGTCGTTTAAAGCGAAGGAAATGTAATGGCCTCTGTGAAGATAAACTATATGTTAAATTTGCTCACTTTTAGAACAGAAACCAAACGTTAAAAGTTGCATATCTTCCATTTAAAAGGTGCTCCATTTTGACAAAGCTCTCCTGTATCTGCTATATCCTATTTGATATTTGGTATACTTATTAAAAAAATATATATATATTTGGAAGAGTGAATGGTGGTCATTTCCTGTTTTGAAGAACTGTGAATTTTTTTTCAGGAATCAATGATGAATACTTTTAGTTATTGCTGCCTCTTGTTCTGAAAAAATAAATGAATGAATGAATTAATGAATAGGATACCCCAAGAAGGTTTTCCAAACTTTAATCCTAATGTTTTATACCGACACGAATATCACGAACAAAATTCTCGCGTATTCTCAATATATTTTTTCTCTAATTCTATCTATACTCCAAAAAAAAGTCTTCAAGTTTTCCATTCACTATCGCTTAAATTGTATAAAAAGAAATCAGTTGGATTTGTTTAGTAGTTTTTAAGCAAAAGGGACAAGAATATGCGGATGTGTGAGTTTCCAGACAACTGGTTTTTCTGTAGCTACAGTCCATTTCATCTGTTTAGAAACTATCCAACAGGCAAGACAATCATATGGGCATTGGAGGTTTTCTTGGAATTCTTCGTTTTGCTTCGTCCATAAAATAATCACCTTTGTTTGTGTTCAAGTTTGTAATTTATATTTTATTTGCTTGTTGCAATTGATACGCTATATTCAGAAATTGACTTCAGGCACCTTCCCTTGTAGCAAAAAGAAACGCTCGAAACATTCAACTAAGGAAATGCTTGTTTTATGGGAGTTATCTGTCATGGGGTTTTCGGAAACACTGTAACCTCTTGACTTTTTGTATTTATTCCCATTTCTTTCGCTCGTTTAATTATACCTGCTATTTCAATGTACCCTATGCTACTTCTATACAGGTCTCTGACTGGTTTATCGAATTAACCCTTCGTGTTCATCTTTGACTTGCCAAAAATTGCCTGCCTTTTTGTGCCCCGAGCCTTACATTCATGCAGAATGTGATAACTGGACACTTCAATCTGATCCCATTCTCTAAGGCCTGTTTCAGACGAGGCGGTTTATTTTTGCAACTTAGTTGATTCAATTAAGTTGCCTGGTTTGCTCTCAACTAGTTGATTATCACTGAAGACCTATTCAAGCCGCCGAAGCGGACAAGTCGACTCCGTGTGAAAGGGTTCATGTCAGTATGCTCCTTGACAATCGTCCGTTCAACTAGTGGAATCAACTAATCGCCTAGTCTGAAGGAGGCCTAAAGGCTGTCTTCTGCATGATGATATTTCTATTTCCCATTCATACATATCTGCCACTTGATAGTTCTTGCAACCTGAGATGCTCCATCCTTGTGTCCCCATTGTCACTAAATGAAGAGGACAGAGGTCTGGAAGAGAGTCCATTACTGTGGTAGAAATAGTCCCCATTGCTGCTGTTATTCCTAAACACTCCAGCTTTTGTGCCTTGCTAAACTCTGTTATAGCTGCTGCATTTTTGTCCACCATACGTAAAATGCATAAGTATATTCAATATATCATATTCTAGTGGGCATAAGTGTTGCCTCTATCCTAGTTTTACATTTCTGAAGCTGTTCTAAGTAAGTTTGGAATCAAGAATGAATCCAATATATTTTACTTCCATGACACCTTTATTTTTTCACTCCTGAGTTTCAGCGGTTCAAGACCTGCTTCACGTGGAAGCTAGTGTGGTCGTTCTAAGGTGACTAATAGGAAAGAGTGTTAGTTTAATAAAAGGAAATGTATTTTTCGATCTGTTCGAAGCTCTGTAATGAAGCTATTAGGATATGAAGGTTTTACTAGAAAATAGCGATTTTCTGGGTTCTTTTTATCAACACATATTGATTGTTATTCAAGATATACAAATAATAACGTTTTCACTGAAAACCCGTAGTCGAAGAAGAACAAATAATCGGATATCGACGAGATTGTACAAACAAATTCACCGTTTTTGACCAACCTACAGATACGTTTGCCATCCTCTAGATATCACGCAATTTAATAAATCCGCATTTCTTCCGCCTAATTCTGCAAATTGCACGAACAAATTCTGCGGAGAAAACGTAGCAAATACCACCACGTCGAGCATCATATCGTGCCGCCCCTAATAAAAGGAACGGATATCGTGCGCTGTTGGAGAAAAGGTCACACATATCCGCGTCAGAATCGCGGCCGCCTGACGTCGCGCTAAATTATGTTTGCAGATGATAATGGTTAGTTTGACGCGGGTACGGGAATTGGTCAATGTTTCGGAAAGGAAAGAATTCTAATAAAAGAGGAGTTGCATTCGGGCCAGTGAACCCGAGCTACGCCGTTTCCCGCCATTTGCTAGTCGGTGTGTATGTCGGTCGGTCTGTAGGTCGGTCAGGACCCTGACACCCTAGAACCGATTGCCACCCCTGCGCTGTGCCGCTGTGAGGGAAAATGAAACTGTTTCTGGTAGAATTCTCGCTTTCATATCGCACCGGTTCGAGCTGATCAGCACGCGTTTGATGTAGCTTCGTTTTTGCCATACCTTTTCTGCTGTTTTTCTCCGACCAGGAGCTGGCGGTATGGAATATAATTTATTGTCGAATGTAGTACGCGTCAGCACCCACATGGAAACTTTATTAAAAGGAGTTTTCTTGTAAAATGTTAAATACTATGTTTTTTGTCGAATGAAATGATTGAATGAGAATAAAACCCAAAAAGGAAATTTAAAATGGATACTGGATCGCACCAAAGAACTAAGAAAGCAGGCCGCGAATAACGGCAGAGAAGGATAGTCATCAAGGCCAAACCAATTTTTATTTTTCTTCGGGGTGTTATATTTTTAGTAATATGTTGTGTATTCTCCTCCGTCCGGGCAGAATAACATTTTTTTAGTGTGCGTTTTAGTTGTTGTTTCTGAATTCAAATTGGATGACTGATCATCGAAAGATGTATGTATATGGGAAGGGTAATGTTACTGCGACTTAAAAGATCCATTGTGACCCCTATTCTTGCTGTTTTACAGCTGGCCTTCCAATCCTATTCCTTTCAGAAAGTGTAGCATATCAGAAGGCCCCAGGCTAGGTAGGTCTCCCTCTTTAAATTCACATGCTCCCAGGTGCAACGCCCTTGGGTTGCACAGTGCTACGCAATTTGAGAGGAAATGGATGGGCGTTTCATCCTGTTCCCCACAAAATCTACATTCAGATTCTTTTGCGAATACATCCTTACTTAGATGTCCTTTCCGTTCACAATGACCTGAAAGTATTTCTAGTATACGAACATTGTCCTTACTCAGATTGATGGAGACTGTAAACCTCTTCTCGTTAGAGATTCCCAGAAGAATTCCACTTTGTCTCATTCCATGGACATTCTCCCAATAATTATTAGATTTTCCCTGCTCCATTTCTCTTTTCAGTTTCTTCAGTACTCTACTGCTACTTATCCTGCTAAAGGGTTCAGCCCCTGCAAAAAGTATTTTAGCCCCTTTTTTGAAACTGATTTCATGTGAGCTCAGCGCCTTGATGGCTGCTTTACAATCAGACACGATGATAATCTCCTGCTTTCAATAATTTCTACCAATATTGAACTGGACGCATCTTTCAACAGCGTGTATTTCCGCCTGGAAGATATTTGGGTATTTTTCCAAGCTATGGAAATACTTGATTCTAGGCCCATATATTCCTATTCCAGTTCCCTCTGCCGTTCCACAGTGCACCATTTGATGGCATTTGTATTCAATTTCAAGATGGTGTTATGATCCCAATCATCGAAAGATAGCCGAAGACAAATAATTGTTAGAAGTAATTGTTGCGCTTCTGTGACCACGAGAACAGACGGTTGTATTGTTAGCTGCTTTCGCAAATTAACGCAGTACATTAATTGATATTCCCGTTTCCGTGTAAAATCCACAATTATCTGAACCGTCTTTACGATATTCCTACGACAAATATCTTGAGAAGAATGCTTCTGGTATCCTGATCCTGCGTATAGAACCCTAATTGCTTTCGATTCAGCCCGTAGCTTCTCTGGATCCTCACCTACAAGCATGCCATTCCTTGCGTCCAGGTATTTCACCAATGACTTCCAACCTAAAAAAAAAAATTAGCACTAGTTTTGATTCACTTTTATACAGTTAAAGAATACTTTGGGGTTAAACATAGTAACCATGCCATCGTTTTGTAATTGTTAGAAATTCTGGCTGTTGTTATTCAGATATATTTGATACAATTGATGCTGTATGACAATATGAATATGAATAATATGAAATCATTAATTTGAAAGGAAAAAGTTAAATTTAGTTTAACCGTTGCTCAATAGATGACTACAAGTATTAAAAATTAACGGAAACTACCTACCTAATGATATTTGACGGATTTATATGCCTGAATTTACGAATTGTCAGGCAAGCTTTGAATATTTTGAATGAATTAAAATTATTTTATATAGTATATGAGCCCAATATACGTATCTGTGATTAAAAAGTGAAGTATTATGTCAAAACACTAGCGTTATAGGTTTTTGGTGAAGGAAAATGCTGTTGTCTAAGATCTGCTTCAACCTAGACTTTGGGAACACCCCAAAACTGGTTTGCGATCTCCAATAATGCACAACCAGAAAAGTTACTATTCCTTTGGGAAGAACTTCCGGAAAGTTAGTGGCAAAAGGGCTAGTTAATCACTTGTCAAATCTCTATGTGAACCTACTCAGGCAAAGAAAACAAATTCTAAGCTAAATTTAGCGGTCAGTAATCAGTCGAATACGCTCCAAGATGAAGGCAAAGTGAAAAAGCCTATGCTTTTTCACGTTGCCTTTATTAGCATATAAAACATCCAAATGGTTAAACACGCTTCTATTGGAACATCAAAAAAGAAAATACAATGGACATGGTTAACCATTATATAAATACCCAACGGTGACATTGCACTCTTTTATAGCTTTGTTCGAGCTAGATTTTCATGCTCCGAGTACGCTGTACATTGCCTGTTAATTCGAGTTTTACGCAGCCCAGATATCATTCACTTCTTGTCGGCGTCATGCAATGGGAACACTTTCATTAAATTTTATCGCGAGCACAATAAAGCTGCCTGCATAAAAATGCCGTTTCCTTTTGCTGCAATGCAGTTACGACCGCTTGTACTTGTTTTGCTTCGCAACTACAGGAACGCGCAACAGAAACATATTTTCTGGAAGTTTATGGCCTAAATACCTTTCAATGAAGTATTTTATATAATTCGGAGAGCATAATTCTAAATGAATTGTGTTTGCCATGTTGAAATGTTTTACGCAAATATTTTTTTCCAAAATTGATAAGTTAACGTTGATTGGAAAGTGTGAATTTCGTTTTAGTTATTAGAATGCACTAGTATTGGAAGCTTTTCAGAATGATGATCCATGCTTTTGACAGTATTCGAAGTTCTTACCGAAATTTTGGATACTTTATCTATTCCACTTGAATTGCAGAAATTAAAACGGTTTTAAAATATTGCAATCACAAATTGAAGAGCTAAAAAGAGATACAAGGAAAATCAGTGAGCAGAGAAATAGATTTAATTAGTGACGGATAGTTGCACAAATTCACGGCAGGACTCGTTCGGTACAGAATTAATCTGTAGCAGCGAACTGACCCTTGCAATTCTCTACTATAATTAAGTCGTTTTATTTGGCAATAAATAATTGGGCCTGTAATGATTTGTTCGACCCGGACACTTTCATTAGCAACTTACACGTTTTGGGGCCGACAATCTCGTTCAGTTCCTTTCTTATCTTGATCTTGATTAATGTAAAGATAGATCACTCAAAGTTTTGAGGTAGGCAATTATTTAAATCCGGTCCATAGTGAAGAACACGGTACCTTTAGCAATTAACAGTGAATTTTGGTTGTGAGGTTCTAAACAGTTTAAAATTAAATGAAACATTTATATCGATCTACCTGATAACAAGCATTTTTTCCAACTGGTAAGAATGTGAATGATTTTTTACGATAAAACTATACATGGTAAATGTGATCAAGCATAAGTGTATAGTTTTATCGCACGCATCGACAGAATCTTATTGTTAACAAATTTAGGGGTTAATTAAGTTAGTAACTAAACTAATATTAATAATTATTTTTAATTAAAACGTTAAGAAAACGCTTTTTTTTCATTTGAAGTTACTGGATGTTGGGTAGATCTTTGTATACCGTTTACACAAGTGAAAAACTTGTTTTGTTGTCGGAAGTTTCTACAAAAACATAAAAAACACCGTTGTGCCTTTCCTTTTCTCAGTATGCATCACATCTTCATTGTTATAGTTGTTAATTGTTCCGATTTAAAATGTTTTGAGCATACCTATTCGTAAATACTTCAATTTTGCCTCTTATATTAGATCCACTTATTGCCGCTCCATCGTACTTAATAATAATAATGTCTTTATTGAAAGATTACAATACATTACATATTTTTTCACAAGAGCAGATTCAATGGCGCCGAACTCGAAAGTTTATTTAACTTAAAGCGATAGAAGACAATATTATCTCGTTCAGAATGACTGCCACATTAAATGCTGCTAAAAGCGGGGACTTTATTACCAACGTGACAAGAAAACGACTTTATTAAACATAGTTAAAAGGTGCACTAATAGTTACTGTACATACAGCTACCATCCCATACCCATTTTTTGTTGACGAATATTCTTAAACCATATTAGTGTTTGAAACCGCTCTAGAACTGATTTTAGAGATGTATTTGAAAATAGTGGGAGTAACAAGCAGTCAAAGCTTGACACATTATGAGGTGAAAAAGCATATGTTATTATGTAGATACTGTTATATTATTACCACTAATTACCAAATTTCTCCCCCGAATATTTTATTCACACTTGAAACTCAACATTAATGAAGCTATATTATTTAGTGGTGTGGTCGAAATCGCATCACGGTTAGCAATAACGCGTTACAACACTTTTTATAACATATCTTAATTGACAAACTGACGTAATTATTAAAATTTTAATAAAATAAAATTTTATTATTAATATATAATCAAAAAATTATCACCATAGGGTGAGTTCACTTACTAGATACGAAAAATTGTGATACAAATAGTTAACATTAATTTTGACATATAAAGACGTCAAAAAGACCAGTTACAATTTTAATTTCTGAAACCCTGGCAATATGGAAACGACATAACAGTACACATACGTAGTTTATTGTACGGAAATATAGACGAACATGCATAAGATTCACATGGATGGATTTAAATAACAATAATTATACAGAAGAGACAAATTTTAATCACAAGGAAGATATAATACCTTAATACATCATTGATAGGCCACTTATTTGGAGTGGTTATGGTTTCAATAAGCAGAATACTGTTAATTAAAAGCATTGTGGAATACCACAATTACAATTGTTTTGTATACTGATAATCAATTTGTATATTATTTATGTACAGGTTAAAACTTTAAACGTCAAAACTGTAAGTTGGCGTCAGTTTTTGAATATTTCAAATTTCAGCGTGCTGCAGATGAATTAGTCATTTATGGCGTCATGGACGGAGTAATTCCTATTAATATTTATGTTGAATATTATTCATAAATATATAAATATTCCATTGCTGTTGCCCTAAAATTACTTAAACTAGAAGAATTTTTTTTTAAGAGGGATGGTCTTCTACGTGCGCCTGAACCTGGTCTCCGTACTTATGCTTGATTTGTAATTCGCCGATTTCAACACCATAGTATGATGACTAACTCTCCGAGCAATTTCCCCGAATGAAACACCACTTTTATGTAGCTCGATAAACCGCATGCTTCCGAAAGGACTTTTGAGGCACACTCCACACATTTTACACATTTTTGCGATACAGACGTAAAGACTGTAAATATCGGAAAATAACAACACTTTCCGAAATAATATGTATGGAACAGCTAACTCTCACCAACACTAGGAAATTAACCAAACCAACGAGATATAATAAAGATGGTGTAAACCCAGCTTTAAAGATTCATTTACAAAGCTTTCAGAAAATATTCTTAATAACGATTTCCGTGTAGTGCGCTTTTAATTGTTATTACCTTCACCTCTCCTTTAATAAATGATAGCAATTTTGCAACCATTTTTATACGATTTCGGCATGCAATTTCAAGTGTAGCGAATGAGTGCTTAAATGTCTAACGAAAACGTATTTTTAGGCTATTTCTAGTTATAAATAACGTTTGTAATGTTCTTCTTGAGCAAGAATAACAAATTTATATAGTTATATGAAGAACTGCATCACGATTGGATAATATACATAAATTTTATTTTTTTTGTTTCCCTAAACATTTATATTCATTTAAGTGTTGACAATCAATATGTTCCTAACCTAGAATTTTCACATTGACTATTGAATTATTATCTAATGTAGTCCATCTAAAATATTGCACTATATGTTCTATAAATATAAAAACAGGCTTACGTCAGCAATAATTTACTTTAGAGCTTTGCGGATGTACTTTATAATACAAAACACTACCTGTTTCAACCGTACTTTACGTCCACAACAGAAAATCCCAATTAGCCGTCAAGAAATCGTCAGTATTTTGAGATGTCGCCTTTATTTGCTGTGTCGCAGCTTACCTACCACCTGTGCACACAGAAAGCTCAGAGATAACCCAACAAGCGACGCCTCAAAGTAGCAACAGCCAGCGGCGCAGTAAAAAAGCCGGGCATTAACATGCTTGCCTGTCAATAGTGCGCTAAAATACCTCGCGGGCATTTCAAGTTTGCGCATTTATATCACGTAGGTATCACAAGTATAATAATTGGCATGTTTCTTTCTGCAGATAGCAATCCTAAAAGAAAATAAAACTGGAAAGCAAAGGAAAAAACTCGAAAACTTTCCAAGAGGCAGGCGTGTGATGTCATTTCCGCTGCTGTAGAGCGCGCAAGTTAGGAACCTGTTTCGTGTACATAGTTACAGAACTGAATTTGTTTTCTGGACGCAGCGCAATGGTTTTCGATCTATACCCATTCAATTAGGCCTTGAATAATTATTAAAACGCGAGCTAGGATCGTTGCGCTATTGAAACCAGAATTGGTGTGTTAGTTTTTGTTTTATTGTGGCGTGCAGTAGCGACGTGGTGTAGTTACATATTTAATTTATTTGTTTCGTTTTTTGTGAACCGGCTTACCTATATAGTTGTACGTACCGGACTTGTTTCGGTTTGAATGTTGATTTTTTTGTTTATTCTGATTGTTTGTATATATCTATGCGTGACCGAAATCTGATTAAAACTGCAATTAACATAAATAAAAAATGTGAGCTTCTTTATTCGAGTTATTGGATTTCCCATATTTATTTGTTGTGATGTATAATTTTATTTCTAAGTTAAACTCGCTGAAAGGTATTATATATTACTAGCACGCAAGTTATTTATGTTTTTGGTTATTTTAGATAATCAAATTGCTATACCATTGTTCACATGCAAAAAAAATGAAGTCAAAGTTGATAGACAGCTGCAATTATTCTTAAACAAATATTTTTAAGTATTTTGGTTTAGATAAAGTCATAACTTCAAAAAGAAAAGTAATTTTGGTATATTAAAGTGTCTGCAAAAGTTCATATACAGGGTTTTCACTTAATTACTTTGTTAGTATTACAGATTCAACAAAAATGTTTCAAATAAAAGTTGTAGTATTTCACTCCTGTGTATAACAATTTAACAAATTCCTCTTTTCTACTTTGTGAATGGATGATAGTATAATGCATATATAATTGCAAATAAAAAACAGTTGGTTCCATTCAATTCACAGTAATTTTCTTTAACGTATACGTTTCGGCCACTATTGACCATCTTTAGGCTAAGCAAGTTAGCGTAAGGATGGCTAACAGAGGTCCAAACATGTAGCTAATGCTAAAGAAAATTACAATAAATTGAATGGAACGAACTGTTTAAAACTTAATTTAATTCTTTTAATAGATCGGCTTGTATATTGTTATGTTTTGAATAGGCACCCATCAGTTACTAATTTTAAATATATTATATTATTTCTAGTAATCAGTGACTTATTTTACCTATTTTACTAAACAAGATTTGGAATTAAAAAAAGAAGGAGGCTCTGAAAATGAAAGACCAGAATAAAATAATAACTAGTATTTTGCTAGCCCAATTTGCAAATTAATAGGGGTTACACTACAACCCAACAAGTAGAAATATTTTTCATTTATATATAAAAAAATAATAAATATGCTTCCAAGAGAATATATTGCGCTGCACCCTAATTTATAAATTCCTTTTGCAAACACGTTAGTAAATGTTCCCGTTATGTAAAACATAACGAGAATGTTGCACATCAGGTTAGAGTGAATGATAAAACTCTTAATACGTTACTTTACTTGGGAAAATTCAACTTTTTTATTGATAAACTAAATAACTTATTTTGCAACTTATGTTGAAAAAAAAATATGATTTCAAGACGATAAAATATTGCTGCCCCAAAAAAGATTGCTGAAGTTCAGAAAAGGAGGAGATTACGATTTTTCCAACAAATTATTAGAAGCTTAAGCGATAACTATAACTTCCTTAACATTAAGATGTTATAGAAAGATGAGAAAATCTCTGTCGTTTTCATTAAAAAAAAAATAATCACTCGCAGGAAACAAAAAAAAATGGTAGTAAGAAAAACCGTATTACAGATGAAAAAATCTTTCCAAATAACGTAATTGGGTTAACTTTTTTTCTTGTATAATTTCAAATTAACATCGGTGATATATTTGGAAGCAATTGCTCGCAAGTATATGATGACTGTCTGCAGAACTTCTCAAGAAATCAATTAGATACTCTGATCTGGTAGTAAGTTGAAGCAGAACCGCATAACGTTTTAATGGCTTGAGAACTTTCAAACTATCGATTTCAGGATTGAGCAGGTAATTCTGGGACTATTCATTGACTGCCTAACTGCCCTGACTTAAGGAAGCCAAATCGTTTTTTTTATGGAACTTTTTAAAAGAAAAAGTGGATTTCGAATCAAATGCAAATTTTACTACTGTCGCAAAATTCAAGAAGAAATTATAAATTTAAACGGAACTCTATATCTAGGAACAAAACTTATTAGAGTGATATTAAATTGTGCATAAGTAAGATAGCAGTGACGATCACATTGAGCAGATCCTTTAAATTTATATCAGTTTTTCCAAATACATATAATGAATGGTTTTGCCCAATTACATTATTCATGTTTTTAGTCCGTTAATTATTTAAGATAATCTAACTTGATATTGTGTATTCTACACCGAAGGAGGTCACATTAAAAACGTGTGCAACACTAGGTTGATATTAGTATACATATGTTTCACCTTACCAAGGATCTTCAGTGCTACTGGTCAACCTAAAGTATTATACGGCGAAATTCGTATATATATATTTAATAATAGTATGTATAGTGGCTTAAAGTCGTCCTACAATTATTGTTATCCTTTATAGATATATGTTGTGCTTTCAGATCGACAATTTAGCAAATATCTTTACGTTAATAATGAGATTTCCATCTTATATTCTCATTCAATTATTCTTCCACTTATTAAGTATAAGTATATACGAATTCCTCCGTATAATACTTTAGGTTGACCAGTAGCACTGAAGTTCCTTGGTAAGCTGAAACATATGTATGTTAATATCAACCCAGTGTTACACACGTTTTCAATGTGACCTAATTTTTTACCCTGACTATGTGACCGTGTAAACATTAGTCAATCAGTTATTCATAGTCATTTTTATAGAATAAAGCGGTAAAGAAATTCTAAAATGACAGAAACACGTCTGCTTATTCATGGTAGATGAAATCTGGACAGTAAGATTTCCTACTTATGCTTCTATCAAGGTAAATGCCGTCCTCCCTATATGAAATTTGAAAATCTCTCTGAGCAGATTTAATTCCCATTACATAAATATCACAAATTGGATATTGACTTAAAGTTTTGATCTAATTGATGAAACCTACAGCATACGCAACAGCTCTCGACTTTTAAGGTTTCTACAATTACGTGAAGCCGTATATTCCACATGTTTATTTCTCATATCTTTGATTTAAATATACAATCTGCTGGTACTTTAAAGAAAACAGCAATGACTTAATTGATTATTCCTTACGGAAAATATTTAAAGCAGAGATCCTCCATATTTAAAGCCAGTTTATTCTATAAGTCGCTATGCTCTTTAAATCCTGCTCTAACAGTATGAAACCATCGATATTTCTAATGGTGCGGTAATAATGTACTCAATGTTACTAATAAGCAAAATATTTTAAAAAGTATTCTGTAGGACATACTGTACTATATTTAGATACCGCTGCTTCTGTTTTCATATCCTCAACTTTCTTAATGGAATCATAAGTTTTGCAATCAAAGTGCGGACACTTTGATTAGGTATCGACGGCACTGAAAACTGTTTCCCATGGGGCAAGTATATTTCAGAATACACGCAGTTTTCGTAGTGAAGCAAGTAAACTTTACTGCACGCGTAATGTACTCCGTTTTACTGCGAAACAAACTACCAAATATGTGGAAGTCTGATGAAAGCACGTCCATTTCGTAACCTAGTAATGTACGGCGAATGCCGGTACAACAGGCTCTCCTCAGATTTCGGGCGGGAATGAATCGATAACGCCCGCCATTATCAGACTCCTCGACAATGGAAACTTATCATTATTCGCGGCGAACTTGGTTAATTTAAGATGATCGAGTATGTATGTACAATGTTTCATCATCTTCGCCGTGCATAATTGGCCCTAATGTAATTTTCCTTTGTGGCGTCGTCGGAACTCTGCGGGCGCGGTAATGTGCCATATATTAGGTATATAAGTAGTGGTGCATGGAGGTGAATGGTTAAATTCGAGTACTCGAACGTGCGGAAGCTGTGGCGCAGAATACCAAACCGAAGGCTGTTGGTGCTGGATTTAAGTACCTTGAACTTGAACGCGGTGGAAAAAATTGCCACCAAAATACGAAAAGAAATATTTTTAAAATTTTAATCAACCTGATAATAGAAATAGAAGAATTGATAACCAATTTTCTCAATGATTTGGTTGGCTAAATATTTAGTCATTTCCATTTGTAAAACGTAAAGTAAATAGTCAACAAAGCGTTGGGTGGTATTCTCTAAAATTGAGATAAATACGAATCTTACATATATACAATAGTGATGTATGAAACTGCTTCTTTACATTAGCAGCTACAACCTGCTTCTGCTACTTTTGGGTAGCAGTTTAAAAAAGCTGCTACTTCTTGTAACAGTTTAACGAGTAGAGATACATTACATACAGACATATTGTTACGCTACACAGTAGCATACAGCCCGGATTAAAAAAATAAATTTTAAAAGAAATACATTAATTAAATTAGAAAAAAATCAAATTTTATACATCCCAATGTCCTCTATCTTTATTAATTTTGAATCAGAAGTGTGCTCTCTCACCAGCCAGATGGCATGCAGGGCGAGAAATTTCCGATCGAGGGGCGGTGACATAAAAAAAAAGTAATGAATAGCTCGTTAACTCTCTTATATTTAGTACGTAAAAGGCAAGCGTGCAGGACGTTGTCAAAAAATGTCCTTTCCTTCAATTTTACTGTCAATGACCAGTTTTAATGATATCATAGGCATGATAATGTTGTGCCTCAATAGTATTCAATCTCTTATGTAAAATTAAAACATTTAAGTATGGATAAAAATGATTTTATTTAATAAAAAAAAAATTCTAAATGTGACCTTGTTTAAAATCAAACATAAATCTTTGGATATTTATCTCAGGTAAGTACGTGAGTCCGTTTAATTAATAACACTAAAATTTTGTAAGTAATTCCACTTTTTGCAATTTAAATTCATAGTTTCAAACATGTATACGTCTAAATTAAGTTTCAAAATTCCCGCGTTTTCTGACCGTTAAACGGAGTTATGTTACGCTTAAAAAGACGTGTGAAACAGAGTAGCCAACCTTGATGGTAAATTGCTGGATATTGGTTCGTAACGTAAATACATAACAAAAACTTATAAACCTATTTACACAAATTTCCCCTTTTTTGACTACGAACGTTTTCGCAGACGATACAAACAATTTTCTAACCTCAATTCTTTCTAAACGAATAAAAATGAAATTTCTTTAAGTATTATTAAGTTTGGATTGGAATTGAAATAATACGTTTATTTTTAGGTAGATTTGAAAAGGAATACCTTTTGCGAGCATTGGAGTGGTCTGGAATGTTCGAATGTCGGATCAGGGCCCTCGTACCATCGTCGCCACATCAGATCACGGAAAGTAGCTCGTTCAGGACAGGAACATCATAACAGGAAACTCAGGAAAATCGTCGTTGAAGAAAAATTACCTAAAAAGGTTGCAGATCTTAAAATTCATTATTGCACCTAAAAGGTAGGCAACCATTTATACATATAGAATTGTTACAGAACCCAATTCCCAGCAATTTCCCCATGTCTTTCTGTTGACATATCAAAGCAATTGGACTGCCAATGCATATACAAACATTATTAGACTAATTTTAACTGACATAAATACACAGTAAAAATAATAAGAATGTTCATTTGAATGGAACTTGGATCCAATTTTGATCTGTCAAAATCTATTGTAATAGTACACTATTCAAATTCTAATATTCATTTTCGATGTGTAGGTATATCACAGCTGATCATCTTCACTTCCTGAAGGGAAAATTCTAAAGGAAAATACCTGAAAGACTTGCCAAATGCAGAGATTTCCTACATCACCTGGCTGTCTGCTGCTACATATTATATCCTTTTTCTTATAATATCTAATTAGTTTTAAAGTATAACTAAGTAAAATAGTAACATTCCCTTTTTAAATAATAGTAGAATATATGTGCCATCACAATATATATTTAAATAGCTTTATATACGGTCTGGTTTAAAGTGACCGTATCGATTATCCACACTTTTACATTGTTTGTGCATAGCGTTCGGACTTCCTATGATGCGCTCGCTTACAACCGCACAGTATATACACATAGGTATATAGATTTTCGTAACTAGTAACATACAATGCCTGCTAAAGCTTATGCCAAACGTGGGAGGGCCCAGCAGTGGGAAGTGCAAATTGCTCTGTAGTGTCATTCAGAGTCAGCTGTAATATGCAGTCCTAGCTTGGTCTACAGCGCTAGAAAAGAAAAAATAGGACTTATTGGTTAGGCTTGAGAGACGAATCCTATAGATGGTCAACAGTGGATACAGAACGATCTCAGCCTCTGGGGGAGTGCCACCGATTTTCCGAGGCGGAAGAGCTGCGTAAAACCCTCCTACCCTCGAATGAACCGATAACCAAGCTCTAGGCAAGAGAAGACCTTCTGACAGCGTGGCAGAAGCACTGGGAAAGATGTAGACAAGAACCCGAGTGGACCAGGACATTAATATCGGACATCAGAACATGAATAGCTTGTAAACACAGAACGGTGAATTACTACCACCTTAAGCAACTTTTTTCCGGTCATGGGCACTTTGGGGGCTATAGGAAACGTTTCCATTTATCCGAAAGTGACATCTGCGCAAACTGCAAAATTGGACGCGGTAAAAGACAGAGGTGGAAAAGAGGACCGGCCAGAAGCTCAGGGTGGACAATATACAGCTAATAACAGCAACTGGCACTACATCAGCAGATACGTCATGACATTAATGGCCGCGAGAGAGGTAGTAGAGAGGACTAGATGTAGAAATCTGCTAAATATGTAGCGTAAGCTAGATCAGGAGATTAAAGGAAGTGAAAGCAACCAACCTGTTCCTCAGATGTCGCACCCTGCGGGTAGTTCCAGAGGATTGAGAAACTTGGGGAGTTTTTAGTAAGTAGGACAGGCAGAGCTCGGGGAGTCTTTATATTACCACGCAAAGACCAAATTATCGTGGTGTTCAAAAAGAAATCTTCCCCCACACAAAAAAAATTGTCTATTTTCCAAGTTCAAAATGATCGTTCATATTTTTCGCGTCTTAATATGACTGTTTCATTCATATTGTAAACTTCCTTGTCATGCTGATGAAGCAATAATAAACATCTAAAAGCTTAAATAGACAATGATTTAAATTGAATTGTATTTTGACTGTTTTTACCCATTTTCGCTGTTAAACGTCAACGTTGTGTAGTTAGATAAAGCTGTTGCTACAGTTTTGACTTAGGACTTGAAATTTTAATACGGATGTGATATTTATATATAGATTTTGTTAATTACTTTTCTTTTGGCGCTGTAAAAATTTATAATCTGCTATGATAAAGTTATTTTTATTGCTCTTACTTGCTATCCCATTTCAGAAGCAACATCCTAATTGTCAAAGCAAAAAGCAACTTCACCTTAAGAGCTTCACTTAATAAAATCGCTACTAAATTTTCTTTTAATTGAATCCCGGAGAAACAGCCCCTATTATATATTAAGGATCCATGCCTATTCAACTGTCCAATATCAAAGCACTTCGGGCGCTTCGCGAATTAAGAAATACCAGGTGCGTAATTTATGGTTTCTGTGTCTGCACTAGCTTCCTGGGTGTGTTATAACCCTCCATCCGTATTTAAAACAATTCAGTGGGTGCCTACGGTTCTATTATTTCACGTCGGCTGAGTCACATTTTCGCTTATAAACATATGTCGTAACCCGTTTACTAAAATGTTTTACCGTGTCGGAGGGAATAGTTCCTGGAGGTTATGGTATATAATAGGAACAAATGAGGGTTTGACAAACCAATTATGTTAGGTACAACAATTGCTAGAATGGACGGTGTTGAAGTTTTATGCGTTTTGTGAAAAAGATTTCTATGTGTAAATTAAATTTTCGTTTTCCAATAATTTTATATACAGCAGAAATTAAATTGCTTGTATTACTGGCAGATAGTTTCCGTATACTAAAATAGTTGTTCATTATGGGCGAACTAACAGAACCTAAAAGAATTATTTTGTTAATGATGGTTGGTTTTGGAGACAGGTAGAGACTCTTCAAGATTCATGTAATATTCCCTAATGAAAGTATTTCAAAATCAACAGTCTCAAGTGTTCAAAAATCGGCCAAAATCCGATCGACATAAAACTGCCATAAATAAAGATAATTCTTTGGATGTTATCTTCAAGAAGAACCAAAAACGTCACTAACAAAACTGTCCTTATATTACAATGATTAGCGAAAGATCGGTAAAGAGTGTAGTTTAGTCAAGTTTCATCCGTATAAAGTACATGTATAAATAAATATGATTCTGGTAGAAGGATATATGTACTTTTATCAGGAAATGGTGGATAAAATTGATATCGTAATAGAACCAAAGATGTTAATAGCCAACGATTTATTTTAATACCTCAAACCGCACACCCACCAGTATATCATTCGAATTCTTGAAAAAGTGTGAAAAGATCCGTTTAGAGAACTACCGATGACGTCATATCTCAAAACATGTGAAAGCTGTTTAAAACTCAAAGTATGCTACAGACTAGAATAAAAATAATACAAGAACTTTTCTTAAGGTTATTTTTTAATAGAACCCATTTTTTAATCAGAAATTAGGTGTTCCCACACATTTGCCTAACCCTCTATAGTGGATTTCAATATACAGGGTTTTGCAGCCCAGTCGTCCACTATTATTATCTCTGGTCCTACTTCATATGAATTTTCTAAAAATCAGTTTTACTTTTATCTGTTTTAAAATAATAAAAAGGATATAAGATGTCGCAGTAAACAGTCAGATGATCCAGATGATGTGCAAGACCTCTGCATTTGGCAAGTTTTCAAGGCATTTTCCTTCAAGAGGTAAAGATGATCAGTAGTGAAATACCTATACATCGAAATCAAATATTAGAACTTGAAAATTGGATCGTTTTCAGTTCGAAAAAAAATTTTTTTTTTTTACAGTGTATTTATTTAGCTTAAATTTAGTTTATGTATATGTATTTGCGATTCAAGTTCATTGATATATCAACAAGAAGACAGAGAAAATTGCTGGGAATTCGGTTTTGTCAAAAATTGACGTGTATGCGAGGTTGCATACTCTTTGTAAATATTACTGTATATTTTCAAGCTTGTTAATTAAATGTAATAATTAATAATATAATTTTTCAAATGTATTTTTCTCATGACGTACATACACCTACCTTTATTTTAAAATGAATGTAAGGTGGTCCATAATTTTGTAATAATTATTTATTTCAATTTAGTTTAAACATTTTTTATATTTTCTATGTAAAAACAAACAGTACTAGTCCTTAAAAGGAGAATATCTGTTCAAACATGAAAATATTAAATTTTCAAAGTATATTGGTTAAGGATTTAATTATTTTTACGCACACGATGGTTACCAGAAATGTGTGGAACAACATTTTTACGTGGTTGTAGAACAATCTGTTGTAAGCCGAATAATTCCGGAATAGCAAATAATGGACTAGTAAATATAATGCACTTGCAAGTCAAATTACTAAGAATTCAAGAAGAAAGGATTATTATTAAACAAACTTCACGTAAAAGTATTCGATACATCTGTCATGAATGATGGTATATATCTGTATTATTCTGCAAACTTGTTTCTAACAAACACAAAGAATAAACTCACCAAAAAGTTTTTTATTATTCAATTTTGACTATGTAGGAATAGCGGCGTTTAAAAGCGAGGTGACGTATATGACAATCTTGTATATACCCCAAGATGTAAGGTATTTATATTTACTAATACATTTGCCCAACGTTTCCTGTTCCTTGCTAACGCTTTTCCGCTTTTCCAAACTAAACCTCTCTGCTCCAAGCACTAACCCATTCTCTGCGGCTATGTTTGCCCTTGGTTTTTCAGTCGAATTAAGTGACCCAACCACTTTGGTTGTTTCCCTACATTTCTTTAAATCTGTTCTCATTACCTCGCTTCGAACTCTGTCTCTCCTTGCGTTGCCTCGGAAGGTGATAATAAAGAAAAACACTTCACTTATTAATTTTAAGCTGGTTTTAGTTCACAGCACCGACCACAAATTCAACATAAGCTAGCACACATCTTCTATGTGACTGTTCGAGGTTTGCGTTAAGTTTAAATATTTACATATTTATATTATTTTTTATTAAATATTTCAATTACAGAATTATTCTTACAAAAACACAAATAACCTTTTTATGTCATATACCTTTTCACTGTCTATTTCACAGTTAGTGTTATTATTAACAGCTAAAAGTTGTTTTAATAAACTAAAAGCCAGCAAATTATTGAAATTATTATTCCTTTTCAAAAATCAACTCGTTGCCATTGGCAATAGCAAACTTCAGTAACCTTTAACTTCACTTTTGTTCATAACGTTCCTATTATTCTTTTAACTGCAAGCGATCGCATGACGTTATTTTATTCCATATAACGTACTGTAAATAACATGCATGTTATTTTATAACGTACACTTATTGGATGGATACCACCTTAGACTGAAATAACCAAAATAATATTTGTTGATAACGTGCACGCATAGAATAACCTGACCAGAATGGTAATTCTAATACGCCAACTCAGACTGCGTTTAGTGACGCCAAATGACTATTCTTTGTACTAAAAATTTATTGGCGGGTAATTTAAATGTTTACTATTTGCTCTTTTATATTTATGATTTGAAATAGAACAGAAACACATGATTTTGTAAAATATCTTTATTAATTGTGCGAAAATACAATAAATTAAATGTACATGGTACTATTTCCTATAACATTAGTATATAAATACATAAACATTTATTTTAAATCAAAAATTAATGAAAAGCAAAAAAGGAATAACAACATATGCATTAAATATTGCATTTTTAGAGACAAATGTGAAAATTGAAGCAATGAAATTCTAGAAATAGGTCGATGAAATATGTGAATTCATAAACATAAGTCGGAATATCATTATGAATAACCACAATCTTTTATTAGAAAAGAATTAATTAATTTTAACCAGGTAAAACAATATATACATAAAATAAATTCATAGACTAGTGACGTAAACTTAAATTGTTGATCTAAATCTCGAGAACACTATCTAATCCTTCTTGTCCTCTATTCCAAATTACCTTAATCATTCTACAACAAAAGCTATCAATGTATTTATAAATCCATTTAATCTTTGAATCGATGAAATAATAAGGATACTCTTAAGCATTTGAAGAGAGAAATCACAAAGTTCATTGAAAGCTTACTGTCCTGAATTCTTTTTTTTTGTGTTTTATTGTAACCAATAAGCCATATTCCTCATACATAAATAAATACAATACCAATCAAACGAGTCTTACACAAATGCCCTTTAATAAAATCATTAACATAATATATTTGTCGCAAATAAAACCACAGATAAATATTCTAAAAAACCAATTAGTATGTGGAGTATAAATATGAAATGAAACAAGTATCATTCCAAGCAAAATTTCAATTTGTTTAAAAAAAAATTAAAAAAACTAAACATGACTGAAAACCTGATAAGTGCAAATAAATCGGACTTTAGTTTTAACTCGATCGTATACTAGACAAGTGATTTTCGAATCAAGATTTATTTTTCACATTCAATTTGATTAAGTAATTTTCCTTGCAGGGAGTTTTCTATACAAATTAAAAGATTATTGAGAGTTAAAAGTTAGGTTACCTGATATTTCAAATTATATTACTAATTTAGCATTAAAGAATATATTTCTGGTAATATTTGGTTAAAATTAGTTAACAGCTTTTCCATTAATTAACATAATAAATTTAGTTTATAGTTTCCTTCCCCTATAATCGTCTAGAAGAAACTCACTAAATAATAAATTTTTAATTTTTCTCCCAAAAATATTTTTGTTACCTAAATCAGTTATGGTTATTTTGTTTGCATTTATTTACTAAAATTTTTGATTCGCTGTCATTAAATAACTTCCAGATTTGGTTTTGATGTCTTGGGTTCTCTCCCTATGCCCCCGATATTATGCCTCAAGCCCCAATTCATTGACCATAATGGGTTTTCACTACGACTTAGCCTTCCTTTCAAAGGAGTTAATTGACATTGTCATGCTGCATAAACTAAAAACACTGTATTTACCTAAAATAATATCTTTGATTAGGGTGGTATATCTTAAAATGTTTACTTTTAACTTACGTGTACATTTTTATGATGTAAGGTTAGATGGGAAAACTTTTCTTGATATTATCGATGGATCTGATGCACCTAATAAACATAAATTTATATTACCATTATAGCCGATTATAGCTTAATTAGATTTAATAAATCACTTGTTTTTCATGTTATGAACTAATCAAAATTGATTTGTAAATATTAATAACTTACATAATAAATGCGGGAGCAATTTTCTTGCTGCAGATTGCAATGCAATGTCTCCAGAAGAATTCTCCAGAAAGTGTACCTGGCTTATGCATAAATAAATAAATATTACTGGCATATTGAATATAAGTTATCATTTTTTCAGATTTATCGTTTTATCGTTGAAGATCAATTACGTAACTATTCCTTCGCTGGTATTTCCTTTAATCCAGTGTACACCAGTATCAGCTCTGTAATGAATTAAATGCGCTATGCCCTGGGATTACTGCATCGGGGTTAATCTTTCTTTTAATATTCCCAATTAAGACTATAAAGAGTGTTCGTCCGTAAACATGGATAGTCGGAAAGACGAAAGGCGAAAAAAGAAGGGGACAGCAAGCAAACGTTAACTTATAAAGCGTCCGTTCGTCGGACCGAAATTAAGCGATCCTCGTATTAATTTTATCGCCCCTGTTTCCGGAGATATATTTAATTGGCAGAGCGGGTGAGTGTAGTGTTGTACATTCTTTTCTGTTCCACTACTATACGTAGAGAGAACAGCGGTCAAAAGGAGGACTTCCCCGTATTTACAGCGACCGCAAGTAAGCCGGAGACTGGTCCTAATCAATTCCAATTAGCCGGATGACACGGACAATTTACTAGTAGTAGTGTCCCTCTCTATACGTACACTAGGAGTCCTACGGAACGTGACCACAGAAGACAAAACAAACGACCGTGGACCGTAGGTTTTGCACCACCGCAGATCGATGATGGCAGTGTAAGAGGAGAAAACTGATTGATCCATCAAATCCAGTACCGAATGTAAATAACGTGGGTTGGGCGGACGTCTCGTCTGTCTTGTTGTTTGTCGTCTCTGTGCTGAAAGTCTTTAGGGGTATCAACAAGTCGCTAATGTCGACGGCATTTTGCTTATAATGAATAGAAGATCCCTGTGTCTCGGAAAATTCCAGGCAAAAACATCGGCGGTTGCTATATTTAATATTAGCACAATACACGGTGCTGCTACAAAATTGACGAGACTTTTTGAATATTATTCAGAAATGGAATATAGCCTTGACGGGGATAAAATAAAATTGTCAAGCACAACATTTATTTCCAAGAAAATATAAACGTGATAATAATGGTAAAAATAAATTCTAGGGCCTGAACAAGCCTCAATACGGTCCTAATTGTGCCTAAAGCTTTGTAAACATCTTTTACTTCATCAAAATTAAAGTTTGGGAAGGAGTTAAATTGGGTGCTTTTTACAACAACTTTTATTAATGAAATTGCTCTAGACTCTCGGGTACTTCTTATGAAATATCGGGAATTTCTTTAGTCGCATGTGCCCAGAAACTTTTCTAGTTACATATTTTCACATAAAACTATCTATGTGGAAAATATTTTTTTCATACGCATTCGAAATCGTGGCAGAATAAATTCTCAAGTGGAATGAGAATCTCCAGAAATAGAATAAACATATACACATGAAGGTGTTGCAATGTTATTGTTATGAATGACAATATCATTTTATAGTGCCTACTAATAAAGAGAAAACGAATAGACTGAACCGTTTATATCGTATGAATTTCAAGAAACGAAGTAGATGATAACTGTAAGAAGTTGTGATGAATGTGAAGGATACTTCAGCTTAAGAAAAAACAACAACATTTTTTTCTTTCATAATTTGTATATCTGCGTGTTGCCCTTTGTAAAAAACCAGGTTGCTGTTCCTTTTGACCTCAAGCGTACCACCCCCAGTGCTCTAGGGCACGATTCAATCTTTAAAGTTTAGGGTTTCGAATTTAAATTTCACAGTTTTAAGGCTCTTCTCGAGGGGTTTTCTTTGAAAGACTTCTTGGACGATGTTCTTTAAGGGTTTTCTTTTGAGTTTTTTAAGAACTTTTTTGAGGAACTTTTTTTGAGGTGCTTGTAGAGCAGCTTTTTTGAGACGCTTGTTTGAGGAGTTTTTTTTTTTTTGGGAGATTTGGAGGAGCTTTTTGGGAAACCATTTTGAGGAGCCTTATTAGAAGCGTTTCTGATGAGCTTTTCGATGACCTTTTTTGAGGAAGTCTTTCAAAGAGCTTTTTTGAGCAGTTTCTTCGAGGGACCTTTGCTGAGGTGCTTGTTGAGCAACTTTTTTTGTGAGCTTCTTTAATGAGCTTTTATGGGAGGCTTTTGGCAAGCTTTTCGGGAAACCTTTTCGAGGAGCTTTATTAGAAGCTTTTTTGATGAGCTTTTCGAGGACCTTTTTTGGGAGTTTTTTTTTGAGGAACTTTTTAGAAAAGCCTTTTTAAGCGGTTTCTTTTGAGAGCTTTTGTGAAAAGCTTCTTTGAGGGACTATTTGAGGATCTTTTGCGTGGAGCTTTTAATAATTAATTCTATATAAAAATACGCACGTTTATGATGACCACCAATCAAGATGCATAATTATGGAAACGATAGAGTGCCTTTTACTGCTAGTGATTAATAACTCAATGTCTAACAAAAACCTTAGCATATAATAGCAAATAATGTTCTTGTAAAGTATTCTTGTTTTTGAATCTATGACAATAAACCATATTACTATTAAAATATGATTGTCTCTATAGAAGTGATTGCTATTAACATTGGAAGAAAATCTCAACCATTGCTCGTAAACTGCCACCGATTTTAAAGTAACATCTAGAGCTTGTATGTATCTCGTAATATTTATCATCGTCTATGATAGTAGAGCAGCTTAGAGCATTTGCTTAGTGTCCTGGTTACTTCCGATGTCGCGGGTTTGATTCCTCGATCGATTGTAAAAACCGAATTTTTTCGTGGTTATGGTGATAATTTGGGAGAACATTTTGTCCAACTGAGGTGCTTGACAAATTTGGGCATAAAAAGGAAAAATCACACATGTAATATGTTTGACCAGTTTTTGATCGATTGAGGCTGCAATTTTAAATAATAACAATCCTAAAGTTTGCTTTGCCGTATATGCTTAGATGCAATGGTTGCATCAAATAGACATTTTGCATTTCTCTGTGGTAAAATTGAGATAACGTTAAGTACGATTAAGTAAATCGATAGTGTGCGAAGTCATAGTTATCAGACTACCTTTGTTTGTGTACCTACCTGTGGACAGTAATTGATAAAATCCCATACATTATACTGCATTCTTTTAAAGAATAAAATCTATCTCTACAAAATGAAAAAAGACTCACAAATGAAGTTTTCGACGAGTGTAAATGCGCTTCTGAATTTCACTGAGCGCCTTGTTCGTTTAATATTTGACATTATCCAGTTTTATATTTTGGAATTGAAAAATTGCGAATTAAGAAAACTGCATACGAATGAATGAAGCTAGTAAATCTACTACAGAATTGAATATATTTTACCAACCTTACAACTGCTAAAAAGCTGGCCACATAATATTTCAAACTTTTACATTCCCTTCTTCAAAAGATTTGTGCCTAAAACTTTAAATCTTCTCCTTGGGTTTGCGGTTTGCAGACACACTCCCAAAACACTTCAACACTCATTTTATTCACGTACTATCTCACTAAAATCGACCGAACACTACTACTCTCAATGGTATGAGTAAGGACAGCCGATTAGGGTGGATAGGAACTCTCAGATATTCATGGAAAGCGACAAGCCCTAATATAAAATGCACAAAAGCTTTGGTTAACCGTGCAGTCGCAAACGGAACTAATTCGGTCGGCTTACATGTGTGAATATTAAAGTAAGGTTATGTGCAGGTGAGATTTAGCGAATACGACGTGATGCTAAAGGCAGGTTTACTGGAATAAATAAGACGAACTCGGATAGGAAATCGATTTCTTGACCTGAATGTTCGCTTATGAATTCGATGGTAGTTATTTATATATTCATAAAATGCTCTTAGTAGCCTTGCAGCCCTTTTTAATAATATTTACAAAAATTGTTTGTAAATTCTTTATCGACTCTTCGAAATATGTATAGTATTAATTTCTTCTCCGGCATATGGAATAAAATATATAAAATTGTAATTGAATATAAAATACATAAAAAGAGTCAAATTGTAATTACCTCAATATAGATTTTTTTCAGTTATAATAATAATTACGATTTAAAATGGTAGTATATTTAATAATGTTGTGTTATACACTAAAAGGGCCGAATTCAGAAACCCGAAATAAGTATTACTCTTTCTCATTTTGAGCAAAAGTCTTCCTCATTCACAATATTGGTATTTACGAACGTGTCGAACGTAATCAGTGACTTACTTGCGACTTAACGTGAGCACGGAATAAGAATGATGTGAGAAAAAAGTTAGAAGTGGATTGAGTGTCTTTATTTGTGTAATATATAAGTATTCAATAAACAATTGAAAGTAGATTCGAAATAATATTTTACCTTCAACAAGTTCTCTTGTTTCAATTTCAGTCATTACATTTGCTCCTTCATTGTCATTGACAATTGGTGAAACTAGTTCTAGGACTTGCTGATCTGTTACTCTATATTGCCCTTTCTTTACTTGGGATAACATCAATGTATCACTATCAATGGTATCTTTTACTTCTATATCGACATATTTAAAATATTATCTACCTCATTTTCCGTTGGAGGTTTGTATAGTCCGCCTCCTGTACACATTACCTGCTTCTTTTCTTCAGCCAATTCTCTTTTACAGCGTGTTTTAATATTGTCACAACATTTTTTTATCTGTTCCTATGTTCGATGCAAAAACAGATCGCTCTTTGACTCATTGTCAGTTTACTTTAAACTAATTATACACTTATACTGCATACTTACGTTTGAATTTTCTGTTAGTGAGTTGAATTCTTTACTTAATGCACACCATGCCTTTTTTCTTTTTGCTACGCTCATACAGTCTGTCTTTTTTGATTCCAAAGTGTCCTTATATTTAGGCATTCATTCTTTTAAATATACTTTTTCATTTGCCATCATAAAGGCTCTCTTGCGTTCCATATTAAAAACTTATAAGAGATTTCACTGTTAAAACTTTGTAATTGACAACTATATAAATTCACAATTTAACACACAAAATCCCAACAACGAACTCATAATCGGGTATGTGTAAATTGCCTCCTCACAGGTAGTAGAAAAAAGGATCGGATTTAATTGGTCTCATAAATAGGTAAACTGCTTCCCAAACCTTTTTAATTGTATGGTCCAGGCATTATTGTTTTGTATTGTTTATCAACAGGGACCCAATTTACGCATGTATATCAGGTAGCTAAATATTGTGTGAGGCAATTTAACGGTTATTAGAAGTTGCTCTTTATCTCGGGAGGCAATTTACATATACCCTCACAATCAGTGTATAATAAACACGCGCGGCACAACCCTCACTGCACCGCTATTTGCACGTCTGCGTCATCAATTTCTATGTCGTTTATCCTTATTTCTTACTTAAATTAGAAACTCATGTTATATCTTTATGAATACCAAAGTGAGGAAGAAATAAGTAAAAGTATTACTTCTCCTAAAATGAGTAAAATATGAGTTCCAAATCAAATGAGAATTAGCTAACTTGATATGTTGTCTCTGAATTCGGCCCTAAATCTCATTTGTGTTGTGTGCTTAATTTTATTTTTTCTTATGATATAAATGCTTACGAAAGTTTAAAGTATCGAGAAGTATAAATTTGATAGATTATCAACTTTTTGACGGCTATTTACAGAATTATTGATTTTTAGCGTGGATTAATCCTAAAATATATCCAAAAATCCTTTTCATTTACGTCCAATAGATCTAAGAGAGACGAATGCGTTTTAAGTTCATATGCATACACAAACTTTTACCAATCCAATAAAATTCGAAAAAAGAATTCTTGCTGAAATACGCTTGTTTTAACTTTAAATTTTATCTCAATTGATCCGTATTTTCTGGACATCACATCTAAACAATTTGTGAAACCCGCACTCCGAATTACATGTAACAAATCAAATATTTTCTCGATCCTATTCTAAAGGGAAGGCCTAATGGAGCATCCAGCATTTAGGTCCGACACTAATACCTAGCGGAACGGAAACGAAAGACTTGGAAATTCGAGGTTCCTAGAAATGATTTCTCCACTTCGGAAAAACACATAAATCGACCTTTATTTGCCTGACCTTTTCGCCTTAAGCAAGATAAACGCTTCGGTCACCGGGGTCCAGGAAACGACAGGAAAAAAAGTGAAAGAAAAGACGCGGCGTTCACGTGATACTGGGACAGTTGTTTACTCGTACCGTCAAAGGCGTCATGGCGGAGCTATACTGCTGATTTAAAATTCTTCACAACATACTTATTGTCTGAACAAAATTGTTGTATTAAAAACATCCTTTTTAATTTAAATGGACAAGAACTACCCAAGTAACAAAGACCTGCAAGAAATTGCTGCACAAACCCTGCAAAGATGTGTAAACCTGCATTTTGTCGTCATTTAACCTGCAATAGCAGACTTAATCTGCACGTCACCTGCATATTGATAATAATTGCGGGGAGCATCTGCATAAGGCATTTAGTGACAAATAAGAAGCCAGTATGATCTGCATATAGTCTGTAGGAAGAGATCTACATTTCCCTAACATATAATAATAGTTTGTAGATCACTAATACCTGCATAAGCTCTTCATATCATTTTTATTCAAATAGCCTGCAATTCATTGTGTAAAAATATAATTTGAAAGCGGTTTACGCCAACCACTTGCATATGACCTGCTAGGCCGGCATATAATTTCCATAACCTGAAAATACGATTAACGTTCAAAGATATTCAAAAACATCGTTTAAAATGGAAGGAAAAGCTAAGTGGAGGAAAATAAAAAGAAGTGGAACATACCGTCGAACGGTGCAACAATATCGAGCAAAGTTTTCAACATCAGAAAAAGTACTAATACCGCCAATAAACACTATAACTGATATGGGCGAGTACAGTACTACATTAACAGAAGAATCTAATAACGACATAGAAGTCTCGACAATTGATAATTCTGAAAACGGATTTCCTATAAACACAGGACCTGATTCAAACGAATTTGAGAATAATTTTCTGCAGATAGATATTTTTGAAATAGATGAGAATGAAGGAAAGTACAGCTTACCTGCTGTTAATCATAGTATTGAATCGTTTTCAAGGAAGTGGGCTATTGAATACAATATACCACATGCTGCTTTGAAACCATTAATATTAACGTTAAATGAGAAATATAATGCTAAATTACCAAATGATCCTCGCGCCCTCATGCGTATGTATCTATAAAGTATTTAGTTTATTGTTTCTCTTTAATTTTTATTAGTATCTCAAGTCTGGCAGCTCGTGTTTTTTTTTTTCAGGAACTCCGGCTCATAAAGCGATGATTAAAAATATAAGTTGTGGAATTTATTGGCGTCAAGGATTTGAATTATGCCTCCGCAGATATTAATATCGATGGATTGTCTTTATTTGAAAATGGTACAGATCAATTTTGGCCTATTTTATTTAACATTCACGAAATGCCACATTCAGCCAATTTTTTGCCATAAAAATTAATTTTTATGGCAAAACAAAGTCTAAAATGATTTCAGAATTTATTCAACCGTTTATAGATGAAGTACTCCCAGTCGTAAGATCAGGAATTTCAATTAGTGGCAATTCTTTAACAGTTGTTATTCGTGCTTTTATTTGTGACTCGCCTGCGTGAGCTTTTATTAAAGGTATTACATGTTTTTGCATTCTCTTTCACATTTACATCAACGGTATATATACCAATATAATATATCTACTATATATAAATAAATTTTACGAGTGCGCTGTGCGGTTGATGTGAACGTGTGCTCCGAGATTTAACTCAAACAAATAGGGTAATTTCGAGTATATATTTCACAAAAAGTGTTAGCAGTGTGTAATAATAATAGTGTGATAAGCGTAGTAAGTATAATTTAAAAAAAAAAAAAAAAGAAAGAGATCAGCTGGTTGACGATAGAGGTCAAGGCTTCGACGGGTCGACCGGGCCGAGACTTTTTCCGCGTACAACAGCTACAACAGATGCGACAGGTAAATAAACAACGATTGCCGTAAATAAAAAAGGAAATAAAAGAAAAGATAAGAATAAAACATTAAATATAAAGCATTGGGGATTCCGAATACAAATCAATATTAATAAAATAAGAAATTAGATATATATTGGATATTAGAATATAAGGCAGGAGATTAGAAGTAGAAGAAGTTACAATACCGGGTGTTTAGCCGGAATATATACAAGGACAAGGAAAAATTACAGTTAATCATGAGTTCGAGTGAACATTGTTCAGATGATGGAAAAAGAAAGACAGGTGATAGTGAAGAAATGTTCATCGATCCAAAAAAGACGTGTAGAACACCGATTAAAGGTGATACCTCAAAGCAAATATGATGGAACAAATGAATGAGATTATTATTGCTTAAAAATCTAGCAGGCGACATAAAGAAATAAAGGGAGAACAAAACACCAAGTAAGGAAGAGACAAAACTATTACAAGAAGAAATAAGAAAGCTGAGGGCTGAACAAGAACAATTTAAGGATGAAATGAAGCAATTGAGAGATATACACGAGAAAGAGACTGAAGAAATAGATAATTTACGGAAAGAAGTGAGAGCAGCTAATGAAGAAATAGAAAGATTGAAAGCAGAAAAGCGAAGAAAAAATATAATAGTGCAAGGGTTAGAAATAAATACAAGTAACACCAAAGAGCTAAAAGAAAAAATGGAGGATTTTATAGAAAAGGAATTAGGAGCTACAATAAAAATAGAATCTACTATAAAGCTGGGAGAAAAAAACGTGCTTGGTTGAGTTAAATAGTAAGGACGATAAAGCTATAATTATGAGTAATAAAAGCAAACTACGAAATCATAAGCAAAAAATTTATATTAATGATGATATGACCAAGAAAGAAAGAGAAAAACAAAAAATCATGAGAACATTCGCAAAGCAAGAAAAAGAAAAAGGAAAAGAAGTTAAAATAGGCTACAATAGGGTTATCGTGAATGGAGAACAATGGAGATGGGATAAAGAAAAAGATGAAATTAAGAAATGTATGCCAAAAAACTAGAAAGAGAAAATGATGGTGAAAACACGGAAAAGAACCTTGGCAATGAAAAGGAAAGGAGTCGAGATAAGACAGAATTAAGAAATGTAAGGGTAAAAAAATGTCAATTAGAAAACGATAAAAAAGGGATAGGTAGAACTAGTAATAAGGTTAAAGATGTATTGAGAAAAACAACAAGAAAAGGTAATATTTGGAAAATTGGAACATGGAACGTCAGAAGTTTAACAGGGAAGGAGAATGAATTAGTGGAAGAATTACAAAGAGGCGATATAGATATAATGGGTATTACGGAAACGAAAAGAAAGGGAATAGGGGAAGTAACTTTACCAGGAGGACATTTATTGATATATAGTGGGGTTGAAAAGGAAAGAAGAGCCAGTGAAGGGGTTGCTTGCTACATTAAAAAGGAACATATTAAATTCATACGCAAATGGAATGCAGTCTCAGAAAGAATTTTGAGGATTGAATTGGAAACTGACAAAACGATGGAAACAACAATTATAGTAGCATATGGCCCGAATGAAGATGAGAAAAGCACCAATAAAGATACGTTTTGGGAAAAATTATCTGAAATCACAGAAGAAATTAAAGGAAGACTGATAATATTAGGAGATTTAAATGGAAGAGTGGGAAGAAAAGATGAAGAAACAGGAGAAGTAATAGGAAATTATGGAGAAACCGTCAGAAATAATAATGGAAGAAGACTAATAGAGTATTGCATATTACATAATTTAATAATAACCAACACCTTTTTTGAGCACAAAAATATTCACAAGTATACAAGAGAGCAAATAAAATAGAAATGAAAGATCTATAATAGATTATATTATAGTAAACAAGGAATTTAGAAGAGAAGTGAAAGATACTAGAGTTAGAAGAAGTTTTGAGATATATTCAGATCATTATCTTGTCCTTTCAAAAATAGAAATAACTAACAAAGAAAAAATTCAGAGTAAGGAAACAAATAAAAGAATTGGTATAATGAAAGCGGTTAGAACATACAAACTTAGAGAAGAAGAAACAGCTAAGCTATATAGGGAAAGATGTGAGAGAGAAATGAACAAAATTAAGTATAACATAAACAGTATGTCAATAGAAACACTTTGGAAAACTGTCAAAGATATATTGCTAACCGTAGCAGAAGAAACCTGTGGATTCAGTAGAATAAATAGGAATAAAAAACAAACAAATTGGTGGACGAACGAAATAAAGGAAGAAATAAAAGTTAAAAAACAAAAATGGAAGACATATTTGAGTAACAAAACTAGCGAAACATATGGGAGATATAAAGAGCAAAGAATAAAAGTCAAAGAATTAGTAAACGCAGCAAAACAAAAATCGTGGCAAGATTTTGGGGAAGCTATGGAAAGAGATAGTAAAGGAAATCAAAAATTATTTTATGGAGTGTTAAAAAGCATAAGAAAAGGCAAGCAAAATAGAAGTATCTATGTAAAATCAAAGGAAGGAAGAATATTGAAAGAGGAAGAAAACATAATGAAGCGATGGAAAGAATATTTTGAAGATTTACTCAACATGGAAATAACAGACTTAGTAAATATACAGGAGGAAAATGAGATTTCACAGAAAACAACGAGACCGCAGAGGACGATGAAATAACGACAGAAGAATTATTAGAAATGATAAAGATATTAAAAAGAGGAAAAGCAGCTGGAAATGATGGAATTACAACTGAAATGCTGAAAAATATTGGACAAACTGGAATAGAAGTTATCAAGATACTATATAATAAGATATGGAAGGAGCAAAAAATACCAGAGGACTGGGAAGTGGGATACTGCTACCTTGTATAAAAAAGGAGACAACAAAGAGTGTAAAAGTTATCGTGGAATTACCTACTGAGTATATGCTAAAGTTATACGAGAGGATTCTTGAGAAAGATTGAAAGTAACAACTGAAGTACAACTTGAAGAGGCACAGTGTGGTTTCAGGAAGGGCCGAGGAGTACAAGATAATATATTCATATTGAAACACTCCTAGAGAAAAACAAGTAATAATAACATATATGTGACTTTTATAGATATAGAGAAGGCTTTTTGACTGTATACAAGGGATCTGATATGGAAAAGTCTTAATAAAAGAAAAATAAATAGCAAACTAAAAAACGCAATTGCTAGTATATATCATAAAACCAGAAATTATGTCAGAGTGGGTGCAATGCAGTCGGAAGAATTTTTAACTAAGGAAGGATTGCGACAAGGGGGAGTACTTAGTCCTACACTCTTTAATATAGTCCTTGATGACATCTTGAAGGAAATTAAAAAGAAAACGAAGAAATTACAAATAGGGTATAAAGACATGAGGATAGTGGAAATCGCGGAAAGTGCCTTTGCCGACGATTTGGTGGTGTACGCGGGGAATATAAAGGATCTGCAAGCAAATTTAAATATTTGGGAAACAGCTTTGAAAAAGAGAAATATGAGGATAAATGCAGAGAAGACCAAAGTTATGTCAATAGGGAAATACGATGGTAAAAATAATATTCATATAGATGGAAAGATTATAGAACAAGTAGAAATATTTAAATATCTGGGAATAAATATACATCAAGAAGGTAAAGAGGAAGCAGAAATTAACAACAGAATTGAAAGTGGGATAAAATTATATTACGCAATGAACAACGCTTTTATAAGGAAGAAGGAGATTTCAAAGAAAACAAAAATAACGGTGTTTAACACAATATTTAAACCTATATTGACGTACGGCTGTGAGAGTTGGATCTTGAATAATCAAACTAAGAGTAAAATACAAGCGTTGGAGATGAGGTATTTAAGAGCGGTTAAAGGGGTCACCCGAAGTGATAGAATAAGGAATGAGAAGATAAGAGAAGAATTAGGAGTAGAGCCGATTTTACAAAGCATAGAGAGACAGAAATTGAAATGGTTTGGACACATGATACGTATGGAAGAGGAAAGACTGACGAAAAGAGTATGGCTGGCAAGGTCAAGATACAAACGAAAGAGAGGCAGGCCGAGAAAAACATGGGATAGTACAGTAGAAGAAAGTTTGAGAAAAGAGGAATATACTGGAATGAAGCGAGAAGAATGGCAAAAAACAAGAAAGAGTGGTCAGCGTTTATTTATAATAAGAAATAAAAGTGTTTGTGGATAGAATTTACCTTTACACCCTTAGGGTAATTAAGGTTACTGATTATATATATATACTATATATAAATTTACTTTTTCAAGAGTTGTTAATTTTTCTCCATTTCATCAACTAGGTGATATGCCGATTTATGCGGCCCATATAGCATATCACTCCCATCACTCCATTCTTGTAATAATATCCAGCTAGTTGGAACAACACTTGATGTCACCTTTTTGGCACCTTTTTTTCTGAATTATGGAATAGTTTCCAGCAAGGTTCACCATTTTCCAAGTTATGATTCAATATGTGGAACACACAAAGGATTGAATTCAGATTACCTGTTCAAAAGTTCTAACCCAAACATCTGTTTATGTACATAACCTTAAACATTTTGAATCAACGACACAAAACCTTAAACACATATTAAATTCGTTAATTTAATATGTGTTTAAGGTCTTGTGTCGTTGATTCAAAATAAACTTTAAATAAGCGTCCCAATAGCCTAGTTGTTAGAGAAGTTGTTTCTCAAAGGATGTGGTATTACCATTGCAGGTTCGAATCTGACTGAAGTCAAAAAAAAAACACAAAGAGGTAAGTAAAAATTTAAATGGAGATTTAAATAAATAACACCGTTGACGTTCAAACAATAAATTCATTGAAATTATTACTGGAACTGAAAACAAAAAAAAAATGAAAAAAATATTTTTTCTTAATATTATTGTTCCTGCGTATTAACTGCATGCTAACAATACTAAAAGATCTGAAGTATGCCTTCATACTGCTTGTATATGCAGGTCGTTATATCATCCACAGATCTGTTAATCGAATCTGCAAATACAGTCCCTATGCAGTTGTAATGCAGACCTACATTTAGCCTACATACAGTTTGCTAATAAACTGCGTTATTTGAAATGCCGGTCAAATACAGTAGCTTTGCAGGTTATTTGGCCTGCATAAATGCATCCAAAACAATATTGCATATGATCATTTGCAGTTATTTAGCAGAACATATATGCAGGTGAAATTGTTGCTTGGGTAATCTCCTAATCTTTTTAATGAATATATTACGAGTTTTGTACAATCTCATAATTAATCGTAACCATAATTTCAAAAATGTATCAAAAAATATGTTTTTTGCACCAAAAACTGTGTAATTCTCAGGCAACTTCTTCGCGAAATAAAACTAGTGATATCTCACACATGCCTATATTTAATTCAATATATTTTTTTCTTCAAACGTTATCCCTGACAGGTACGCCTTATAATTCAGAATCTCATTATACAATTTACCATCTGTATCTTGCAATAAATGATGCTTTGATATTTTATGCAATGCGAATAGACAAATATTGTACACCGATGCTAAAATGGAATTATACTTTCAGTTGTATACTTTAAACCTGTAAAAGATCCGTATTAAGTTGATACTATGATAAATATATATCCATAGGGAAAAAAGAAATCAAACAAGATCTAGATTCCGATCCTATAATAACACACGACCGGTTTCGCTCTATCCGAGCATCCTCAAGCCAGATAAAGAAGTAACACACAATAAGAATTTGCAACAATTATTATCAAAATGGTATTATGTAAAATTGATTTTTTTTATAAATCAAGGACTAAAGTAAAATGGTAAAAGAATTTATAAAAGATACTTACAATTTAAAAGCAGTTAAGAATGGCCAAAGTTTAAAATTGAAATGAAATTAGAGCGTGCAAAGTAGATAGTCGAACTTGTATGAAACTTGTAAAAAAAAACAGACGCTTAATAAAGAATAAAAGACATAAGTTGCTACCAGCGAATTCTCAGGGCGTATTAGATAGTAGCAATTTTCCAGAGCATGAGACCAGATTGAATATTAAAAAAAAAGTTAAATATTATTTATAAAAGATTATAGATATTAAATAAAATGAATGATTGCAAAGTACCAAAGGATGGGGAAGAGGGATAAATAAAACAACGTTTATAATTTATTTCCCACGTTGCGACTGTACGGGTCGTTTCGGCCAGTGAGGTGCCGGAGAGGTGTCGGATTGAGCGCCACTGGGTTGAATCTATTGTTGCCTTCCCTGGCCCGACGCTGTCGCCCGGTACTTTAGCCACAGCCCAGAATGGCTAGTTTCCAGTAGGGAAAACAAGGGATTGGTACTTGCCGAATATGGTTTTATAAATAATTAAATTGAATGAAAAAGTTAGTTAAATGAAAAAAAACTAAGGCGCCAAGGACAATAAAATTGAATTAAATAAAACTCAGAAAAACTATATAAACAGTTATATTAACAGTTGATTAGGTGAAGCCAAACACTAACGATTACAAAGTAAAAATACACGAAATAAACTTTTGGGACGTGTTATTGTCAAAAAATTTGTATTACAAAGAAACAAGAAAAATCTACCTACTCGATCGAGCATGCAATTGAATACGACCATTGTTTTAATGTGAAAAGATGAAAAAAAAAAAAAATTAAAATAATTTCAAAAGTTACGTTAAATTAAACAATGAGAGCAAAGACTAAAATATCGAAAGTTACGTTAAATTATTCTGAATCCAATGGTAGTTCGTTACTACAAATACAAAAAAAAAAAAAATCTTAAAATTAACTTACATTTAAAAACAATGCGCAAACGGTTGATTGCCACCAAACACCTCGGGGAGGAAGAAGTAGAAGAAGCAGGTGGATGAAGAGGCAGGTGGATGAAGAGAGCCCGTGTCCGGGTACGACTTAGGGACGCTGCTTGGGAGAGATCCGCGTCAGCGGGCTCCAGGGGAAGTTCTCGTCGCCAAAATACAATAACTCAAAAACGGCTTCCGTGGAGTGGTTTCCTTTTGACCTGATATCCCCCCACAGGGGTTACCGGACGGGCAGTTTTGGTCAAAAGGGGGTACGGCAGAGCGTCGCCTCTTAGACGGTTATGTCTACACACTTAGCGGGCTGGAGAGTAAGTGAAGTGAAAAAGGGAGAGGAATCTAGCTCCCGCGCTATGCATTAAGTAGCAATAGGAATCCGAGTATCGAGGATTAAGGGTTTGCACGTGGTCGTGTTTATACGAAATTTCTAACGTTTCAAGTACAGTGCGCACAAAAAAATGTGCAGCAATTAACAAAAATGAATAAATTCGGAGCTAATTATGAACGGAGTTTAATGAAATTTACAAAACAAATGCATCTAAATAGATTCTAAAATTTGACAATTTAAGAATTTAGAAAAAGGTCACAAATAAAGCGGTACATTTACAAAAAACAACTTCAAGGTTAAACGTGACGTTATATGAAATAAGTAAATAGCAAAATTCTCGGTAACTAGTAAAGGTCAATGAATTTAGATAGTTTCAGATAAGATAGTGTACAGTTAGAGAAATAAGAAAAGGTGCGCAATGCTTTGAGATTGAAAAATAAAACAAAAATAGGCGGCATTAAAATGAGTTAAAGACGGAATAGGTAAATGAGCGGTAAAATAAGTTCTAACAGTCCTTAAAAAGAGATTAAATAAGAAAAGGTGTTTTCAACACGTAACAAAGTCTAAACGAGCAACACTTTAAAATTATTTAAAAATAATTGTAAGCACTTCGAACTCAGTATAAAAAATGATTCTGGAAAAGTCGAGACTAAAATTTAAATAGTAGCATGCATTGCCGTCAACAAGATACTCTGGTATTTCCGTAAGCTTTTGAGTATATGGGCGTAGAACCAAGTACTTGGCTTTTTGCCCATATATTCTTGTTCCAGTTTCCTCCACAGTTTTGGAGACATCCATGTACCATTTGATGCCATTTCTATTTAATTTCAAGGTGGTGGTTTGATTCCATTCGGTCTTCTTGCTAAGTTTTATGGTAAATTCTTTCACAAAACAAAATTCTTTTGACATGTTGTCCGGGGACATATCCCAGGTGTGATCTCCTTCAGAAGGTCAATGACACATACATGTGCTTCATTCTAGTCAACATAAATGGTGGTATAAAATACAATACTTTGGTTTATTAAGAGTAAAAATTAGCTACGAGAAAAATTTGGCCGAAAGAAGATTCAAGAGCCGTACGCACTTGATGGCGGAACGGCCTTGCATGCGAATTTTTCGGCTCGGCCTACGCCCGTCTGCGATCCTCTGATGTACACCATCAAGCAATAGAGATTATGAGGAGAAAGGTCCAAAGTAATTCAGCATTTTATTCCTATTCCAGGTACCATCATAAACATTTTATAGCCATTTATAACGTAAAAATAATTAAATAAGCGTTTCATCGGTTTACCCGTAATGGTGGATATTGGAGTTAGTTTGGACTCTATATGTGTTTTTTTAACAACCTACATTTTTTGATTTTGGAATGGTACTTATAAATATCAAGCGTAAATCAACACCTTACTCTTATCTGAAATAACATCTTTAAATTCACTACGCAACTTCCTTACTACTCTTGCTGTATATTTTATCCCTTATTTGCCTCATTCCGATGCTGCTTTCAAATTACAAAGTCGCCTCCTACGGCATCTGTAATATATTGAAGGCATTCGCCATTTTATTCCTTTCTCCCAGTCAATTTTGGCTTTTTTCGTTCTTCATTTTCTCTATTACTTTCAATTCTCTTTTTGACGTATATAGATTCGTTTGCTGTGAAGATATAAAGCAACCTAGTAAGGTAAAGTCAGGTAAGTGTGTAACCGGGGCAAGTGTGTAGTTTGGCTATATTTATTTTTAAAATTGAAATACGGACGTCCTCTTGTTATAATACTAAATGTACTAATATGTACTAAACTTCATACTAGTTTTACAAATAAAAGGTCGCATCTCCTAACGTGTAATAACTTGAATATCTTGTGAATATATCATACCTTATTAAGCAGGCATTAGTTTAGTATTACACTCTTGGCCGAACTAAATGATAATGCTATTAATATATAAAATGCGGAACGATTACACACTTGCTCCATTTTGCTGGCTAAGTGTGTAGTATTGACAGTGTTTAATTTTAGTAAACCGTTGATAATTATAAAAGGCGTATCTATTGGAGGCTTGCAACTGGGCATATATTACGTACTTCTATGTGTAAAATTTATCAAAATGTCTTATTATGTGAACAGTGTTACATTTTCTTCGCACTATGCAATTTTTACTACACACTTACCTGACTTCACCTTAGCACAAAAGGCGATGAATTGACATCTCTAAGAGTAGGAACGTTGAGTAGGTGCTTCTGCGATTAAGATGGACCAAGAAAATGTTTGAATAACTTTAGGCAATAAAACAGAGAAATTTGCAGTCCTGGAAAATAGTCTTCATTTCCGAAATTCCCTTCACCTTTTTTGGGAAGTGCCGTAGTATCAATTTCTGCAGAAGAATTTAGAAAACCTATAGATAGAAAAACTTTCATTTGGACAATCTGAGCATTTATATAATAATCATAAATTACAAAATTAATAAGTACAAGGTTTTAAACCGCTTGTCACCGAGCAAGGTCTTGGACAATCCGCTTAATTAAACCTCTCATTATATTAATCAATGACACTAAATGCTTCCTGGAACGCACTCTGCGGTAATACAAATTACAAAAGCTGGATCTTCTTATAGAGGAGGCAACGGTTCAGATAAATTAATACCATAGGAAATCTAATGAGTGGAATTATCAGAGAAGGATAACTTAAGGAAATTCAAATCTGGAGCTACTATTTACGTATAGTTTCGTGTATAACTTCATATACTAATGATATTGCTATTAATTAGTAGAAGTAAATTCCTCTTCGGATGTCGGTTGAACGTTTTTAGTTTAATTTGTATAGCACTAATAAAAAAAAAAGGTTTTGTTAATAATAATAATCATAATATGATGTTTAAATTTGCAATTAAAACAAAGTCAATATGGAGGTTGATTCTCACTATGTCTTCCTTTTCCCTTCTATACCGTTCCGTAAAAACATTCTTGGTTGTAAGTATTTAAGCTTTCCTAAGTATTTAGTTACTTCTTCAGAGATTACCTGAGAGACATAAGGTGTTACAATAAGAAATTGAAACTTAATTAAACTAATCATTATTTACATAGACATTGAAAAGAAAGTAAACTGACAATAAAGTGAATAACTCAGGACCCAAAAGGAAATTGAGGTTATGTAAAACCTGCGCTAATGATATCATTTGACATAGTTAGACAAGATGATGCGATGTAGTGACGATGCAGCACTTTGGCACATTCATATCTAGTTTGTTAACAGCACATCAGTTGCCAACCAATCTCGTTTTGAAGAGCAACGCAGCAGTCAATGTCTTTAATTTGTTTATACATTTTGAGATCGTCGGAGAATAGCATGTGCACACACCATTTAGGTAATTAAGGAAATAGTAAAGGGCTTAGGTTATTGCCTTGCGTTACTCCAGATGTTGGAATAAAGATGTTATGACCGCAATATACCATATATTGCTGATGATTGCCCAAATGTAATTGAAAGAAGTATGCCAGAGCATGAGAGACCAATACCTTCAACTGTTTTTAATAAGTTAATTACTAATGTCGACTGATTCAGATAACATTTGTGTAATAATGGTCGGGTTCGACACAATAGATTGTTTGCTAACAATAATCCACATTGGTCTTCAGATAGAACGGATCAATAGAAAAATATCACTGAACAAACAAATTTCAAAAGCTTTTGCAAATTATTTATTAAACCTACCAATCAGTCCCCACTTTTGCTTTCATAAACGGAAAAACTACTGTTAGCAACGAGAGCTTACAGAAATTAAGGTTGGATTCTGTTCATCTGTAGCGCCTCTAAGGTTGTTTGCAAGTCTGTAAACATCTAAACTATAAGCTTACAATTTTTCCTATAACCCCAGAGATGCTATAGATGCCCATAGAATCCCACCATTATTCAGAATTGCATTATGCTCGAAATGTCCTTATTACGCCTGCAGATTATACAACTATCGGGCACAGAATTTGCAGCGTTAGTAACAAGAAGTTATCTTAAGCTTCAATAGACTAATATGACGCTAATAACTTTACACTCTAAACTAAGGATTAAACAGCAGTTAGGAATCCGAAACAATATACAAATTACAAGTTAAATACGTTTTTGATTTAGATTTATTGTTTTAGTATCTCGTGAGTTACATAGATGGTTCAGTTCAAAATTGACATTTTCGCACCCTTAAGCGTCAATGTAAAAAATGCTGCCCATGATTAAAAACTATAAAAGAAAAAATATTATCTGGATATTACTATGTCTATCGATTTCACTTACTTAATAACACTATTTGTGTGTGCCTAGGTGCAACAATAAATATGGCCAGTTGTGTTTTAGTGTTGTAGTGTCCCGTATTTGAATACCTTACCTTTACCATTAAGGCCAAAAAAAATAATCTTTAACAAAAATACTCCAAACTGTGGTACTGTTAATGCTGCTAATGCTGGGTCTAGAAGAAGTTTGCAACTTAATCTCTGCTAAAAAACAGAATTGAAAAATTATTCTCTATGCTAGAATAAGTGCAATAGTATAAAACTCGATTTTTTCCCCTATTATGCATATGCGATTCATGTGCATTACTTTTGTGCTGTAGTTGTAGATGTCGCTCTATTGATTTAAGTATTTAAACAATGTTGTTTGCGAATGTAATTTTTAATGAATTGCCACATTGCATTCTGTTGCTTTTATACTTGTTATTAGTTTTATGTCTTTTTTAGAAATTAAGAAAAACTGCTTACATTACTAATCAATAACCAAATTTCACACTTCCACTAGTTAAGAAACATTTCGACAAGCAAAAATTCTGTCAAAACTGTCAAATTGACATGTTCCTTTATAATAGTGTTACCAGCGAAGACACAAGATAAGAGACGGCACTTCTCATTTTTAACGGCTTCGCGCGTACGACTTCGTCATTCTGACAGTACTGTCAATTTACATAGAGGACGCCACTGCAGTTACTTTTCTGACGTTGATTTTCACGATCGTTGACAGCAGATCACAAATAGCTGCCATTTTGAGTCGAGATTGTACTTTTATCTCTGACACGCTTTCTTTATAATTAAAGTATAAATGAAAGAAGACAGTAGAGGCATCTAGCGCTAAAATAATGTATCATCAGTAAAGTAATTTCTCTAAGACAAAACATCAAAGTTGTTGAGAATAGCAAGCTTTTTGTATTGTCTGTTCCCCGGTAAAAAGCTTTATCCACCTCAAAGTTCAAATAATGTTTTTGGTACTTATGTGGAATCAATTACTACTTGCATCTATCATACCTCAAATTTACTGCAGGGCTTCTATGGAATGGAATGTGTGTTGATGAATAATACTTAATTAACGATATTTAATAAACCTACTAATGTTTAAATAATTCCACACCAAAAGTATTTCAAACTGTTCATATACTGTTTTAATTCGTGTTCTAAATGGAATTTGATGATAAATAGAGTTTTTTCCTTGTAGTAAAATTGACTGAATTTTCCATTTTTAGTCAAAAGTAAATATCGGATACTATTCCAAAAAATGGTAAGAGTTCCGTAAGAGGACCGCTTATTTGGTGATTGATATGCATATTAACGGAAAGAGCAGGTATTCGTGAGTGTAAAACAGCTATTCATTTTTTGAGCAAATGGAAAGAAAGTACTAAAAATAGTATTCGAAAAGTGCTATTGCGAGGTTATGTACGAGGCGTTTTTGACGGATTTAATATGTGGTAGCAATGATGTGGAAGGAAAAGTTACTAAAACTGACCAAATTTTAGACAAAACAGGCGCCAAATACAAACTTATTTGTTAAGTTAATGTGAATCAATTGTAAATTAAAGTAATAATTAGGCAGTGGTTCGGTACAATATCCTGAAATTTGTTTGTTTTAAAATATTTGTTTATTTTGAACAGTACAATTGTAGGAATTATTATAAGTTTTCAGATTTCTCATTATGGGTTTCTTATAATTGGTTGGTGTATCGGATAGAAATAAATCCATACTTCATATAGATGATTCATAGGAAGTGTACATATAAACAGTAATTGACATTGTATAGTTGAAATTATAATTATAACAGAATTATTTTATATAAAAGCAATTTATTTGATTACATGGTAAGTAAAGCATTAATGACTTGTTTGAATAAATGAATTTGTCAATGCAATGAGGTGTGGAGCTCTTTCGTCTTTCCTAGTGCCCCTAAGATATGCAAAATAACTAAGTATCCCGTCGCAATAACAATCACCATACAACTTCCATGCCGATCCAATTTTTCTGTTAAAGGAGGGTTCCCATGTCTTACTCGAGGGTGTCTCTCCTTGCAAGAATGTGTGTACATCGAAACTTCAGTAGACACTGAAATGGAATCATTAAATTAAATATGGATTATTAAATATCTTTTGTGTACACTTACCCAAGCGGTGTCATCGATGCATTACAATGCTCTTCTCCATCAACATTTCCTGGACGGATGTTGTAATAGTCAGAATTAGTACGTCACGCTAAAAGAAATCAGAAACCTATTTAATTTATTTTATTTCGGCGGCACTAACAGGCAAAACATCTCTACAAATAGGCCTACGCATCGTAAAGAAGAGGAGGATTTAGAGAAAAATTAAATTGCACATGTAACTACACTGACATTGCAGACTCACAATTCCGATCTAGTTCATTTTAAACTGCGACAATGTTTTTGTTTTATTTTAATGTAACTTTATCCTTCAAGAAACATCATAATGCTACTAATAAACAAAAAGTGATAAATCCGTCAAAAATGCCTCGCACATAACCCCGAAATAGCACTTTTCGAACGTTTTTAGTACTTTGTTTATTTATTTTACACTAAGGAACACATGCTATTTCCGTTAGTATGCATAGAAATCGCCAAATCCTCTTACGGAAGTATAGCCCAAAAAATATTCACTACAATGATAAATAAGTTCCAAAACACTGAGAAACAAAATTTTCCTAACTAGTTCGAGAATTTCATCCTCAGGCCAATTCAGATCCAAGATGATAAGAGCAAAAACAATTGGGGCAGCAGCATCGCCACTATGACAGTAGCGTGTCGGTACATAGGATAGCAGGTGCCACAAAAACAGCACCGCGTTCCGTTCGTCCTTCATCGGGGTTGATCGCGTAGGAGCTGATGCCGGGGCGCGAATACTCACAACTCCACAGTGGATATTCGTCCGCCGCGGTGTGGGAAGCACGTCTCTTGCCCGATCGAACGTCGTCGTAGCTTACGTCGGACGCGACGTTTACGATCCTAATAGCAGAAGTAAAGAAGAGACAGCCCGCGAGGATTTCTTATCTATTTGTCATTACCATCGGATGGTAATTCTTGTGTCTTTGCTTGTGACTTCATAACAATTATTGTGTTTAGAAAGGGTTCTAAATTCAAGTGATAAGACCAAAAGAAAACACCCAGAACGTCGAAGAAGATGACATCTTCATCATCGACCAACGTGTTCGACACTAACAATTGTGTGTGGTATTATTACCTTACTGTGTTCTATGTATGTGTGAATCTGTTATTAGTTGGTGGTGCTTTGACGAGAATCGAGGATGAACCTGGTACGTCAATTTTTTATACCTTTTCTCGGGAGTCCCCGCGGATATTTTTATGAAAACGAAATATTTTCGTATGTAATTCATCCCAGTTTTCGCTTTCATCCCTTTTTTTAACCCTGCTGGTCATCGCCACTCGTCGGTCCTTGGAGTGGTTGCGCTGATAATAGTGACGGTAAAAAGCAATCTTCCGAAACCCAAAAAGTTCGCAGCCGCTGTTGTGGTGCGTAATACTCGTTGCTTAACGAAAACCTCGGCGCCTCGCCTGCCAAGAGCATAAATGCGTAAATTATGATATCTAGCGAGGAATCACGATTCCCTTTCGCGAAGAAGAAATCGCCCTGCTATTTATTTTTTTCTGCTTCTATTCTTGGGAATTCGTTTTTTTTTTTTACAATGTGGAACCGCTAATATACTGACTTCGTTCGGATGTACCGAAGCTCAAGATTTAATAGAAACGGATTCATGAACCCTGCAGAAATTTTAGCGGCCCTTCGTTGGATTTTGATGTTGTGAAATTCAGTTATTCTGGACTTTAGCAATCACTGAATTGCAAGATTACCTAATCGTAATTGATACTAAGTTTTCGGAAAACAAATTCTTTGCAGGTAGCTTCAATTCGTCATACCCTAAAAAAAAAACCTTTCTCTTTGGTGGAAAATATTTATTTGTTAAAATCAATATAGCCTAACAGCACATTATATCTAGTACAGTAATGACGGATATGTGTTCTTAAGAAAATCCTAATTTGAAAATTTGAATTTAAAAACTTTGAAAGAACTTATTTTCTTCAATAATTAGGTAACATCTTCATATCTTCTTTTCATTGTTTTAGCTTATGATCAATTTACTTGAAATTTATGTTTGCAGTCTTTGAAGAATTTACTCTGGGTTGCCAAAGGGCTACCAGGATTTAAAGGTGCATTTTATCTTATTCAATCAAAACAGCTTTATCAATATTGTATTTGCATGTGTTAAAAACTTGATCAAGTTCTTGGAACTGATATACTATCTTCATTTTTGTAACTTGTGCAACTATAAGTAATATGACTGTCGTTATATGGAACAAGTTCCATAACAATTGAGAAAGCGTCTGAAACAGCACCAATATAATGTTACTGTTGGATGGAGACGTATATCGTTATACGTGAATTTTAGTCATGGATTTGATTTTTCCAATTCTATAATATGAAAGGCGCAGATAAATTTAAATAAAAGAATATTATGTGAAATGATTTTTATTAAGAAAAGAAGTAACATTAATTTTCAGTTAGAAAGCCATCATGAATATATTATAATAATGTTTTGAAGAAATTAAATTATTTTCAATTAGAAATATAAATATAGTTTCTGTGCAATTTTCAAAAAAATAATTAAGTTCAAAGATTTCAAATAGGTAAATTAAATGTTGGAATATATTCCAATAGGACTGGGATTCTGTCTATAAATTGTCTTTTCCATTCATAAATTAACGACATATTGTATCGGTTGAGGGTAATTGCCATCAGGTTTTAAAGAATATGCCAATATGGAAAATAAATTGGATAAAATGTTAGTGTTTTACATTTTGTCGAATGTTATTTTCGATATAGATATTTTTGCTGGTAATTTCCTTTAATCGACATGTCGCTTTAAGAAGAATATGATAAGTGGGTAGATATTTATGAATGGAAAGAACAATTATTTATACATATATAAATAAATTAAAGATGATATTCTGATATGATCGAAACGTCAATCAAAAATATTTATTTAAACACCGTCTTTCAGTTGTTAAAAGAATTACCAAAGCTTTACCAAGAAATACAAACAATGGACGTACAAACACGGAGCAAACAAATTAGACAAATTATTATTTAGTAAAATCTAAAAATCTTAAAATAGTTACTGTTTTGGGAGAATATGTGGGTTTATTTTGGTCAATATTTCGCGTGTGTCTCGATATTAGTTTCGAGTTTGTGGCGTTTTTATTCCATTTTTAATTAGTCTACTATTCATCAATACCATTTTCTCTATGATTTTAAATTTCATATAATGTAGTGGCCTTTATAATTGCTGTTATTTTATATATGCCGCTCAGATTTTTTACATTTTTAATTTCCTCTCCTAATGATTAATTCAATTTGTAGTAATTGCTATTTATAAATTGATTTTGGTAACGCTATTAAAACACAAAGCTATTTTATGCATTTGTTTATTTAGTGCTGGTTTTACTTATTAGTAATCAATAAAATTTACGTCGGAATGTAGAGAATATGTTTGTGAAGTATATGGCCTAAAATAATTTGTTTAAAATATAAAATTTTTTTTTTAGGTTTCGAATAATCAAAGTAACACAGAAAAGAGATTCATAATGAAAAGTTTTATAACTTTTGGTTTTTATCATGTTCAACGAAAAGAACACACTTTTCTCAGAAAAGTGTTTATTTTATTTGAAAGTAGCGTGCTGTTTTGCTAGAAGATTTTCTTCTTAAGTACATGCTTTTCGACGAAAAGTTAGCGTAATTAAATGGAATGCGCCTTAGTTAACTTCTGTCTAAGTAAGACAATACATATTACATATTATATTGTTATTATTATGTACATATTTAACAACGTATTTTAGTTTCTTTTAAGTACGTTATCATATTATTGAACTATGAACAGTATTTTAAATAAAAAAGCCGGACGTTTTGCTTTATTTGTGTGGACACGCATGAATACACTGATTTAAAACTTTTGCCTTTTAACGGAAAATGCAAGCACTTGTGTTCAAACTGAGTGCTTTTTTACGCGGAAGTATTTTAGTTTTATTCATGTTACCACGTGCACAAGTCTCAGATACACAAACAATAATGAACAAAAGTGAATATTTTTCGCACGAGGTTAAAGAAATTTCAGAGATAATTGGAATCTTTTCGGTTAGTGCTGATTTACTTACAAGCCAAGGAACTTTACAGCAGCATATAGTGTTTGAAGGTTTTAAAACTGTTACACTCGGGAAAAACGATCAACAATTTTTCATGCATTTGGTTACAGTTACAAAATTCTTGCTTGATTTAGGAATATTAAAAATATTCCTGTATTCAATCAAACAAATAATTTGGTTAGTAGATTTATTTGAAGCTAGCGCAGTATTTATTAATTTAACTAAATATTTACACGGAAGTAAAAATAAATATCGCATTTTATTTTCGTATAGCAGTTTTCTCTTCATATAGTACAGCAGATGAACAGATATACTTATGTGTAGTAGAGAAATTGTATAGATGGCGCATCTCCTATTTCATTCCAGTAACAGATAATATTTCGCACAAAATAGGCTGGAAACAACAATCGTAACATACTAATCTTGTGTATTTACCAGATCAACATCTGATAGGAGTCATCGCCATTGAAAGGCGCCATTGTTAGGATGGTCACTGCGATCAGCTCTCCAATACTATTAGGATATACAACAATCTAACGGCAAATCCCTCCTTAGTGCATGGCTTTTGAGATAATTCATTTTCATTTCGATTAAAAGTGATCACATTTTGTTGTGTTTATGCTTAAGTCTAAAATGAATAAATGTTATAGGAAAAGGAAAAACGTCTTGAATCAAAATGCTTACGGTTTTCTGTCAATCTGCATAGTTTTCAAGTTCAAAATAAGGAGGACTTGAATCAACTATCAATATCTTTCACTTAAAAGAATAAATTGTTTCAACGAAAAATATATTATTTCCGAAGAAATGCGTGAACTTAAAATTATATTCCATTTTAAGGAAACACCAAATCATGGTAAAATTTTTGGTTTAATGCAATTTCTTTTAAATGAAAAAGATATTTCTCTCAGTGTAACCCACCAAAGTTTTATTTTTGCTTTGAATACTCCTGAATTTTGTAGGAATTTTCGTAACTAGTGTGGCATCACCGATATAATCTATATAGGAGCAGAATGCTTCACTATAATTGTTAAGATGATTTCGTCGTAATTAGATGAATATTTATTAGGTATATTATTTTGATATTGTACACCTATATTTTATAACCTGCGCGTAGTACTTATGTTGACCTATTAAGGAAGTAGGTAATTTAAAAGTACATGATTTGTAATATTATAAGAAAAACCAATCTGTTCTTATATTTTGGAGATTTCATATTATATGTAGTGATAAATGTAGTATATCGAAATAACAAAGCCCGGTACAACACAACAAACGGGAAGTTCTATATTTTGGCATGCTATTAAAACAGAAGTTTTTGACTCTTCCCTCAAATTTAACTTATATACTGCTAAATTAATACAAATTTTTTTTCTGTTTTAAAATCTATTTATATTAATCGTCATTTTTTTAACTGCTTCACCAGATCTTTACTATGTGAATCATTAGTGTTATCCACCTTTAATTACAGTGATTCAAAAAACTGCTGCATGCGTCTTGTTCACGAGTTATCCAGATTTCAGAAGATATTCTCAAAAACTTAAACATTCTTAACATGCACAACAGATGCCTATTACATATCGCCTGTTTTTATGTCAACATTATAAAATACGAAGCCCCTCGTATCTGTATAGTAAAATACAATATAGACGTCAAGCGCACATTGTAAATATTCGTTCTACCAAATATCTATCTATTCCAAAACACCGCCTGGAACAATTTAAGAACAGCTTCACTTATAATATTGCCAAAACTATTAATGACCTTTTGCCCAATTTCGATATTTATAAAGTCCCGATCCATGTTATGAAAACCCGGCTCAAACATAAAACTTCTTAGTATACAATAACAATAAACGTTCTTTACTCATTTCAATATCGTTCTTACGTGTTTTAATTCTTAAGATATGTTACACTTCGTATTTGCACAGTCCATCCACATAATGTTATTATTTTATTATTATTTTTATTATTATTTATTATTTCTATTATAATTTTATTTTTATTATATTTATTTTTTCTTTGTTTTTATTTCTTTTTTCTTTTTTGGTTTATTTTCATTTTCTTAAATCCTCCTAGGAAGAACGCTAAAGCTCAAAGTCTTAATTTTAGCGACGGCGATGTAGCGTTTTTGGTTATATGTACAACATAATATTAGTAATTGAATAGTGTATTTGTTTCTACTTCTGTATTGTACTGATTTTTTGGCTAGTTTTATTGAAATTTTGTGTGAATTTTGTGAATGCGTTGGTGCTGGATTTGTCACTTCTACGTTGATGTGTTTAAATAACAAAACACACAAAACCTTTTTTTTTGTAATTTCATATATTTACATAGTAAGATATTTACAAACGTATTGTCGCTTGAAATGTCGGAACAGAACTGCCTATTACAATATGGTTTTGAACTAGTAGTCCCTTGTTACACTGACCATTTTCCCTTGGTGGGGTTACAAAAGTGATTGCGTGTGGTGTACAAAGGAACTCTAGTGGTCATAAATTACAAAATGAAGAGGGCGTCTCACAGAATAAAGAAAGAATCGAAAAAGGAAACTATTACTATTAACCTCTTAGAACTGAAGGAACTTAAATCTAAATATGGGGACGTAACAAAACTAAACTACGGAGTCGGGTTAGGACAAAACAAATGTATATAATCCTGTTCTAAACAATTTCAATTATTTTATGATTGATTACAATATTACTATAATGTATATTCTGTGCTTATTATTATTGTTATTAAATGAGTGCGTTTACGAAGCCCTTCTTCACATTTGACGTTGCTGCTGAGTTACCTACAGAGATGTAATTTTTATCGTTCATTTGAAGACTATTATTTATTATATTATATTGACTATAATTTTTCAATAGTTAATGTTCATTCGTCAAATTAAAACTCAACTATTGATAGTAATTCCCTTAAGTACAAAATAAATAACTAAGTACTATCAACCTCTTAATCTAAGCATCGTAGCTTCCAAATAAACCAATAAACACGGCTATATTGAGCATTATTTTATATATTGCCAATTATATAATATTTATATCACATATTGGGATTACAACTATTGCCTATAAAACTTCTACAAACATCATATGAGCTGTCCAAAACAACGGACCAAATAACAAGGAACACACGATTATTACATCTGCTTTAATATTTTTGAAACGCGGTTGGCGGTGAAAAGCTCCCTTCTATTCCGTTACATTCTATATAGACGCGCTTTGAAGTATTCGCTCTTGTGCACTAGGGCTCAACGTTTCTCTAGCTTGCTCGTGCGCGAAGTACGCTTTGACAAATTTTATACAATATAAACACTTGGGCTTTGTCTAACGATATTGGAACGTAGTCAACGTAATGATGCGAAACTTTGTACGGTGCGTCTGAGTATAGATACGTTAAGAATTATTATTATCAACAGCAAAACAACACCCATTGTTTCCATTTATATATACCTTTTGAATCAATACATTTCAGTGACTTTCATTTATTTTATATTTAACCTTTTTTTTTAACAAAAGTATAACATCATAATTTTATTATTAACACAGTTTAGTTTGGAAAATATTACTGCAGTTTCTATAATTTCTCTTTACTGTATTGAATATATATTTTATTGAAACTAATATGGTTGAATCAATAAAATATAGCCTCTGCCGATAATATATGTGCATAAATTGATCGGGTAAAAATTTACATACGTTTTATATCTATACTTAAAAGACGCTTCGCATCTTTTAAGAGTAGTATTGGCTAGCTTGGAGCCAAGAAACTCGTTCCGGTATTTGAGCTTTGTTACTGCTACTCTACCTATACTTCTGAGCAGTTATTTACTTTATCCTTCAAGCTGTTTTATTACGTATTCATAAGCTACTAGTGTCGATACTGGCAAATTACTGTTGATATGTTTACAACCTACTCACTAAATTTATGTCTTCAATTGATAACTTGATACGTTATTTTATGCTATTAGATTGGTTTCATGAGGCTCATTCATTCTACATGTACAACTTTATATCTTTTTAACTAAAAATAATAGCTTTTTAAAAACATGTTTATACGTTGTTAAATCATTTTGTGTAGGAGCGTAAAACGAACCGTTTTGAATTGAAATTATTTTAAAAACCGCTGCAATAACACGATGAATTTAATTTTAAAAATATATATTGCACATATAAAATATTAATTTATTTGGAAACCAAATGTATCTGAAAATAATAAAATTAATGTAATATCTGTAGATTTTCACGATTTATTATTAAAACATTTAGTTTTTTACACTATTATATTACAAATTCAAACTTTTAACTTAAAATGCTTGATGAATTTCAGTAACACTAAATTGGATGTAATTACACTCTATGTATAATTGTTTTATTTTATCTCTCCTGGCTATATGTTTTTAAATCCGGAAAGCTATTAAAGAAATAAATGACTATCAGCTGGTATAACAATAACTATAGAATTCATCAGAAATAATGCCTTGGAGAAAAAAGCTATGGATATATGATAACTTTTTACAATTGGTGATCTCTAATATATGTTAATGCTATATAATTAAGAAGTCTCTTACCATTTTGACGGTATGTTTGGGGTATGTTTGTTTTACAGGTGAGGAAACCTCATCAAGCCTAGTATCTCAATTTCTATTGGGACGATTAACTAGTAAGCAAAAGAAGTTAACGCTTTGACCGCCAAAATTCGAGGAGCCTGAAATTAATAAAAATTGCCATCTACAAACTGGAGCAATTAGGATTTTAAAGTTTCGGGAATTCTTTACAAAGACATTATATAAATGCCCTGCTGGAAAAATAAAGCCTTATCGAAGCAGCTATGATGGCCTGCTTTTGGTCAAAAGTTTTCAGATTTAAACAGATTGAATCAAATGATCAAAGAGTTGCAAACATCGAAAATTAGTTTAGGTACAGTAACTACATTGTATTTTGCATTATCTGATTATATTATTCGATTAATGATGGCTTTAGTTGATTGAACCTAACATGGCTGGCAAAGCCAAATGGACCAATTTACCCATTTTATCATAAATTGGAAAGCGTGCCAATTAGAGGAAAAAAAGGCTTATGCAAATGTCAATCGATTATTGGGTTTCTTTGGTAAATTACATTCTTTGAGTGATGTGTTGTTCAGAACTAAGGAATTTATAGTTGAATGATTAGGGGGTGACATTGGTGAACGAATGCATATAGACAGAAGAAACATGGAGAATGATCTATTCTCTCAATACCTAAGAACAAGTTTTACAAATCTGAGGGTTTTTCTTTTTTTTTCAAATTACAAATAATAAATTGCAGCAGTGAAAAGCTATTTCTTGTATTGAAAACGATGAGAAATTATTTGCAATTACATTGACAGAAAAATATATTGGATTCAAAAGCACTGCACGCCATTAAAAACGATTATTTTTTTCAAATCAGACTTTTCGGCAATTGTGGATAAAGGCACTTGCATAATTTTTAAAAAAGAAAAATAAAAATAGAATATTTTTCGTTATCATATGTGTTATATTCTCTTGGATTCGTAGTATGCTACAGTAGTTGTCAATAATCTCTAATTTTCTCACGATTCCAAACATTTCCACAAGTATGCGAAAAACATAAGTAAATACTCTTAACCATTTTTTTTTTTATATGTTGAGCAATGCAGAATTCTATCTGGATTGGTTATGCATGTTACCAAAACAGTAAAAACATTTTCAATACATAAAATTCAAAGAAGAAATTCAATTTCATGCCTTCATCTGCGTCTGAATTACAGCCCTATTAAATTGTCAGGGTACGTAAAGGCTTATCCGCAAACAAGAAAGCTTATGAAATGCTTAAAGAAAAATACTTTATAATAGCTATTTATTTGCGTTATTACTAAAGATGAATATTGTCTATCTCAATGGAGTACACGTGGTGTGATGAAAGCTCGCTTATACAGATTTTCTTTTGCTAATTTTCTCAGTAACATGACGTTAACCACGCCAAGTATCTACAAAATTAAACTATTTTGTTGGTCGAAAAATCCGTGGCATCTTGCATGATATTCAAAATAATGACATACAAACAAAAAATTATGAATCATAACCGTGCATCAGTAAATCATGCATTATCGCAAAAAGTAATTATACTAATGCAAGGGAATATCATTTATATTAACCCTAATATTGGGACATTTTATAATCAAGTGTCGTTAGGGTAAGTGTGCTATGCAAATATTTTTTTTTTTTTGTAAAATTGAAACGTTTACTTTATTTCATAGTAACCTTTGTGTGGTGTGATTACATTTATGATTAGTATATGCCACATGGGCCGAAACACATTTTTGATTTATGGTTGTTTGAATTTTAAATTTTTACATATGTTGACTGTGTTTATACAACGTTTAAGTGAAAACATGATTACGATTTCGTGGGGTTAAGAGGTTATATTTGTCCGACATTTTAGTTTCTTAGGAATCCAGTTTGATGTGTGGCATTGAGATACTCAAAATTGTATATTTTTACGACGCTGATAAGGAACATTGCATCTCTAAATGTGAAATTTTATGCTTGTATCAAATGTTATTAATTGTTTACAAGAACAAATATTTTCCTTTTATTCAATTTTTAGTTCATTATATTTTTATTATATATGAATGAAACTGTAATAAATCCTGCAAGCACAAGTTACAAGACGGTCTTTGTTTTCGCGTTCTGAATGCAACTAATATAAGTAACGAGACAAACAGAATACAAGTACACATATAATTAAATGAAACAGAGCAGCACATCCCGTAAAAATGTTACACACACGGACTTCAATTTAAAATTACTATGGAATAAATTAATCTGGTAGATAATCAAGAGAATAGTGAACTTAACGGACGTGGGTGCTACTAAATTGATACATTATTCGTAACTTCTGTTCACTGGTCAATAATAGTATGTTATTATGGGATAGCATAGAATATAGCGAGAGAACTTTTAAAACTAAAAAAAAAGTTTGAGCTATAATTGAAGTTAGTAACAGTGAACACTGCAAACTCTAATTTATTAATATACATTTGTGATTGTTTAGTTGTGTCATTTAAACTGATCGATCGAAAAATCCATATTCTTTAAACGTTTTCCTTTAATTTAATCACTTCCGTCAATACTTTCATGTATGATGGGAAGCATTATCTTCATCTTTTAAATTTCAATTATTAATTATTCAGAAATTTTATTTTCATTCAGTTTTCATTTTTTTTCTATGTTTGAGAATTTTCATGTCCTAGCATTTAATTTATGTCTCTGCCTGTTTTCCCTCAACCACTGTTCTGAAATGTGTGTTTTCGATATTAATTTTTAAATTTATAATTTTTATAACTTTCAATTTAACCTTTTCATCCAATTTTAATACTTTAAAACAATTTTTGCCAATTTAAGCTGAAAAAAAATTCAAGTATTTTCTAGATTAATTTCATCCTAATTTTAAATCTTCTGCATTGAATATGGCTTCTAAAAAGTTTTAAGCTGTTGAGTATAAGCATTATTTTAACATTTGTTTGTATTATTCTTTATTAAGTGCTCGCTTTGTGTAGATTCTGGTTGATTATGGCTAAATCAAGTCAAAAGTAGTGCCAGAGTGCATTGAAATTAAATATATGTAAAAATTTAAACAGAATCTTTTTCTCATACCTATTTGAATTAAATACCATAAACCACATGGATCTTCTTCAAGCATTAAGTTTGTCCATAGATATAACGACTTGACTTATTCACTAGCACTCGAATTTCAGAAAGCAAATGTTTACGCAATCCTTCGAGCACAGGTGATTCACAGAGAGGAATTCACAAATATGATTATACTATACGTCTATTACATGTGCGTGCATATTTTACTTTAAGGTAAATATGTATACGTTTTATATTAAACCTAACTTAAACACTATTATTAGTGCATCAGTGGCGACTCGTCAGAGGAGGCTACGAAGGCTAGGCCTTCCCTATTATTTTTAATAAAATAAATAGCGTTTATTATGTATTAAAATAATGTTTTGCATTGCCTGTATACCAAAATAAAGCAATTTTGCAAAAAAAACATATTTTTATTCAGTACTTAATCGAAAACTGCAAACAAATTTCCTTCCTATAATGCATTGAATTTTACTGGGGGCGCTATAATACGAAGCGAGGAAGCTAATCATAAATTTAGCTTCGCCCCGATAATTAATGCCATCATTGAAATTAATGCGTCCCCGTAAGTGCATGTGCACTTTATACTGTGAATACGTATGATCGGAGGCTTGCCTCCTAGGTAAAATCGTATAAGATCAGCATATTATCATGATTTATCGGTCGTAAAACGTTGGCACGCAATTGGCCATGCAACCCCCAGTACTAATAAAAAGCTGAAGAAGTTGTGTTAGGCGAGTTTTGTTAGATTATGTACAATAAATGGATAAAATAAACGAAGTTAGAAGCTGCGAAAATATTATCGACAGACATTTACCTTTTCATATCTTTATGGTAGAATTTTAATTTAGGTACTGTTATATTTATTGTTAGTTTGCTAAGAGTTTGTTATTGTTTTTAGAGTTTATTTTAAGCTTTTACCACCATTTTTACCTATCACCTCATCCATTTTCCACTTTTTTCAATTTTAATTCTACACTTATGATATAATAATAACTATAAAAATATGATTTATTGACTGAGAAGAGTTACCTATTTAGCCTCCCTTGCACAAAAAGTCACACACCAATTGTGATTATACCTTATTAGCTAAAAGTACTCGTCTTGCATATATTATAATAACAGTATTTTATTTTCCAACAGGTGATAGATCCAAGTACAGGAAAAGACACATAAGAAAAGAAAACTAGCTTATTTTCTTCGATTGTCTCTTGTCATTCTTTGTTTTTCTTTAATTAATTATTGTAAACGATTTTTAGCACTATTCTGTAGGACACTCCCGTTAATTTCGATGTTCTAACTGTCTGTCTCTCTTTGTTTTAGTCTCATATTTCGCACTCTTTAAATTATTGTATACAATCAGAAATATCTGCTGTGTTTCAGTGCCCCAATGATTTCTGGCACTATCAACATCGTCAGCAAGTTAGTTAATTAGGCGGAAGAGGTGTTTAATGTTTAAATATCATTATACAACTTTTTTTAATCCAATTTCAAGTATATATGATGTGTTAAAATTTAATTGTTTGCTTTAGAATAATGAGATAAATAACATACGGCTGTATCTAATAAATAGGGTAATAATAAGTATGGAATGCTACTTTTAGAAACTATATTTACTATGATATAAAATAATAGCACGCAACTAACATTACACCTATATTTTTATCATCATTATCATGTTCAAATACAAATATGTATACAGATGATGGCCAATTTTACGTTATTTCTAATTCCATTTGTAAATATTTTCCGAATATATTAAATATATTGCATATTTCATCGTCCATAACGGGCTTTAATATATCACACACGCATTAATATGCAGAAATACCTGCACACATTTTGTAAAAGCTAGGTACATAATAAATGAATTAAATTTTCCCATTTATTTGTTTAATAAATGCAGGTAAATTTTTCCCTATCACGTTCACTAATAGACTGTAATGTTATACTAGATAAATTTCAACCATCGTACATTAAAATTTAACAAAAATATATTTTATACATTCCTGCACTCAAAGTATTACAAAACAAAATGCATTTTTAAAACGTACGAAGTATGGATCGTTATAGACATTTGCAGTAGTCATCCACTTAGCGACATTAATCCAGTAGCAGCTAGCAATAAACGGTTTTATGGGTCAGGTATAGTGAATTGAAGCCGTAATGGCCTACAACACGAAACATCAAGTTGTAATTGCCCCTCAGTGGTTAACCGCAAGGAGCACGCCATCGCATAAAATGGTATGTTGTGCACCCACTTCCCTAATTAAGATTGTGATTCTGTATTTACAAGTAGCGCTAACAAAATCTGATTGAGTGAATTTTAATGAAATTTAGTATTTGAAATGAAAATTACTAAGGCGCTATTATGGCTAATTGTAGCTGGAAGCGGAACTACGTTTGAAAGGTTAGAGCGTAACTTTATATTGCCAATTTACTCAAGTACACACCTTAACGTGTGCTTTTTAGTTTAAACATTTTGGCTTTAATATTATGAGTATTTGCATATGTTGCAGTGCTTTCTTACCTACCACAATCACAATGCTGCACCGCTGATTATATTTACTCCACAAACCGTTTTTAAAATATGAAGTATCTCACTTTTTCTTTCTTGATTGACCTTTTCCTTTATTTTAGTTTTTCTCTTTTTCCTTAGGAAATCGGTCGGATTAGAGATAGGATTATGTCAGGATAGTGAAACTTTATTCGTTGCTCTAACTTGACCAATATCCCAGGAAAAGGAAGAAGATATATATATCTAGTTTACAAAATAAAAGAAAACTATATAGATTGATAAATTGTTCCTTGACGATAATTTTGTCTATGTTTCTTTGTGGTAATCTTGGTCACTGCGGCGACCTGAGACCGATAAGTATATATAAGAAATATCTTTTATTGTATGACATGTTGCCTCAAACTCAATTTGGTTATAGAAAACAATACAGCGTTAACACTGCTTTGATGTGTGTTATGGATGACATCATTATGTTGTTATCATGTTGTTTTTATTGTTCATCAACGATTTGCCCGCACAAATTAGTTGTAACGTCTTAATGTTCGCTGATGATGTGAAATTATTCTCTTCTATAAACTCAGTGGATGATTGTGTTACATTGCAGTCTGATTTTCTTGCCATGGTGGATTGGTGTTCTTCTAATAAACTTGATCTGAATATCTCAAAGTGTAAAATTGTTTCTTACACTAGAAAAAAGAATTCAATACATTTTGACTACGTACTGAATTCTACCGCTGTTAGCAGGTATGAGGCTGTATACGATCTAGGTATTTATTTCGATCATCAATTGACCTTCAATGAGCACATCCGGGTGGTGGTAAATGCAGCCAATAAAATGTTGGTGTTTATTTTGCGAAACACGAGATCATTTACCAATCTATCCACTTTAAAGGTACTATATTTTTCTCTAGTGCGCTCCAAATTGGAATATGCTTCTCTCAAATGGAATCCCTATTATAATAGATACAAATCCTTTGTCGAGGCTGTTCAAAGGAAATTCTTAAAATATCTTTGGTTTAGGAGTCACCATATTTACCCTTTTCGCGGCTTTCCATATGAAACATTACTTTCCGCTTTCTTTATGGATTCCCTGGAGACGCGTTGTAAGAATGCCAACTTAACGTTTCTCTAACTTCTTCATAACCAGATTGACGCCAATCAGCTTTTATCTGGGTTAAATTTTCATGTCCCTCGTTTATCGTCTCGCAACAAACTGACCTTCTATACCGATTCTGCAAGAACTAATTTAATGCTTCGCTCACCACTTACATTCATCTGTGCAACATATAATCGGATTTGTTTTAAGTGTGATATTTTTCACTGTTCCCTTCAGGAGCTTCTTTTATCAGACTAATTTCATTCTTTTTTCTCCCTTTTTAAATTTAATTTTTTTTGTAAGATTACTTTAAATCCTAGTTGTATAAGTTAAAAATGTTCTATTAATTTGTTACTTGCATGATCTTTGCTTTAGTGTTGTAACGTTATATTGGTTTTTATTTCTTGCGTATTCGTACAGTAGTTTCTGTACTATTTTTTTTCTCTTTTTTTGTATTTTCACTACCGCTGTAATTTGTATTTGTTTTTGCCTTGTAATTGGCTGCATGCTGTTTGGCAAATAATAATAATTATTATTATTATTTTATTTTATGCTCCACACCCTAAATAAGGATGGGGTTGAAATATCCCAGCCGGGGCATATTGCCAACGGATGAGATTTGACGTTTGGATTATGTATATTGTAGCCTGATGTTTTAAAGTACAACATCGGGAGATCCAGTACTATTATTCGTGGAAGGTCTTACGCACTATATGACATGCTTCTAAAATGACGGTCTTTTGAAGTAACTTAAAGAGGTGTTGAGGGAGTTGGAGCAGTTTCGAGGCGCTGTGCAAGTTCCTCGGGATTTCTCCGGTGGCGCCAATGATGATGGGTATGACGGTGACTTCATTTTGTAGCCAGGTGTCTTTCACATCTTGTACCAGCGGTAAATATTTCTCTATTTTTTCTCTATGTTTAGTACTAATATTTGCAGGGGCCGGGACAACAACATCAATAAGGTAAGTAGTTTTTTTTGTCTATTAGGGTAATTGTAATGTCTGGCCTATTATGGGCCACCGTTCGATCGGTAAGTATGGTCCTATCCCAGTATATTTTAACGTTATCATTGTCAATTACGTTGGACGGGGTATATTTATAGTATGGGGCAGATTCAATATCCTTGTCATATAGACGAGCCAACTCACTATGTATAATTTTCGCCACGTTGTTATGGCGGCGTAGGTATTCCGTATTGGCCAGGCGCGTACAGCCAGTTAGGATGTGCTCTATTGTCTCGCTCCGGTCCTGACATACTCTGCACAGGGTTGTGGTGACGGAGGGGTCCTTAAGTATATACTTCTTATATGTCCTTGTTGGTATGACCTGATCTTGGATCGCTAAAGCAAATCCCTCCGTTTCCGGGAAAATATTGCCATACATAAGCCACTGGAATTCTGGTCCATATGTTCGTCTTCCAGTTTGTGGATGTAGCGTCCGTGCAGCTCTTTCGCCTTCCACTGCTCGATGTTCTGGCTATTAGGGACAACTTGCGTCCTTGGTTCGTATTGTGGAGACGCCAGATTTAGGGGAGTCAGAGCCCTATCTGCCTCTGTTACTGCCCTATGCAGAGCCGAAGTATTGCATTTTTCTTGGAAATACATACGTAGTCCATTTATTTGGTTGTAATATGCATTTTTTATATCGATGACACCTCTTCCGCCGTATTTCCTCGGTAGATGGAATCTCTCAACTGAAGCTCGGGGGTGGTGCGCCCGGTATTTCGTGAAGAGAACTCTTACATCACGATTCATCTGATCTAACTCGGTAGAAGTCCAATTAATGACCCCAAAAGAGTATAGCAGAACCGGGATAGCGTATGTGTTAACGGCAGTGCTTATGTTTCTGGCCGATAGTTTCGTTTTTAGTATGTTTGTAATTCTTCTGTTAAGTTCTGTTGTTAATTTATCTTTAACTAATTTCTTATCTACCCCTCTGTTCTGTTCCATTCCTAGGTACTTGTACACTTCATATTCTTCCATATTCTTTATAATTTGTTGAAATTCTTCTCCCCCTCTTGATGATAACGGATACCTGGTAGCCTCCACCCATTTGCCCCTTCGCATGCAGTTGGTTCTACATTTCTCTAAGCCGAATTCCATGCGGATATCCCTGGTGAAGACCTCCGTTCGAATTATTATTATTATTATTATTATTATTATTAAGGCAATTGATAAAGGCAATCATACCCTTTTATGTTTGTTTGATTTCTCGAAGGTCTTCGACACTATTAATCATGACTTAATGTCGGTAATATTGCCCTACTTTGGTTTGACGGGTATTTCTGTCAGCTTGTTGCATAATTACCTTATTGGAAGAACTCAGTGTGTTCGTATTAATAATCAAATTTCTTCGTATTTGCCCATAAAAATCCGGTGTCCGGCAAGGGTCTATTTTAGGTCCCCTTCTAAATACAATTTACACATCCAATTTTGTTAGATATATAAACAAGTGTAAATACTGTTTTCACGCTGACGACACACAGCTATATTACTCATTCCCTGTTCAGGAGATTGATAGCACATTTAAATACTGTATCTAGAGAACATTCTTTGTACTTGAATTCTGGAAAAGCAAACCTAATCCTATTTGGTCCTAGAAAGGTCTGGAAGTGGTTTGGTGTATCCCTCTAAGGTAAAAATTGTCATTGATGGTAGCAATATTCCGTTAAAAGGTACCTACTGTTAAAAATATAGGGGTTTTATTTACTTGATGATAATTTAAACTTTGCTAATTATGTTAATGAACGTGTCAGGAGATCATATGCTGCTTTGAGGATGATTTATGCTAATAGAGGTTTTTTGTCTCAAAAAAATGGAAAACGGATTGTGTGAATCATTGGTCTTATGCCATACTGTGACACTCTAAATGATTTTTGTATTACATCAAATGGTATTCGTAAAATTCAAAAAGTACAAAACTCTTGTCTCAGATTAATTTTTGTATTAGACGTTGCTCGTGAATATCGCATAAGTTGTCGGAGGTTGGATGCTTGAATGTGAAGTATCGTAGGCTCCAGCACGCGGCCATGCTATTTCACTCTATTATACTTACCCAGAAACCGGCCTTTTTGTGCAGAAATATCACTTTAAAGACTAACGTCCACAATGTAAATGTTTATTTTAAGGGAATACTAACTCCTCCAATACATCACTCCGCACAGTTCAGTAGATGTTTTACTTATCACATAGCGTGTACATACAATAATGTTCCAGTGGATATGAAAAAAGAACGCTCATTAAATGTATTTAAGAAGAAATTACGTCAGAACCTATTTATTAGATAGCAGGGTGGATAGTTTATACTTTTACATTTTTTGTGAGGTTGTCGTTTACCTATTGTTAGTTTGAGTTTACTTTTGAGTTACTTATATATACATTTATTATTGGTAAATTAAATTGAATGGGGTTAAGTGGAAGAATGGATGCTGCTATGTAGCAGTAACTGAACTCCGCCTTTCTCGTTGTACGACATATATAATTATTGTAATTTTTTTTATACGAAAACGAGTAACCGAAGAGCCTGAAGAAAAATAACATGCGATAAGGAGCAAATGTTGTTTTATATAATGAATTCAGGAAAACACAAAGGGAAGCATCAACATCAGGTTTAGATTCCATACACAAAGATTGTTTTGTTCTCGATTTACATGAATGTTTATTTGTTTCCGATGTTCCCTCTTGAAAAATTCATTTATCTCGATGCGGAAGTCAATTTCACCCCTGGAATATCGATATCGTTTTGATCTGTACGCCGTGCTACCCCCGACATGGGTCGTCTCTCTGTGTGAGAACTACCGCGGACCGTCGGTCGTTTTGTCGTGTTGTTATGGTACGGCGAAGATTGACAGCTGACCCCGCAAACCGTTCGCCACGGAGTCAATGGGACCTAAAATTTGACCTACTTGGGCGTCCCTCGTGTCACGCCATTGTCAACGCGCGTGTCATGCTAATACGAAACAAGTGTAATTTATCGCCGTAATCATTGACGGCGCTCGAATAAATTACCTTCTGTAAATCATGCAAAGCGCACGCCCATGTGAACGTCTCTTTGATTTATACGGCTCTAAAAGTGCGTTTACATTTTTCGTGTCTCCATCCAATGATTTCAATGAAAAAAATTGTCGACTTCTTCCTCATCCAGGAAGAAAAATGTTTTGATTTGCCCTAGCGCTTCAGTATTTCAAAGTAGTAAGTTCCCGTATTTTCCTCACTTTTGTAATTTTTATCCGTGCAATATCTATAGTTCAGTAATGCTATACGAAAGGAAATAAATAATTGATAAAGATATTAAGGAAATTATCGAGAAAAATAGATAATAGTAAGGGAAATAAATAATGATAAAAAATGTGATATCTTGTTGAGATCGTGTTACAACACTGAGAAAAAGGATTGTTTAAAACAAAAAAATATTTTCTGTCAAACAACTCTTCTATTTGTGTATTCTCAACAGGCATTATCCAAATACTCGGAAATGTTTAAACTTATTGACACAAAAATACGTGTTTCTTCTTTCAAATATTTTTTATGATTTGGAATTTTTGCAGTGCACGCGTTGAATGAAATTGGTTTTTTGCAACAAATACATGGACGGTTTTAACTAAATCAGTCATCGTGTTTGCATAAAATACTAGCAGTATTTTATTCAATCGACAGTATATGTTGTATTAAATATTATAAAATATTCTTCCAATGCAAAACAATATATTTCTGAGGAAAGATTGGTGTTGGTGGTAAGTAAGCCAAAGGTTGCGTTTTTGCAGCTGATACACGCAAACGAACTTTTGCACATAGCAAAAATACTTTAATGTTAGTTTCATAATCTACTGATACCAAACAAGAAAACAATTAAGTTTTACATTAACGATCTCAAGAAAGCTGTGAACTTTTGTTTATAACCCATTCCGAAAGTAAGTAGTTTAAAGCAAAATTATATTTATTTGGTAAGTACAGTTAAGTTAGGCAAGCAACCACGAATTCAGAATGTTGATAGTGTTTAAGGAATATGGAATTTGTATATTTTTTTTCTGAAAGTATTTATTCCTTCTATTACTACCGTAATTGTTAGTAAAGATGTAAATACGCTTTCGAGCCCTAACTAATTGAATTTCAAGTGAGATTATGCTAAAATACGAAATAAATATCTGTCAATGAAGGGTAATTTGTAACTTTACACAGGGAAATTTAGCTAAACCCGGTTAAATGGAACTAGCAAAAATGATAAATGTGGGGTAAAATCAGAAAAAAAAATACAATACTGCATAAAAGATTTTTGTTTTATCCTCTACAGAAATACACAACGTTTACCAAAAAAATTGGCGCTAATCAGGGGTAATCCTATAAGCGGGTGCGAGCTGCTGCCTACGTCAAGCTTGGAGTATGTTAAAATACTTTTCGAACCTAAGTAGTTCTATCAATTATTGCGGTAACGTTTTATGTTCTTTTCATATTGATTAAATGATAAGGGTATAATTGTTTCATCATTTATGTGGCGAAGGTAATTCGAAAGAAATCTCCATCTGATAATCGATGACAAACACTCGCGCGTTGTCATAGTTATAGAAATTTTATTCATCCATGTAAAAACTGCAAATGTAAAACAGTTTCCTCTAATAATCAAATTCAAATTTCCCACAATTATTTTTAATAATTCAAACATACATCTATCAAAATAAGTGTAATGAATTATAAAATCGTATGTAACATCATATTTTTAAGTTGGAGTTACTGAAAAAATGCGGAAAATTTAAATTTCGTTATTTGGGAAGGCACTTGCCACGGCATTTAATGAGTTTTGGAATATTTTCTTTAATACTCAAATAAATCATTGGATCACTGCTCTATACGAAAATAGACGGCCACCCATAACTATCTGCTTTCAAGCATGCAAATCCATCCCCAGACTGTCGCACAGCAAGATACTGGCTGCAACAATTTTCGTCAACTTGTAAGGATATCGACTGCAAGCATAATAAACATATGCACCGTAAAAGACTAATTAGCAGCCTACTTTGCCGTGCATGTTATCTAGTAGGCGAGACGCGGGAGCTCATTTTATGTGACTCTCCGGCGCTTGCCCAACTTAGAGATTCTATTCTGGCAGAGCTCTAGCCCAGCACTGGCGACATCAACACCTCACCTGCTGCACTGCTCGAGTTTATTCTCCGCTTGGGTTGGCCCGGGTAGGCCGCGGTAGTTTGAACTTACGACAAATAAAATTATTATTGTTATTATTGTTATTACTGTTTTCCCTTGCTCCAACTTACGAGTGCGCATAAATTGTATCGATCCCATTATTACGCTGATTCACCAGTACAGTATACAAATAGTTTTTCTTTTTTATTTTCGGTATTTTATATGATTTCACGTGGTCATACCTTCGTTAATCACAGCTTAAAATGATCCAAGCGATTACTAAAAGATCTAAAAAAGCGCATATCTCGACATTTCCACTAGTATGCTTCCATAAGGCTGTAGAGAAAATAAATATAGATGGAGATATAGATTAAGTAGATCCTATTCCTTTTAAATACAATATAAATTATATTCACTTTAGGAAAATATATTAAACACAAAAGCTCGTTGTTAGATTTTTATCTGCATTTAAGAAAGATTATTTTGTTTCCCTTCAATTCCTTTTTGGTTATCCTTCTAGTTCTAACTCTCTAAATTGGAACTTACAAATTCTACTCTACCATTCGATATAGCATTATTTCTCTTTATGAAAAATTGGCTCTGGATTTTTTGTTATTACTAACAAGAACTAAACAAGATACCATTTTCTTATTATTTTCTGCTCTGAACCAAAAACGTAGCAATCATCTCAAAAAAATCTTCCAGTTTTGCTAGTAATCCCTCGCATAGGAAATTTAATTAATTGTTACATCTGAAAAGCACAATTCACGGATCGATACGTTAGAAAGAAGCAGGTAGAAACGATTTGCGAGCCCTTCGAGTCAATTGAAACTAAATGGTTTAAACTGCGCCCCTTTTTGTACCTCCAAATACCTAGCGCTTGTATTCGGGTCTACCCGGGCTCCAATTTGAATTTAATCCTTAAATATAAGTCTTTGGTACTGACGACGGCGCACAAGCGCTTTGATTTTTATACTTAAATTGTCGTGAAACCTTTTGTATCTTTTATGGAAGCACTGAAAGCGGACCCTTTTTTCGATATAATTGAGTGCTGCACGTCTGATATTCGTTTCTCAGGCAGGCGATAGATAGACGGGTAGGATACAGGTATGTACATTCGTGCAATTTTATTGAATTGTGCTATTCGGCCCGTAAATTAGAAATGGAAATCCCTTTGTCTAGAGCGTATTTTCCGATGCCTGCCGAATAATGGAGTTTAAAGGGACGAGTAATTGTCAGAATACTTTTTGCCGTTATTTTTGATGAAGTGAAAATTTCTTTTTGAGGGAAAAAGGGCGATTAGTTCACAATATATCCGAGGGTAAGTGGATTCGTTTGTAACAATACCATCTATTGTTCTTTTGATGTATGTATGTATATGATGTCAACGCTCGATATATGTTACTACAATGGAGTCATGAATGGAAAATAAAATCACACACATGATTTTAACGAAAGGTGAAACGACGTTTGCACGAAATTGATTTTAACTTTTATTAAGGGTGAACAATACCAGCACAGTTGTCAGACATCAGTAACAAAGTTTGACTAACTAAATAAAAGAATAATATTCTATTTCAGTATTTATTAACATTATTACATATGTTCCTATATCAATATTTTAGTAATACCTAGGCAAGAAACCGCGAATAATTATAAAGTTAATTATATATAATATAACTGTTTTGACAGCCTAAAATTGCGTAACAAATACTATAGCACTTTATATAGTACGAACTTGAACCCAAAATGTTCCAGAAAATAATCAAGCACACATAAAGAATGCAGCATCTCGTGAAGGATTATTTGATGGGTCTTCCGGTATGGAAACAGTACAGCCCAGTTGTGCAACACATCCATTTACAATACATTTTGAAACGTAAAAACAATACGTATCTATCTTTCGCTTGAATTATTTAACACATACCGCAATAGATATCTTTAATCCAATTCGATTTATTTTACTAACAAGCACGCGAACGCTGCGCCAAGTGCGTTTAACAGTTTATTGGCACTAGCTGTTCCCTTATTAAGTTAGGCCAGAAGATTGTGTTTTGCTTATTTCTGTCCTCATTTCTGCATTATTTACCGCTACCATTTGATTGTTTTTACAACGTTGCCAATTGAGTAACCTGTCGGAATTCTTCGGTAACGCCGAATATTACCACCAGAGGCAGCACTTCACGACGAAATATTCCTCTTTTTATTTTCTATAGTATAGGTTATGTCGTATTTTAAGTTATATTTTTACAGAAATGCTTAAAAATGTGGCCAATGTTACTAAAGAATTCTTTCTTCGTTTTTCCAAAAAACAAAATAAAATTCCTAATCGTGTCTTTACCAATAAACTATAATTTCATTTCGAAGCACCCTGCTAAAAAAAAGGATTCCATGTTAAGTTTTTGCCTAATTTCAAAAACTGAATTTCGTACGCTATCCATCACTCTTAATAAGCATTTTAAAGTGCAGTCAGTGATTATGTGTATTTCAGATAAGCCATAAAGACAGCCTGTTCTCAAACAGGATCGTAACAGAGCTTATAAAAGTTACATAGAAGTAACCTTAGAAGGTGTAGCCTGCAAGATTTCAGCGAGTTTGATCAAGGATTATAGATGGCAACGGAGAAAATAGTAAGAGACTGTTAAATCGGTTTTGGAAAAACATGACAATTGTAGATCAGGTCCACACTGTGAGAAGAACTCAAGAAGAAGGTATAAATCATCAGATCGTATTTTGTGCAATATTTATAGATTCTACAGAAGCTTATGGTAGTTTATAAAGAACAAAATTGTTTTAGATCTTTGAATTGTTTTTTTGTCTGTCAAAAAAACTCTTAAAGTTCATAAAATTCACATCAAATAGTACAAGTTTTTGTGTGAACAACAGATTCGGGAAGGATAATCAACTTTCAACTATTCTGTTTAACTTCGTGCTTGAATATATTCTAAGAAAAAAATTGTAATCAAATAACAATCCTGCTTTGCCAACAGAGCATTAATGTTCTGAATATGTTGATGATATCACATACAAAGCACATAGCACACACAAAAACAAAACTTTTTTCAAAAATTCTTAAAAAGAGGCAACCAAGGTGTGGCTTAAAATCGATGGTAGAATAGAAAGTAAGTGGAAATGGGAAAACTATCACCTATAGGTTGCAAAAAAAGGTAATGATAAGAGAATATAAATTAGCACAATGGAAACAGAAACAGCAGACAGAACAGTTTAAGTAGTGATAGAGAAGAAAATGCGAAATTGGAAAAAGGCAAGTTAATATATTAAAATGTATAAAAGGACCATCAGTTATATTAGCAAGTGACGCTTAAAACCTAACAAAAAGTATGGATATAAAGTTAAGGATTTAAGAAAGAAAGATGCTAAGAAGGAAGAAAGAAAAAAAAATAGTGGAATTTGATAGAGGAAAAAAAACCAGGATGGGCAAAACAATATCATATAAAAGTAGTCGACATGAAGGTATGAGGTAATTATATTAAAAGAACAGCAAGATTAGAGTAGGAAGCAATCTTCAAGTGAGCAACGTATAGTAGCCGAGGAAAATAGGGTAACTTACTTTGTCTTTTGCATGACATTTCCACCTCTAGGTACTGCTAGAAAAACAGGAGGTTTTTGGTATCCGAAAACTGGTACGGTGGTACCAGAACTACCCCTCCAATATATTTTTAGGATGGTTATAGATGGCGTGAGTTGGTGTTTGAGCTAGTTCCATTGTCTATTGAATTGTTTAGATCTGACGTTTTGACAGTGTCTCTACTGTCATCATTAAGGTAACCCTGATAAGGGCTGTCGTTTGCCAATTCCAAAGTTGGCGATAGAAATACATTCACTCTCAAATATAAATTGCCCATGTGTTTGTTTTGTAGTGTGCAGTTTATACACTACTGTACAATACAAATGTAACAATCAGGGCTACCCTGATGACGATCGTAGGAACACTGCCAAAACGTCGGATCTAAACAATCCAACAGGCGATGGAAATAGTCCAAACACCAGGCTTAATTCCTTTGAATCGTGGAGTACCTTGATCCATTTGGGGCCGCTCCTTTTCTCCCTGTACGTAAGTGATCTATAAAAATTACTTACCTACTAAGCAGTATATGCCTCTTCCTCAGTCCAGAGAGTAGTGGCAAGAATCACCGAGACAGAGACAGGCAAAAGAGTTCCTAAAGGATCAGAGGCCTGGATTTATTAGAGATCTACTGAATAAAGAGAGAAAGGCTGTCAAAATGATAGTAGGTCTGCTGACTGGTCACTGTAGTCTAAATAGGCATACGTACAACATAGGCCTGCCAGATGACGCAACTTGCAGATTCTGCCATGAGGGGGAAGAAACACCAATTAATGTGCTATGCCAATGTGAAGGCCTCACGAGCACAAGGTTTTTAGTAATAGGCATGGAGAACTTCAAAGCTAGTAGCTACATAAAGAAGCCGCTCTCAAAGATGATAGGCCTAATTAAGAGGGCAAAATTAGAGAGCGTCCTCTAGGAAAAATGGGATCGCAATAGATCTGAAAAGGTCACGGTGAAACAAGTCCATAAGCCACCCTAATCCTAATCTAATCTAATATAATATGCCTTTTCCACGTCGATAATCTGACTATAATGCAGAATCGCGCCTCAAATGCAGAAAATATTTGATAATTTAGAAATCTGATTCTACAATAAATCACTAATCATGTTAAAGTAAAGCTAAAATAATTACATATATAAAATCACCTCCTTTGGCTTTGGTTTGCAGATATTATTACCGGTAACTTCAAATACCAAAAACAAAATTTTCTAAAGCAAATCATTTATTTTAAAGTTGCATAGATTCTTATTATATTATGTAACTAATTACAAGTTTGCATGTGACATGTGTTGAAACTCGACACAGACTTAAATTACTGTGATATTAAGACTGGTTGCAATTGCATGCGGTAAGCGTTGTTATTATGCAATTAAATCCTTAATAAAAACAAAGGAAATTACAATGGAAATTAGACAATTACATCCCATAGCACAATGTGTATACAATTCATAGCGATACTATATTTAACTTGCTGTAAATTAAACCAACATTATTAATTAGGATATCGTCAAGCATATTATTCGTTACTAGTTTCCAAAACAATACCGTTTTCACGCAAGCATAAAGACTCCTACCCACATAAATTGCACCTAAAGCATAGCATAATTAATCTTAATTTGATCTTCGTAAGGTTTATAACACACGGTTCAACACAAACTGGATGGTGAATGCATTTATCTATACAAAGCATGCTACGTTGTTTGTCTATCATTATTCTTTGAACAGTCTTCCTTATGTGTTTGTTTTTATAGGATATAAAAGCTTAAGGCCCTTACAATAATTGATCGAACAGTACTTCTTTTATATGTATAGAATATAATCGTATGTATCCATAGAACACGTTATCTATTATTGTATCATCTATGTGGATGCCTGCTGCATGGTTTCGAATTGTTAATTAATAATTGCTTCATATACTTGATAGATTGTTGTTAGTTGAGATGTGTTTTGTAAATGTGTATACTTATATATTGACAAGGTATTTGGCCTTAATTTAATACAGTTTTTTTTGTTTTAAAAGTGAAAGTCACTGACAGGTTCTTCGTTAACTCCATTAATGACGGATATTTATTTATTAAAACTAGGCTTAAGCAATACCTCTGCAAGGACAAATATATTCAGTATTACAAGGAAGTAATTGAGAACGGAAACCTTAAAATAGATTAACGTTTTTATGTTCCCCGGACAATCTCAAAAAATAAGCCGTTATTGCAGTTTCTTTAAATTTATACTACATTCTTACCTTATCTGGTAAAATCAGTCCTCAACTTTTTACCTACAGGTGCCCGTATATAAATAAGTATTGAGCAAGAATCTGCCGGGATTTAAACCGGTCCTTATTTTATCGCGCTGCTGGATCATGCATTGCGGATCGAATTAAACACTCGTCGCTAATTGTAAGGAAATTCTTGCTACTTAATACGGTGGATCATACCCAAGGTTAATCGCATCGTTTGGCATTATACAAGGGGATGCTGTGTAAGCCTTTGATCAGGTTAATACCTGTTCCAATTAGGACGTAAACTGAGTTTAATTTCGATTGAGAGGTTTATCACACTCGGGTGCGTCATGTGTAAGTGATCTTCAAACACAGCACTACGTTTACTAAAATAACAGTCAAGAAAGAAATAAATGAATATACTTGCTTGTCTGAAAAATGCTTTAATTTCTTTATTGTTTTGGGAAGATACTTAATATGAAAAAAGAAATCAAGCTAAATTTATTATTTAAGTTATATTGTAAAGTACTGAGCTATTGAATTATAAAATTTTGTATGCGATGAATTGATATTTGTGGAATGCAATGCGCACACACAGAAAACGGTTTGTTTGAATGGACAAAATAATCTTGTTGGTTTAATTATCACAATCAAAATTTTATTTAAATTAGCTAAATTGTATTCATTAATTTTAATATATATTTGTATTAAATAAATATTTGGTTAAATTAACAAATACTATGTTTGTTCCAGTAATGTTTTTTGAAATTAAATTTATAATTGTCCATACTGACACACTTGAGAAAATAATGGCTTTTGTCAATAAATAATCCAAAACTTTAGTTTTACGTCGATTAAGGGGATCACTACATAATTTGAATTTAATGGAAAATCATATGGATAATCGACAACAGACAAGGAACATTTTCTCAAAGATGCGCGAACCGATTTGTTTCAAGATTTCTAAGCATGTTAAGTAACGTTATTTAAACACACTGAATGAGGGATAAAAAATATTAAGAACTCAATAAGAAACTTAGGATTTACTTGCGTTGCACTTTTTGGATCCTTTCATTTCTGGTTTTTGATTGTTTTTACGCAAACTACGCTTTATTTAGTAAAATTCCTCACACAGTAAACTCTTTAGACGATTCTGAATCTACTCAAAAAAAAAAGACAATAACTAGCTCACTTGAACACGAATGGAGAAAATATTCCCTAAAGGTTGAAAAACGTGATTTTACAGGAGAAGAGAAAATACAAAAAAGCCCACAATTGGCAGCTTTCGCGATCGTGGTCAGCAATAGTTATTGTTACTAACTTAAATTCATATACTTAGCCACTGACACTAGGTAAATAGTTAACATAGTTCTTCAGCGGATCCGCTGAGGAATTGTCTCAATAATTGGCTGCGTCCCCAATTTCCGCGGCGCCAAAGAAGCTTTTCCGCCATCAGGTGTTAGATTTGATGTATTCTTAGTGTACACCACAGTGGCGGCTCGTGAGTTATGAAAGAGGGCGGGCACAATATAAGAACTTGCCTATTTTTTTTGTACATAAAATCAATTTTTCATGCTGGAAAGACGTGTATGACCTTGTTGTAAAAATGCGTTCAGTCGATCTTCTCACATTGTGCTTTTTATAAGTTTTAATGCGTTGGAGGGTGGAAAAACATCGTTCACATACTGCTGTCGACATGGGGTATGTCATGTACAAATAATATCCAACAGTTTATATGTTTCCGTCAAACCTTTTTTTGAGTTGTTGTGTGTTATGAACACTAAAAGCGGCAAAACACCACCTACATCTACGTCACACTTGTCCTCACGCTCATAAATTACTGAAAGTTCACTTTTCAATTTTACGCTGTCCAACATAGGATAAGATTTCATTTTTTCTTATCTAAACATAATTAACCGACGCAAAATATGACGATTTTTTTTCACATCTTCGTTGTACTTAATTTTATGTCACAAATAAGCACTGTCTAACTATTCACGTATGTCCACTTTGCCTAGAACATTAAAATCCACGCATGCATTCATGTGAGAAACGGAATTTTCGTGTTTCTTTGCTCTCTCTGCGATATGCTTTAAATCGTTTAACCTTTGTTTATTCCACGCACTGACCTCTTTCTTAAAAATTAGGCAGATAAAACAAAATAGTTTATTTGTTAGTGAACATCCGCACATCCACTCATATTTTTATTAAATACTCTATTGTAAGTTCGAGTTTTACTTGTGGAAGTGTATTTATTTGAAGATCAGGAATAGGCCTTCATTTCTTTTTAATTAAAAGTTTTTCCTCAAATGAGAGCGGGTTTTTTTTTAAGATTTTGCACTCAATTAACTTCCATCTTTAATAATAAACGTCACTTCAAGCCCTTGAAATCACACATGCCCGGTACGCGTTGAAAACGATGCAGTCGCTGCGAATGCAAGACGAAGATAAACGAAGCCGTCCGATTCATACTCCAAATAGGTACATCGGAAAGAGAGCCCCGGAACACAGTTCGCATCGCATAGCGTTCGCATATACGCTAGCGTCTGTGGTGCGATAGGAAACTTTGATACCATCGCGGCTAAAAAGCGATTTTTTGGACCCAAATTACCATTTTCTGTTTCCATAACCTATCTGACAACTTTAAAATATTTACTTGTGTTTTCCCTACTTAACTTTTATATATTTCATTCTTTTATTTAATATTTAATAGACGCCTACGTCGTTGTAGCATATTCTTTCAAATTGAAAAAAAAATACATAGAAAAATTATGTCCACCTTAGCTTTATCCACTGAATGTTATTGTAATCTTATCAAGCTTTTTTGCAAGTACTCGCAATAGGGCGTTTATAACCACAGAAGCATTAGTGTTGCATTAAGTATATAATTATGTATTTACAGGTATGATTTATAGACCTTACCAACCACTATATAATTCTCTGCAGTATAATTTTCTGTTTTCTTTTATTAAAAACAGCACCAAACTCGTTATTTAATTCGTATTTTAAAACATGTTTCATCCAATTAACTTTTTTAATATAGGTATCTATTAATAATGCAATGATAAATTTCGTTATATAAATTTATTGTTATGTTCTCATTACACACGAAAACATTTCATTGTCTAAAATATGTTTCCGCAAATAGTTCCATATTATACAATTCCGATAAAAGTTACTTGTATTTACCTCCTGCGTATGTAAAATCCAGCGCATGAATGTACATACGTAACTTACAAATATATGCATATATGCTGTTTATTGAACTGCAAATGGTTCGCGCTTTATTTATACTGGCTAAACTGACAGTTAGACAGAATCATTACGGCAGTTTGTTAAATTTGTAATGTCCGTTGTAAGTACGTGCCATTTAACATCGTGTACGTAACGTTTACAATGTGTGAATATTCATTGTACCAGTATGTTTATAATACACATGTTATGCTAAATGTAGAAAATCGCAATATTTCATTAACGAAATACCGAAATTTATATACGACGCTTTCAAGCTTTTTTTCTTTAGCGAATATGGTGGCGTTTAACTGCACGCGTGAAAGGCGTTGAGAATTCTGGAACATATACCGCTTAAATTTGAAATGGAGATCGTGAATATATAACATGAAAACCAGTTCCAGCGAATAAGCATTGATGAACGGGCTACCGATATTTAGCATAACCAGTTTCAGGTGCGCAAGTGTCGGATAAATATGAATGATATTTTAACAGATGGTTGGTAATATAATGACTGTTATTAAACATCAGAGATTCATTCTCATTGATGTAAATTGAGCTGTTACTATTAATTTAGATATATTGGTCTTAATGGTTCTCTAAGTATTCTTATCACCTATTAAGAAAAAATATTTATGGGTAGAGCTGTGTGAGGGTACAGATTTATACCTGTATTTGACGATTTTTAAGATGTTTGTTTCTATATTTTCGACATCATAGATGTAATCAAAGAAACGCAATTACAATGTCAGATGAGTATCCATCCCTGTTGTGGTTTATTTATAACAATGATGAGCCATCATCCTTTATTTTTACCATGTCGCTTATCACATTTACAAGTTAAATTATTCATAAATCTTTTAAGATAGCCCTTAATTAAACTCACATAATATCTTTAATTTTCAATGGTCTCATTACTAAAATTATTAACCAAATATTTTTTTATTCGAGCAATATCGAACTTGGATACCTGTGAGTATATAACTGCTTTCTTTCGGAAGATTCCTGTGTTCATAAATCTTTATGGATGATTCGCCGACAATTATTGCGTTTAAACTCGCTTTTAATAGCACTTATATATTCTACAGGCCTTTTATCGTGCATTGTGGACAGCTACTTAATTATAAATGCAAATATATAATAAACTTGTAATTAAAGATCTTTCAGCCAACCACTAAATAATTGACTATCATACATGCCATAATAATAATTGACAGAAAACAATATGTCATTTTTATGTTGGATAAATTGCTTATGTTTAAATTCATGAATATATTGGTATCATTTTTGTCCCTTTTATACAGAAATATTTACTTTTGTATAAGATTGTATTAGATCTTTATTTCAATATTACCGTAATAAAGTAACACTTCTATTTACACCTCCAATTACTGAATACACGTGATCAACAAAAATTATGTGAAATTTTAGTACATTTGTATGAAATCTACTTCTCAATGAATGTCCCGAACTAGGAAATTCTATTATTCCTAGGTCGTATCTACTTTTAGAGAGTGATAACGTGTGCTTTGCTTCTGGGGAGGCTGATGTAGATGAATGCAAATAGACCTCCATGGTTGCCGATGTCGGCCAGAGACGGTTGTTTAGGTCAAAACAGAAGCTTTTGCCACACATAGCAAGAATCAGAAAAAAAAAAATGTTATGCAAGGGCGCTACTCACTTACAGACATGAATGCATTAATTTACTTCCTTACTCATGAAACCTAAATGTTTACCGCAAAAAAAGACGAATACGTAAAATTAATCTAGTAAAGAAGTACACTTGGATGTAAAATCATAAGCAACAGATGGAGCCTAAAAGGTAACGAAGCGCGAAGAAACATTTGACTTGAGCAGCACGACTACCTTCCTTAATCAGCCCAGCTGATGATGGTATAGTGGCTTGCACGCTTGGCTATCAGTCGCGGGGTCCCGACGGACTGCTTTCAGAGAGAGGTTTTCGTGGTTTTCCTCACTCCTTGGCGAATGCTGAGAGACGAACATCTTAAGTCGCTCCACGGGCGCAGACGTAATAATAACTCATAGCTGGGCCGATGCCCCTGTAATTGGTTAAAGCTGTTGGGGATGCCAAGGCATGAATTATGATTATTTTATTATTATTAATAATCTAGAAGAAGCAGTGATAAAAAATAAGTTTCCGGGCAAAGATTAAAGTACTAGCTCGAAGTTAGAAGGTGATGTTACACTGCAATTTGAAACATCTATTATATGCTAGCGGAAGCTATGCAAATACAATATGCACAAAGAAAAATTGAAAAAAGGTTTATTTTTATATAAGTTATATATCGCAGAAATCAAACTTAGGCTAGTGCGGCAGATAACATAAGTTGAAGGACAACACATATCTGGCAAATACGGTGATGGTACAAACTACAAAAAAAAGTTAGCGACAGATACATGGCTGCGTTTAAATGGAAAAACGTATATCATTTAACTTATGAAAAGGGTTAAGAATCAACTATTAAGAATAAAAGGGAAAAGTTCTTGAAGAAGGTCGCTAACAAAAGCAGCTACGAAAATGCCACAACAACGAAATTACGATCACTTAACCTCTTCTAACACTGTCAACAACTGTTTAGAAAAAATGCAAGATAAATTGTCTGAATAACAGAGAAAAGATTAAAGTAAGATATAGGGTTAATTAAAAGTATGTAAATATTAGGAATAATGATATTTTATTCGAAGGAGGGAAAACTGTATAATGCAAGCCATTAAATGAATTGGAGGAGTTTACTTTGCTTAATCTAAATATAGAAATATTGATAATGAATAAAATGATGGTTAAACCTATTAATGTGTTATTATTATTATTATTATTTGAAAATGTAAAATTTTATATTATGGATTATGATTTTTTTGCATTTTTTTTTAATGTTAACACATTAATCGGTTTAATAATTATTTTATTCATTATCAATATTTTATATTTAGATTAAACAAAGTAAATTTTGTAATCCACATTATAAAATTTTTGTATACTCAAAAACATCACACATATATTTAACCACTACGTTACATATATATATATCCTCTACATACACTTACAGGCAATACATATATAATGGTTTTTAGACAAATAGGTTCAAAACATATTGCGTAATAATTTTTTTTTATTTTAAATGTATACATATTTCCTCAGTTAAGTTCGTTTCGGTTCTGTTGTTTATTTTTCAGATATTTTACTAGATTTTAATGTGTTATTTTATTTATGTTTTGTCATAAATTGTGATTTTAACTTAATAGTTCTCTGGTCACATGATCATAATAATTTAGTGATTTTTATATTAAACAAAAGTTTTTACGTTTCATAAGTATTTTTAAACATTACTATTGTAAAAATTTTAAAAACAAATTTTATAATAGTAGCATGTTTTTTATCTTATAGTTGCTTGAGGATGATCGTTGATGAAATCGAGATCGAAACATGTAGCAAAAAAAAATTAAGTAAATAAGATTGGAATTCGAACTTCTGGATTCTGGATTGTTGGTTGGGAAGGGTAGCTAGCCATACGCACTTAGGCCACTCTAATCTAACCGGACCCATTGTGCTACGTTATAGGCGGGGTCACTCACCCGCAGCCTACTCGAGCCAACCCAAGCGAATAATGAACTCGAGCAGTGTAGCACGTGAGGTGCCGCCAAAACTGGCCATACTGGGCCAGAACTTCCCCAGGATGGAACCTCTAAGTTGGGCAAGCGCCAGACACTCACATAAGATGTGCTCCGGGATCTCGTCCTCTAGGTAGCATGCACGGCAGAGTGGGCTGCTAGTCAGTCCTATGCGGTGCATGTGTTTATTAAGTTTGCAGTGACCAATCAATAGCCCTACAACTAGACGTACAACGAGCTGCAGACAGTATCTTGCTGTTCTGGACGACAGCCTGGGGATGGCTTTGCGTGCCTGACAGCAGGTGGTTATGGATGCTCTCATCGTGTAGAGTAGTGGTCCATTGGTTTATTAGGGTATTGAGTGTAGCCGAAGAAATGCGAAGAACAGGCTCCGGTCCCATGTAAGGAAAACACGAACCCCGTCTCGCCAACCTATCGGCAACCTCGTTTCCCAGATTACCTTTATGACCTTTAACCCATGTGAGTATTAAGTCGTTATCAATAGCGATTGCTTCCAAAGCATTGTGACACTGAAGATTCGGACTCCTTATTATTCAAATTCATTTAATACACCAATCTTTTTTGGGATTTTACTTATTCCAAGACATACTTAGCAATACCAATTGCAAAAAAATAATACCCAGTACTATACAAACTGTTAAATACATATAAATAATTATTATAATGTATAATACAAATAATTATTTGCTTATATTAGAACGTACAATAAAAAATATTTACAATTATTGATGAATTTATTTGGATTATTAAATTAAAAATAGTAGTGCTTATCTACACGACAGGAGTTAGCCTACCATTTTTTTGGCTCCTATATACACCAAACAGGTATGCTTTGTTTTTATCTATGGTACAAGTCACATACCAATACCTATTACGAAATATAATAATATATGGGGAGTGTCATCTTTGCGACAATGTTTGTAATGTAATAGCATGGTGGTAGGAAACTTTGCTATAATGAGTCTTAATAAAATCAATAAAAAAAATAATCAATGATACTAAACAGTACTATATCTGTATCACAGAGACAATTAATTGCGTTAATGAATATTAATATTTTTTTTGTTCAGTAAAAGAAAAAGAAAAGGAGCGAGTATCTACCGCTCTTAAGGATCTGATTTAAATTCTTATTTATTTCCCATCTAGCATAAAATTGTGGTTTTAAGTGGACACCTTATAAATAGATAAATATATTTGTCCACCTAAACTATTTGTCCAACTAAATCATGATGGCCTTCATGTTCGTGGAATTAGCAATCTCCAATATCTGCAGCAAATTTCAACCTAACCAGTGTTTCTTTGCTTATCCCAAAAGACTCTAACAAAATTACGAAATACCACACACAAAGAAAAACAACGCTATGTCAGTGATTATTTTAACCTATAATTACAAACCCACTTCCTTATTATCCCACTATTAATGAATACAGGACATTGCATCTATTAATCATGGGTAATAAGGATAATCTTTAACTTTATTAGCTCCAATTACCTTATGTCCTTACCCCAGTAATTTTAAAATTTACAAGCAACAAATTCCATTCTAACAACACCATATGGTTTTTTTTTTTAATTTCCAATAAGTGATTAACCCAAAAGGGGTCTTCATCTAAATCAATGATATACCTACACAAACCACTTAAGCATAGAATAGACGGGGATGGAAGGGTTGAAGTAATTTGTCCGTGAACCGTCAATCCTAGTTACAGTTAAGTGGTTGTGTTGTTAATGTAATTTAGGTCTACGCATAGAGTATTGGAGATTATTTAGTCCTCTATAAGAGCGGTTTGGATTATTTCACAATGGGCTTATTCAAAGTAAATAATTCAAGGTCTTGCAATTATCGAAGGAAGCGTGTAAATTAATCGAAATTGGATCAGTTGTATTACGAGGGTATAGAGAGTATAATTTGTAAAAACGAATGCTTTTCTTATTCCTATGAAGAAGACAATTGTTTTTTTGAAGTTTTTAAATGGTAAAATTTAGTTGCATAAGTGGGTATTATGCCGTCACCAGTGTCACTTTTATAGCTTCTTGTTTTTTTTTTCTTTTCTTGACAAAAGGAAAAGATACTGTTTAATGGTACTTTTGCAAATACATTTGTGGAACAGATTTGCTAGTTGTTATGAGATTTTGAACAAGTGTTTTTAACAGTAGTTATAAGTCAATATTTTTGAATTTATGCTTTAAGATCCTTTCTTTGAGCTGCTGGTTAAAATATTTTTGATATTTCCTATGCCCAGACGAGGTATGAGAAATTGTATTGCTAATTGCATTTCAAAATTGCAATAGGATTTCATTAAGGCCGTGACCAAAGATAACAATCATTGCGTGACCACACTACGGATTCCTATTAAGAATACACCAAGGTTGTGTAATATCATATGTAACCCTTATAATTCTAAGGATCCATCTATTTTTTTGATATGTATTTTTGCTTAAAATCAAATATTATTTCTAGAAATTAGATTTATGAATTCAAGGAGATGATTTATAAAATTCTGTTTGTAATAAATCATTTTCAAGTATAAACAAAACTCAGCGGCCGATACTTTTTATGAACGGATCGCCAATCTGCGGGGTTCATTAAAGTCGTGGAGTTAATATTTTCATTTCAGTTGGGGAATTTGTTGACTTTAGTTGAAATGATAGAGAATCGTGTTTACGTTTCGCAACGTTGTGAATTACGTTCGAAGTTTTAACTTTTATTGAGATTTATTACGGTGAAAATGACCTTACTATATAGGTGGCGCACTAACCGAGATACATCAAATAAGATGTTGGGAGATTTGAGGATTTGATGGTTAGAGATTAAGATTAAATATTTTTTGATGGCGTATTGAAATTATATTGGACATTAACCTAATTTTTGAATGGCAAATACGCCGTTTCTATTTCGCTATGGAGATTGTTGACCTGAAAGGGGGTATTAAATTTTCTTTTAACGGTTGCAAAAAGAATAAAATAAATGGGATCCCTTCGTGTTTTTTTTTTTTTTCTTTTCTATCCATACGTCGGTGAATTTTTATAATTTTTGCATTTTCATATTTGTAATCTCCAATCTCTTAACTAAAGTAAACAATCAAACAAACACTTTCAGCTGTTTAAAATACATTTACTATTTGTTTATATACTCGTTTCAAAATTTATGTATTTTACTTCGTTCTCATAATTTCAACAAGCTACGAGACTAAACATGAAATAAAGATTTTTCTTGTGCCAAATATACATCTTCTAGTAATATGTGCAGTATGTAAAACTAATAAACCATAATTCACAAATAAACTACATGCTACAATACCGCTCAACGCTGCTGTGTAAATAAATACAAGCATCTAGCGGATCCACGACTTATGAATAAAGACGAATAAAATGAAATCATTTGTGGATAATTTTTAAACTTATCACTAAAAACCCGGAATTCATTAAATTAATTTGTCTGCTCATCTTCGCTTTAGTTAATCAACGGAATATGTTTTGTAATGTTTCTCTCTGCAACGCAAAAAGTTGACAGCACCTTAACATAAAAAATGTGAATAACTCACAATGGAACCTCGAGAATTGTAAATCGCACATTCTATTAAAACTTTGTCATTTTATTGACCTCATGGAGTGTTACTCAAGGGCTCCCTCTATTGTTACGGACTTCAACTTTCGGGAGAGCAATTTGACTTTGAAGTTCGACCCAAATTCCGCTTATCAAAAATAACTTTTAAACGGTTAGGGATGAAAAAAAAGCGCACAGGCGGATACGCATCTTTTATCTGGCTCTTTCAATTGGTATAGCTATTTATATACAGGGTGTTACAATAAAGACGGAACGACATATGTTGTGCTTATTTGATCGAATTTCGGAAATTGGTTATTACAACAACTTAATATCCCAGATTGGGAGAATTTTGAAAATATTTATGCATGACAAGATGTTACTGATGAGTTGACAGCTGTCCTTAAAAGCAGTATAGTATAATAATTAACCAGAATTATGAAAACTAATTTAAACAAAATTATATACGGGTAGGTGCAGAAGAAAGACAAACATAAAATGTAGATGCGCTATACTGTTGTTGTTGGCGTTTTACATTCCCAAAGTCTTTATCAACTGGTTTCAGGTTTTGTCAAAGCAGGACAGATGTTGAATGGAGAAGAATTGTCTGGTATCATTAAAATGCTCTTTAAAGCCATGAGGGAGAAGGAATATTTGTTTTTTACATATCGTATGGGGCGTTCGGGTCACACAGGAGTGGAAGGAAACGAAATAACGGATAATCTCGCAAAAAAGGAGCTGGAATATTTTTTGTAGGGGTCTGAACCCTTTTGCGGGTTAAGTAGCAGTACAATACTGACGAAACTGAAAATAGAAATTGAGCAGAGAAAATTCTGTTACTGGGAAAATCTCCAGGGAATGAGGCAAAGCCCTTTCTTCTGGGAACTTATAACCAGAAGAGGTTTACAGAATGCATCAACCTGAGTAAGAACAATGTTCGCATATTAACAGGAATACTTTCAGGCCATTGTAAACTGAAAGGACACCTGAGTAAGCTTGGATTGGAAAAGAAATCTGAATGTAGATTCAATAATAATTACCGCCGACACAACACCGATATCCGACACTGCTGTACCGACTCCCTTGGTAATCTCTCGTGGAAGAAACTGCATGGAGATTGACAAGAACATAACCTGAACATTTTTGCGCACTGATTCTTGGCAAGAGCTAGAGTTTGTGGACAAAGTATTTCCACTATTCAGACAAAAGAAATACCTACCCATTAATTTGGGTGGGGCAGAAGCTACCGACATTTTAATTGGTATTTTCAGGCACGTGCTTTTCATCTTTGCATCTTGTGCATCTGAATTTAGAAGCGAGACCGCAAAGCAGACAGCTATAACTGCAGAATCTTTCTTATTGTTTTGACCCAGGCAAGAGCTAAGTCAATTCAGAAAGTTCTGATTTACTGCTGCACTCATCCTGAAACTAGACGATTAAACCACACTGCGATATTGGAAGCCCGTTAATTTGGTAACTAATTTCTTGATTATTGCTTGGCAATTCTATGTAATATTCTGTACTTTTATTGTATGTATATTTGCCCACTGTCCGCTGAAAATAGAGAGCTTTATTCTGCTAATTTTACCCCGCTGTGTATAAACTCACCTCTTGCATATATATAATTTTCCGTGTGTAAATAAAACTACTTAATCAAGGTACCCGACTTTTGACTGAATTAGATTGTAACCTGGCTTACTCACGTTACCTAGCTACTCGTAGAGCAATTTAACTAATCTATTTTGCACTCTGTCAAATTATTACTGGTAGCCATAACCTTTTTTTTTATCGCTTGTCAAACGTATAGTGAATTTAGTCCGCAGGTTCATTTGTGACAGCGCCATCTGTGTTGCAAGGGATTAGCTCGCTAGGTTAGGAAACTACACAAGCTGCTATTCAATTTATTGTTATAAAGAATGATTAAGCAAATTTTATTTGATTTTCATTCTACAATATCTATTATTGTAAATTAACCCCGGCGAAATAGAACACCTTTACAACCTGTTACCTACTGTCAAAATGATGTCTTTAAAAATAGTTTAAAAACTATACGAGCTGAGTAGACAGCCGTCAACTGCTTTTACATTCATACACGTTGACGTGCGCCATTTTCCAATGCAGATCTGGAATAGGCGAACAGTTTGCCGTCTAATTCACCGAATCATTCGGAGTTCGGCGAACTCCGATTGTGTGGACGCATCTTAAATAACTATTCTAATCGAAATTGACAAACGAACAGAAATAAAAGGTTATACCATATTATACTCGTTATATATATGTATCTTCTCCAGCCAACTTAGTTTTTAATGGCTACTGCCCACTCTCACAAAGTTCAAGCTTTAGCGGTAAACAGTAAGGTATAAATCTCAAAGTAAATCGATTAAAAAAGACAAGGATTTTTTTTAGTAAAATATCTTTAGTGAGCTGAGATTATCTGAGTGAGATTTCTTGTAAAAAGAATCTGCGATCTGCTTATAAATAGCTTATTTCTATAGGGGTTACCACTACATAGTGTGGCGGTCTGGACTTTGCTGGTCGATTTTTGGGCAACTGTAAATGCAACAAACATACTCACGACAAAGTATACTTAGTTTCTGCATAAATATATGGACTTCTTTCTTCATAGTTTAGCTTTGTTTTTGCAAGTTTTACGTTATAGAATGAATGTAAAAGAATTGATAACGAGGTAGACCTTTTAATATTGTGGTGGGCAACAATACTTATCTGGCAAATAAAATAATACATCTTTTTTTGTTTCCTTTAACGCAGCCAACTTAAAGTAACTTGTTGATTCTCTTTATTTTTACACAAATATTCCGCACTTTTGGGCACCACTCAGGCAACTGAAATCAAATTTACCGTGAAATTTCCTTTTCCTTTCTTCCCCTAACTTAAGCAAACGTCCGCATCTTCTCCAGGATGGGATCCCCTCCCACCTTTTCGCCTCGTTCATATTTTTTCCCTCGCTAGGATCACGTACATTTCAAACGACCAAAAAGAATCACCCGAGGGTAGAACTGCAAAACGGACTCAAACAATTGATGTAGAAATTGGCAAATAAAACGGTCATCATCTGTTCTATTCCGGGTCAACCCTGACAGTTAACCCCGAATTACGTCGGGGAAGATGTGACCGACTTCTTCGTGGATAATGTGTTACATTATCATGATATAAGAGGCGAGTAAAAGCACTTTATTTGACGCTTCAAAATGCTCGATCTATCAGAAAAAAAATTACCCCAAAACGGTGCCTTCTGTATTGGGGCACCTGACAAGCAGATGAAATTACTACATAAAAGCTGGTGCTTCGTTTTCTGTTAATGTAATTGTTCTTGTTATTGTGATAATTGCAGTGTCGCCTTTATTAATTGGCAACAAGCTCTGACTGTAAAAAAAAAGAGCAAAAAAAAAAATAAATAAATGGAGCTTGTTAGGCAAATGGAACAGTTGTTAGTTCAAGCGTTTCAACGCCAGAGCGGAAACAAATATTTGGCAAACTGACGTTGCTCTGGTAAATTGGAGCGTATACTGGAAAATTGGCTAAACACGTTGTTGTGCTTTGGGGTTGGTTAGAAAAGAGTGAATTTACGGGACGTTTACTGTTTTTGTCTTTGGCTTCTAATTTAAATGTAATGACAATGTTTCAGTGAAACTGTACCCAAATAAAATATAATTTTAGGCGGCTTATTGTGTAGGAAATCTAGGCAGATCTAATTTCCTTCAAACCAAAGACCTTGTGTGTTTAGAATATCACGCTTTTGCAACGCATTCATATTAAAGCCCTTTATTATATACATGTTCTGGAGTAATTAAAAGCAATGAATTCATAGGGAGAAAGGAAATTAAGATTAATAAAGGATTATCCTGAGAGTTTCTTGTAAATTAGGATTCATCTGACTGCGAACGTTGAAAGTCAGTTTAAAAATCATTTCTGACGGGTATAACATGAACTTATTTTTATTTTTAAGCGTCAGTAAATGCTCTACCACAACGTATGCTAAAATTTTCAGCCCTCTGCATTACAGAATTGATGTATCCGCAATACCACGTATAGATAAGTGTATAGATAGTAATGATATAGATCATATAAATAAACATGCTACATGTACCACTTGTACTTACACTAAAACACTTATAATATCTGTACACAACGCATTTGTAAGAAACCAATTTCAGTATGAAGCGGTAATGTTGTATCTTGCAACCTGCTTTCTTGCTTAACTGTATGATTACATACGTTCCAATCGTTTTTTTTTTTTTTTGTGATGTATTTCTTGTCGTACATACAATAATCATTAAAATCAACTCTAGTGAAGTAGCGTGAGTGCGTGAGAGTCTACTCAAGGTTCTAAACTTAAATATACGCAACGGTTCATGTGTGAAGCAAATAATTAGTTTTTGCGTTTTATTCCTCAAATCACAGCCAGATAGAGAAAAAGAGACATACATACACGAAAATACAAGTGAATGTAACATTTTTACAACAAACATGTAAGAATAACACATACAGTAAATTATTATAGAATAGACGATTTATTTGACAAGTAAACTATCAAATATGTAAGAGAATTAGTATACAGGTGTATCCGTTCGAATTGTAACAATTCCATTATGACAGCTGAGACGTACTGTAACTAATACATAAATTCCATAAATAAATGTAGCAAATATTACTTTTTGAGTTGAATCGCCAAAATGAAGCGAGTATATCCATGTCTGAAAGGGGAGTTGCATACTTATGCGGTGTCAACGAAGAAACGATGACGGTCCATGGTTGAACAGAATGCCGTCACCTATAAAACGCAAACCCCAAACTATATAAGTTCGTGTTATTTCCACGTAGACGGTTAAGACTAATTTTGTTTACTCACCTCGTGGCACAGACTTCATATCCTTACTTGAACGCCACTCTTTCCAGTCATTAGAAAGTAGAAAAAAAAACAATTACATAGTATTTTTTCTTAGTTTAATTAGCAGTAAAATAAACACGTCTCTTTTAGCAGAAGTAGTTTTTGCGTGTCTGTTGGGAACACTGGATTGTACTGTAAGTTACGTTATATGCATCAAATCAAAAAAAGTTCTTAATAAAATTTGTTATAATGTAGGGGGCTCACTGAATGGTGGCGAACTCGATCCTCCACCTCCCCACCTCTCCCCCAGAGTGGGAGGGGGACAACTTTGAAATCTTAAATGGGAACCCCCATTTTGTATTGCAGATTCGGATTCTACGCCATCAAGTGTGTAGTTTTTGTTTGAAACTTGTTTTTCGATTCGTAACAGATTGCGCTATAATCGCAAAAAAACATGATTGCGAACGTCTAGAAAAAATACATAAAATAGAGAAGCAAGCAAACATGATTTTGTGTTTTTTTATTTTAATATTAAATAACATTTCAAAAAGCCGTTACGGTAATTTATATTGCGTAATGTTATAGCCTCCATTACTGTTCAAATATTCAACACTAACTAATTTGTATTGGATTAATAATTAATAATCTAAATAGGGATCGGATAATGTGTAAGTATTCTCAGCTTGTCAAGTACTGAATAAAGTACGGTTTTGTATCGTTGAATAGCATTCCAATTGCGAATAAATAAATGTAACAAAGTGAAGAGGCACAGTTTCGAACACATGGATGATAAATTAAGAAGAATATAAAGCAATACTGTTGTTTTATGCTAACTAAAAAATAAACAAAGCATCGCTATTTTGTGAAAAAAAAATCTATATTCAAAGGATAATACACTAATTGTGCAAATGGTGTCACAATAATAAATGATACAAAGATAATTTCTTAGTAGTTTGGAATTTTCACCTGGTTTTCACCAGTTATCACTATGAAGTACAGTAAACTAGTATTAGTGGTTCGACTACTCGTCCCATCCACTGCAAGCAATAGAGTATAGCAGTATTTTGTTCAATGAGATTGTTTTCAGGTCTTCCAGAGCCAACTTTTTGAAAAGTTACTTACCTGATTTTTATAGCATCAGGGCAGTGGCAGAAAATGTGCTCAACTGCCTCCTCGTCCTAAACTCAGTGGGCATGCAGTTTCATGGGTAATCCGACTCTGTGTAAGTGCTTTCTTAATCTGTAGTGACCTGCAAAGACAGACATAATTACCTTAACACTTTTACGCTCAACTTCAAATAGTTTCTTGATTCTATTATAACTGGAGAAGGTATCTTCTTTCCATACACGAAACTAGGACAACTCCTCCAGTATTAGAGGAATTTCTCATGTGCCCAGAATTTAATTTGCGGTTTAGTTATCATAGGTGTTATCCTAATAGCACGGTTCTGGTCCCTGAATTTACTCCGCAGTACCCTATTTCCTTATTTACAGGAATGAGTGACTGCCCAGATACTCGAATTAGGGATAGATTATTAGCCACAATAAGTACATTAGTACAATAAAAGTAAAATAATGTTTAAAAATAGGGACTTATTTGAAGAAGTTATCACTGCGACAATTATTTAAGACATCATTTTTGAATGAAACAAAGTAATCATAAGTTGAACACTTTAGCATATGCGTCCATTTCATAGCCGCCCTATTCGAAATCATTTTGCATTGAAAATACCTACAAAATATAAAATAAAAAAATTGTTTACAGAATTTTCAGATATAAAGAATTCACGCTGCTGTCATAGTAGGCTTTACACTAATAGATAGATAATAAAGTTTAAAACATATGAATAAAGCTGATGCAGGCGTCATTTAATTCACATGTACACAATATAAAACTAATAGCTGTCACCCTGGTGTTTTACATTTATACTAGATCGTAGCGAAATCAAACAACAACCAACACGTAAACATCAATCAGATTGTATTAGTGTTATTCTGTGTGTTATTTTCACCTCACGCTGTCACATTAATAAAGAATCGGTGTCACCGAATTCATTTTTAATCACATCCGAGGACGCGTGCTTAACGAATGCCCACACAATGATCGTATATCTACAGAGTATCTATAAATATTCTAATTTCAAATTCCTGCCCAAGAACATATAGAGTATATACCTTGTATTCATAACATAATATTGATCGAAATTGGTAACGTAGTTTGACATAATTTACATCGGGCTTTAATTAAATGAGCGATAAACACCTAATGACTTCTAGAGAGATCATAAATATGGATACGCGTGTGCATACGAACTTTAATTCTAGACCGCCAAATTTACCACATATTAAAACAGAGCACATAACAATAACAATTAATAACTGGAGTGCGATTAAAAGCAGTTCAAACTATTGGCGGTGATTCAATAAATTTTATAAATCGTGCTCTCATTACCGCTTTGCGAAAATACCAAAATCCCATTGGCTTGCAAAGTTGGAAACAATATAATAGCTTATGCAGTAATGGCAAAAGATTTTTGAAGGGCAAAATAGTAACAGTAGTGTATGCGTTCTTTGGATATACTTTGCAATATGACTTAATATTGACTAATTATATAAACATTAAATAAGCATAGTAACGCATAAGGAAACGATAGAGAGCATGAGTTAATTTGTATTAAATGACGTTGATTTATATTCTCCAATTAAAGTCGGAAGGGAAATGTTGGGTAACTAAATAAACTCAACATTTGCGATACAGGTCTAAAAAATGCTTTTAACTTCGGCTAGCGTAGTTGAAAATGTTTTTTAGGGATAAACTTGACAATGATTGGCAGAGTGATTGGAATACTACTTTAAATGGGAATAAATGTTTCGTTGATTTAACCCAACAGATTTAGCCGTATAATGTATTAATGAAAGATGGAAAAGAGTTTACCACACTTGACCTAATTGAATTTACTAAAGCTCATATTTCAATTATCAAAATAATTTTTTATAAACAAACCGTTGCAACAGCGACTAGAAAAAGTTAGGAACTGATACTATAGAACTTAAAAAACCTAAATATCAAAATTCCAATTTTTAAAAGGTATGTAGACCATTGCATACTAGAAATACCTGAACATGACGGAAACAAAATTCTGGAAATACTTAATTCATTCCATCCGGAGATACAATTCACTGTAGAAAAAGTGGATCGAAAAATAGTATAGGTTTCTTGGACATTAAACTGACTGTGGACAAAAACCTAACTACACATTCAAACTGGTTTTTTAAACCTACACACTCTGAAAGCTATCTTAATTTCAATTCATTAGCCCCTGTTAAATATAAAATTAGTATTATAAACAGCTTAATCGCTATGCATTCTCAGAAAAACTTAATTTAGAAGAAAAAAATGAAAACCATGTAAAAAAAATTTGCTATCATAGAATTAAAGAAAAACAACTGTCTTATAAATTTCGTTAACAAACACCTAAAAAAATATTATATAAAATTAATAACGTAAAGGAAACAAATAAAGTAGAAGTCAACACCGTACCACCAAAAACATATGTATCTATTACACTCCAAAGCTATCAGAGCAAATCGAAAAAATTTTGAAACCATATAACTATTGTTAGTGGAAATATATTTTGACGTCACATGTCAACGGCGCGCGGCGTACGGCTGAATATAAACTGCACGTGCATAGGATCAGTGGTCACTGACGTTTGGTCGATCAATGGAATTATAACAGTCAATACATTACGTTGGTACCGTTAGCTTATGTTTCGTTGTTAATAATTGGTATAATACGTCCAGACAAAAAAGCACAAACAATGACTGCTTTTTATTGATCCTTTTGTCTGTAATGAGGACATCATCTATTCAGAATTATGTGAAGCATTTGTTGCATCTAACGTTCCTTTATCTAAATTGCAAAATCCTGTTCTGCATAAATTTTTAAATAAATATGCCAATAGGTGCATCCCTAATGAAGCCAGACTCTGCCACATATATTTACCTCAGTGCCACGTCAAAGTAATGGCCGCAATCTAATGTTTCTAAAAACTTTATTTGGATATTTCCAGAGGAACCAAGTGATATTTTAGGCCTTTGAGTTATAAATATTATTATCTTTGCCACCTGCGCCAGTTACAATAAGATGGGGCTCTTGGTTGGAAGCAAGTTTTTTTATTGCAAACATATTGGCCATATCTGAGACATAGTATTTAATTTAATATAGAACTGGGAGGGTGAATGATTCGGTTTGTAAATGTGGTGGAGTACATACAGCGGAGAATGTTTTATTTGAATATCCACTCACTGATGAGTGGCGTTCGCGCACAAGAGTTAGGCCTTTAGCTAAGGATGTAGAGGCTGCCTCCTCCAAAACCAGAAGAATAATAGCGTAGTTTGCTGGCCATCAGTAACAAGACCTGGGGCTGCCTCCCAGATCCCGCTCCCAGACTAAAGTTTTTCCATTGTTTTCCCGTACTGCTTGTTATTATTATGAAGAGTCATAGGGAAATTGGTTATAGTAGGAACACTTCAATTGTTTTGAAATCCATGTAATACTTAGAATAGGTAGTCTCACGTAGTGCATTGGTGGAGCACCTGGATGACTTGTAATTATTTTCATTATTAAATTATTATTATTACGAAAGCTCAGTGTTCCAACAAAGAAGTTTATTTATTTAACCGGCTGCAATCCCCAAAAATTTGGTACCTTCGCCTTCACCGTACTTCCTCCACATGATCACTACAGGCGTGGGTTTTTTTTTAAAGACATCTTTACAGAATTTAGAGATAATACCACGTTCCTCGACATTGTAATTATTTCGTTATTCATAAAAAGTGTCATTACCGTTATACTCATATAAATAAATAAGAAATAAAACAAAATTTTGGGGTTAGGATTGATGTAAGCAACAAAAGTCGTATTTCATAGAGCACATCATAGTCATTTACGATCTCCATACAATTTTCCATCTTTCTGAGATACTTTTTAAGAATATTTCGAATTAATACGTACAGGTATTAGGTTAATTGATTAATAAATTAAATAAAATTAAATTGATTGATTAAAATTACTCTTAACATATGGGTAAGCATAAATAGCACTCAAACCACAGATTTTTTTTATCTTATAAATTGGTTTTATTTATTCATGCAAAAAATATGATGCGGAATATGTCTTCCTCTTAAGTGAGTTGTAAATATCTATAATAGTACTCAGAGGTTAACATATTACCTTAATCTATTGTCTGTCAGTGCTTTGTTGCCTTTGACAGGGTAACTTGGCAGTAATGTATGACGTGCTTTTATATAATAGACATGACATCAATTCATAACACAAACAACTTTAGCACACCGGAACTGCGTTGCTTTCTTGATATAGATGAGCTCGGATGAAATATTGACGAACTATTTATGCCGTAAGAACGAATATTTTTGTATTATTGTCATCATAATATTACTAGAAGATTCTAATATAGATATATAAAACAACTAGAAAAAGAAAAATCACTGTTTCAAATTACGCGGGTAAATCGCATCTGAGAAAATCAATATTCAATATCCTAGCGGGCAATTCCTTACTTAAACGCCAATAAATAAAATTTTGAAGCCAGCCCGGTGTCCTATCTCCCATTCCACATTTTACCCACCTTCGACTTCGAGGTCTTCGAATTTTCGTCGAACCAGCGCAGCTTTTAAATCAAAACACCTACGAGAATGTCAATTTGCTGTCGCAGATGACGTCTACGAAACGGCGTCGAGCAGTGATTTAAATTGATGCCTTTATTTTACTCCCGGATAATAAGGGAAAGTTCCGCAAAGTCGAGACTAATGCGAGATGGGGGAGAAATTGAGTGACGTCTTAGGATTGACGGATTGGATTGATTCGTTGTATGCGGTTAGCGTTTATGTAATTATAAATTTGTAAGCTGTTACGGTGATTTTAATGGATCGTCTTCGAGGGTTAAGGTTCCGATTTTCTGGAGTAATTTTGGAAATGTTAAGTTTTGAGGTGTTCGTTGAAGGAAGTGTCGCTGCAATGGAAATATGATTTGATTTTAGGTGGTGTATAGAGATAAGCATTAAAGCAGAAGTCCAACTGAAAGAATAATAATTAAATAGCTTACCCGTACTTCATACATTCGACAATTTTATGTTGAAACATAAAAAGAAAATAGGAGTAGCTATCGATGAGACTAAACAAAATGAAGTGTTTCTAAAATCTTTATATTATGCAGTACTACTGGGTGAATTATTTTTCCACAATAAATAGAATTTAAACTTCGATGCTGATAAGATACTTTTTGGAAGATTTTGAAGCAGCATTTTGAAATGTTACATTGAGAGAAAGATATGGTTCAGTTCATATAGGGGTATTTCATTAATTTAGGCGGCCAAAAATTGATTTCCTGAAACCAAAGCCAGGTAAAAATAAACTCCCCCCCCACAATCCCGAATAGGTATACAACAAGAGGCAACCGTTCCCGTTACCCAATTGCCGAAAACGATGTGCCCTAAGCTGGATTTGGAAACACCAACGATGGAAACACAAGTAGACGATTTTTCGCCAATCCAGAGTCGGCAGCAGAAATTACGAGTGTCGACTACGACCTGATAAAACGGTTGAAAGTAATTTTAGAGCTAATATCCAGCGGTCATCAAGTAGACTTAGAGAAATTTGCTAAATATGGATATGAGACTGCCAAACGTTACCTCGAATTACATTCGTGGTATCCCATGACTCCTACCATGCACAAGTTATTGATCCACGGTGCAACAGTAATCGAAAAGGCACTGTTGCCTATTGGATTACTGTCCGAAGAAGCAGCAGAGGCGGGGTATAAGCACTTTCGTTTATATCGGATAAATTTCCCTAGGAAGTTCTCCAGAGAGCAGTGTAATTTAGATGTTCTCATTAGATTACTGCTCAGCTCTGATTCCTTAATTACTAGTATGAAGCTAAAACCAAAAAGGACATCAATGCCATACAGCCAGGAAGCAAAAAATGATTATTCCTGCTGGGCGCTGTACTTACGACGAAAGTTCATCTGAAGAATTAGTGACAGAAACTGGAGAATGAACCTCTGACGAAGAGGTTTGGGACCCATCACCTTAGGTAATAAGTTTTTTTTTTTTTTGTATTTTTATACGTTACGATGTGTTGATCCTTTACTTGATTTATATTTCTTTAAGACGACTAATCCCATTAAGTAAAGTGTACACAATATTGTAATTAGGGATTTATTTCATTACATCCAAATTATTTAGATGCATTCTACTATTATTATAATCTCTATATTTCGCTTAAACTTATGTTTAATTAGTGATTTATAGTATATTTCCTATTTAAATTAAATTCTTTTGTCATTGTCTCTTTCATTTATTTTTACCTGATTTATAATCCTTTAGGACAACTAAATAAATTAAGTAAACTGTAAACAACATTGTAATTAGGGATGTATTTCATCACATCCAAATCAGTATTTACCATAGCAATCAACATCCAATGTACTCCAAAGAGGTTTTACAACTATAAAAATGCATACAAGCCCATTTAAAGGATATAAACACCAAGCAATAATTTTGGCCGCCTAAGAAGTGTTAGCGTTTCACTGTTGATTCCATTCATAAAAACATTTAATACAAATTCTGATATTCAATTTTTCATATTATGTACTTATGTAAGGCTTCTTTGTCGTGATTGAAATAATCTTAAAAAATGATAATTGAACTTGTTTGGATTGTATCAATATTCAAGGAGTATCAAAAGTATCAAGTTAGCTTTAAATTTGCGTATATTTATTTCAATCGTTTTAAATCAAATTATTTTAATGTTTCGTCTATAGTAAATAATTACTAAATACTTCTCATTGCTGACTGGTTTCATATACATGTTATTAACTTGTCGCAATGGTGGAGGTCCCCTAAATGGAAAATTTCCATTACAGAGTAATGAAACCACATTTGAACGCTTATTCAAATGCAACTATGTTATTGGGAGGCAACAATAAACTAAAAGCATATAAAGCTCTCGCTTTTGTAATGTCGACAAAGGGTTGATTTCCAAATGTGATTGCTCATCTAGTACCAGCCAGAATGTATATTTAATACCAATGAACAAACTCAAGCTTCGTCTATTTTCCAATAGATTAAGTATATATTTGCAGTCGATCATATAGACAACTATACCATTCGCCCTTCTTGTTGGAAAAACATATAATGAAACTAATGTCCACGTACACTTACGTGACTATTAAGTATATTATTTATTATTTAGTTACCTTAATAGTGATATAATATATTTTGAATTTATTTTGCATCGGCTTAAGTTATAAATCATGGTAATATATACCATGTGTACACGGAAAAACTTTCAAACATAGAAGTAAAATAATAAAATTTTAGGTTAACTAAAGAAATGTTAAAATTTATTTTTGTTAAAGCTACAATCTGGTTGGTACGAATACTGACACTTTAACAAAAAGCAACTGGTTATTTTTTTAACATGCATGTAGTATTAGTTTCACTATCTAACGGCTATACACATCAGCAAAAAGTCATCATCAGATCATTCTAAAGAGAGTAAATTTGTAAGAAAATTAGTGAAATTCTGATAAAAATAGCTTCACTGTCGACGACATATTACAAAAATATCAATATGAAGACAGATTAAAAAATTAACTTAGATGTAGTCGACCGTCAATTCTGCCCGAACAAGCGAAAGAACAAACATAAAAAAACCTAAACTCAGTGCTACAACGATTGCAACAGAAATAGAAATATGCACAAGGATAAAAGTCAATTCTAAAACAGTAAGACAAATTATCATGGAAGTAATCTTAGGAAACTTAACATTAAGTTACATAGTACGCTAGAAGTGTCCGTGAAATACTCTTACATGTATAAGCGGTCATTTATTTACGATAAGCACATAAAAATTTAAATTGCATTTTAATAGCATTTCATAACACATACAACAAAAATTTTTATGTTACGATCTAAATTCTTCTGAATATCCTCCTCTTAATACCAAATTTCTTCTCAAGACCCAAATATACAGTTCATCGTCCACAATAACTAACTCAGCAGTTCTCATTGTCTGTCTTTATTGACTGCTCTTTACCTAGTTACTGCGCGGTATTATTTTCTCTTGTTTTAAAAATTATTTAATCTTTGTTTAACTAAATAACTGTTCGGACTTAATTAATGTCTTAATGAACATTTTAAACAAGGGATTATTATTTTCTTAATTTAAATCGTCTTTAGAAAAATAACTACTTAGAAAAAATAAACGCGACAACATAGCAAATACGATGAATTTTCTATATGTCTATTTCTCTGTTGTCAATTAATTACGTCAAATGACAGGTATGACAGATATTGACGCATTTAAGATTTAATTTATGCTTTCGTTTTGTAATCTACATAGCCCTCAACTCTTCGAAAATCTCTAATACCGTTTTTTTTTTTTTTTAATGCATTGTTATTTTCGGGCCATTTTATAAATTCATCCCCTAAAGGTAAAAACGGAAAATCAAATCAAATCAAATCAAATCAAATCTTTATTAACCCATTTTGCTATACAAAACATATAGATTGGGCAAGTCAACATAAGAAAACAAAACTTAAAAATACACATATAACATAAAACATTACACATTGTTAACACACAAGCAGGTTTCAAATTCCGCCATACTGTAGAATCCTCCATTCGTTAAAAGGTGTTTTACTTTATTTTTAAAGATGCTTACTGAACTGGACTGGGAACCTCTGGGAAGCCTATTAAATTGATTAAAGCCAACAACAAGTGGAGATTTGAAATGAAAAGAATGATTAGGTTTAATGTAGGTTATATTATGTTTATTTCTAGTTTCATATTTATGATTATCGATTTCCCACCGATATATGATTTGGAAGATCGTTTATAAATAATACGAATAATAGCGGGCCAAGGCTGCTACCCTGGGGGTGCCAATATTCATGGCGATTTCATCCGACCTTACTTCACCAATCCTGACAACGATTTTTTATTTTCAAGAAAAGATACTACCCAGTCATTTATGACACCTCGTACGCCGATATCGTAAATGTTTGTTGATAAAAGTAATATATCAACAGAATCAAAAGCTCGCGTTAGGTCAAACAACACAAAGGTAAAAAAACGTCCTAATTCTAATACAATTTTTAAAAAATACCCAATTCAAACAGAACACTGCCTTTAGAAAAAATCTCAGTGTAATAAAAAAACTCAGTGTAATAAAAAAGTTCTACGCCGATGCCCACTACTCTGCTATAAACAGAATTTATCCTTGGCCAATCTCTTAAATTCTCCTTCAGAAAATTTTTCAAATGGATTTTTCTGACTTTATATTGATAAATTTTCCTGCCCTAAAATTCAGTTAACTCAGTTTCTTCTAACATATCCTGAATATCCCTCATTAACTGACAGTAATTTATTGTCAAATTAAATAATATTTTAAAGAACGCTTTCTGTTGTTTACAATATTACGTATATTTATTAGATTTTAACAACTTTCTCTAACTCGTTAGACAAGGGAAAATAATAACAAAACATTAATAAAATTCGTTGAAATTTAAAACACACAGCCCACTGTTTACCAACTAAATGTCTTATTTTACTTACAAACCATTCTTTTTCGTTAACCTCTGAAATTCATTCCTTTAAGTATGTTAAGTATGTTAATACACATCTCCAACGGTGAGTAATCTCAAAAACGCAATAAGTTAAACCCAGATAAATAATGTTAATTATGGTGGGTCCCGAATCGTACCCAAGTACAACTCCTTTATATGTCTTTTTATAAACGTCAATGGTTAACAAAAGCGGAAAAAGTTTCTAAACGTGTAATGAAATAACTAAACGCCCTGATAAATAATAATAAATAAGTATATTTTGTTTTATGCGAAATTTATTTTACATGTCACAAAGATTACAGTGAAATTGAAAGGAAGTATTTGAAAAGTTTTTTGAAATTTGTTACACAAAACTTAATTTAAGTTTTTACAATCCACCAAAAAGATTCTTGTGTTCAGTCACAAGTAAGTGATTAGGATGTAGTCGCTCCTAGCTTAAGTACATATGTACATTTTGCAAATTGCGAAAACGTCTAAACTGCAGCGGAGTGTAAATCATAGATAATTTGCTGACGGTATGCCGTGTTAAATTTGCAATTTTCTGCTCGGAACGCGATGCAATTCCCTGCCGTAGGGACTTTTGCCTCCCCAAGGAGCTGTAGTTAGTGAAATGAAGCGATCGTGGATTGTTAGGTGAACGAGGAATAATAGTAGTACCACAGCGTCCTATTTAAATTACATCACGCTCTCTTGTTCTAGTTCCCGGCGGGATAATAGGAAATCGGAACAGAAGTTTATTTTAAAATTGAAATCGTCGTCGCTTTTGTTTAGAAAATTATTCATCGAGAAATAAATTTTTACGGATACCTCGGATATTTTTAACTTGTAGTTAAGGTACCTTTTGGTCCCGTTCTCTGGTTTATCTCGGGCTACCGGATGCGGGTTACGCGCCAAGGGAAAAGGTCGCTCTGGTGCATAAATATTTCAAAACAACGCCGCTTAATCTCTTAAACAAAGGTTTCATTTCACTCGACAAAATAGCATTAGTGGAACAGTAGGAACATTCATGAATAAGGATTAAGGATTATAAGCGGGGGATCCGCGTGGGATTTCGCGTCGTGCGGTTTGACTCTCGGATAAAGAAACGCGTGCGTACCTCGACGATTACCTCCGACTGAGTGCTGAGAGTGAACGTCGGGATATCACGTGAATATTCCGATTGGAGCTTTCGATGGCGAATTTAGAGGTCGACGAATCGGAGAAATGCGGTAGGCGCATTGTGGCATTAAAGGATTAGGCAAGCTGTAATAAAAGCTACCATGTAGAATGCTGTTTGAATATTTTAAATCAGATTTCTACTTAGTACTGTCTTTTTGCACATGTGTGCAGTGAAAGAGTAAAGATTCCTAGAATTTTTTTTTGTCAGCCCGACAACAACTTACGCAATATGTACCCTACCCGACTTAATTAATGTCGTCGTCTACAGCACAGTGACTATCAAAACTACTCACCATTTGGATAGGTACGCGTTCGACTGGCGTCCATTGTTCCAGGTAAATGATTTATTAGGGTATACAGTTATAAAACACCTTGCATTATGCAAATCAGATGAAAAAATTCAATTATTTAATATCACAAGTAAACGTGGTATATTGCGGTTCGAACGTGCTTTAAATGGAAATATCTCTTTCATAATTCGGGTCCAATTGACTTTTAAAACTTAAACTCACACAGAAATAAATATTATGTGGTATTCATGGTAAACCGTGTGTATTAATTGTTTTAAAAACGTAGGAAATAGCAAATAACAGACGAAGACTTCATAAAACTATAGCTTCAACAAATATTAGCAATTGTAAGCGTTTATGGACATTACTATTTTTTTTAAATGGAGATTTCAATAATATATAATTATTAGCATTTACTTTTGCGGTACCTACCTACCCGTAAGTAAGGCTTTACAGCAATTTTACGATTGCTGTTCATAAGAAAATATAAACTATGTTTGGCCTGGTTATAATATTTAAGTAAACATGCTAATTCCAAACATAAACAATATAAAATCTAATAAACAAAATAAACACATTCTGTGAAAATAAGAAAATTAATAAAACTCTGATATATTAACAAAAAAAGGGAATTGTAAAAACAAAAATTTAATTATGTACCTGCCATTAAATATACAAATTAAATGATAATGTAAAACCTAACCAGAAAAAATATCATTCTGTAAACCTAACCAAAAAATCCATTTAAATTAAAAAAAATAAAATATGAAAATAATACAAAATAAAAAAAATAAATATAAAACAAAACAGTTAAACATTAAAATAGAACAATTTGTAAAAATTAATGGCAAATGCGTATCTGGCTGTAGTATCCGTTTATTGTCAGAATCTTAGTGTTCATCTTGCATCGAGCCAAGAGGAGTTTGACAATATTGACTGCCCCGTAGTCTGTCCCACACACTATACACATATCTTGTAAAAATTGCAAGCGGCCGAGTTTTATAATTGCCGTAGATTGAAATACAAATAATGAATTACTGAATTTATAATTTGGCTACTGAAATTTCAAAAGAAAAGCTGTATTCTTAGTAATGCAATAATTCATGTAATTTATTAAAATTTCCGTTTAAAACAATTGCCGCGTAAATGGCATCATTTAACAAAACGATTGATCTGCAAGACATGTGTAATTTTCCTACGAACACGAATTTTACGGCGTTTCTTACCTGTGCGGAATTACAATAATAATATTTATTGAAACTAAATGTAATGAACTTATGAAGAGTTACTCTCGTATTCTACTACATTTCCTATTTTAAAAATAAATTAATCAATATATGACTTGATTGTTTTTAAATGTAAAATAAGAGCTTTAGTTTTGGCCCCAAGCTGTAAAACAGATATTTTAATTCAAATTACATTCACACCACAATATTGTAGGTTACCTTTCGATATTAAATAATGGTAAATTTTCTACCTGATATGTATAATTGCGAAGTGTTTTACAGCTGCATACCACAATAAATCATTTACCTGGTACAGCGGACGCCAGTCGAACGCGTACCTGTCCAAAATGGTGAGTAGTTTTGATAGTCACCGCGCTGTAGGCGACGACATTAATTAAGTCGGGCAGTATACCTACCTACTTACTTGTGTGTTTCTCTTGCTCCGTAAAATGTCTGGCTCTTCTCACGGCGTCCTTCATTTTCCTACTCATTACAATGTCTCAAATTAAGTGATAATATTGTCAGAAATCAAATGTTGAAATTATATTTACCTGGCCTCCATAATTATAACTGCTACTAGCTTATTCCAAATTAATTGAACAGTGATCAAATTGAATCAAAAATGAAAATTCTGTCAAAATGTCAAATAGATTTCCCGCCTAAGCACCAAATGTTCCGCCATCTATTGATGCAATCATGCGCGGTAACTTTCGTTGGCCATTCGGCACATTTCGTGCTTCGGTAAATTTTAACAAATGTGTAACTACCGAAATAGCGGTGGTTAAGTTAACAACTGATTTAACAAATGACTATCTCCTAACAACCCTTTATGTTGCCGATTTTTGCCGTTATCCATTGATTAACTTTGACAAATTGGTAACTATTGTTTATATACCGGGCATGAGTGTACTCCGCCGAAATTTCAAGACGCATTCCCTTATTACTAGAGACCGGATTATATGCAAAGAAAAACTGGAATATATGCGCATATATATGCATCGATTTTTGAGAAAATATGCATAAACCTAGGGCATATATGCAAAATTTTTATATAAAATAAATAAGAACAGAAATTTAAACATTAACTTTATTGCACAAAATTTTTTCACAACATATTTCTAAAACAATTTATAATTAAATGTTTTTCAAAATTGTGTAAAAAAAAGTTTTGTATTCTATCAGAATACATATGTTTCGAAATAGAAAAGCTTCTTTCAACATCGAAATGGGCAATTGTCACATTATTTGTTTTTTGAAGTTCTTTACAATAAATTAAATATGATTTACCTACGATATCTTTATGAAGAATTCCTATTAACAAATGGGCAATATAACGGCCACACTTATCCGTACTTTCATCTACCATGATATAAATAAAATTATTCCCCACCAATTGTTGAATTTCTGCTATTGTTTGTTGGTAACAAGACAATATTTTTGCAGAAATGATTTCAAATTAACATTGTTTAATCTTGCTAATAGTATGTTAGACGAAATTAATACGTTACACAGATCCGTATTATATTCTTTTTGTTCTGAGTTTCTGAAGTTGATGCTACACATTGACGTATAGATTGCTGCACACATGCGGATCGCTTTAGTTTTTCACATTTTCCAATATGTGATGGAGTTTTAGCGTGTTGATCAATCAGGTATTTTCTCTCAGAAGATACCTACGACAATTGTCATTTTATATGAAAAGTTAAAGAATTTAAAAACAATTGTAAAGCTTTTAGTAGAATTAAACTTACCAGTTTACTGCAGGCTCGACAAAATATTTTGTCGCTATCCTTTACCAGTTCAGGATATGGCTTAATCAATAAAGACATTTTGTTTGCTATACTCATTGTATGTACGCACAGTATTTAATATTTACTGTTTCGCTCAAAGATATTCAATGAATGAATAGTTTATTTGGGAATTAATAATAATAAAACGTATTTACCACATTCCTTCTGCTAGGCGAAATTAAACACGTCCAGGAAATTAAACACGTCTTGGAAAAAAGTATTAGAGAAACTAATGTAAAAGATTCATCGTTCTGAGAATTGTCGGTTGTCGATCTACATTAGGAATTACTAGGAATTTTTACTAATAGAAAGGATAAGAAAAAGCTTAAATATGCAATATATGCAACTTTTCTAAAAATATGCATAGAAATGCCTAAATATGCAATATATGCAACCACTAATTAGCGCTAATTAACTTCAATTAGTGTAATACATCTACATATAGACTATAATTAAGATATGCAAGAAATAAAATATATGCACTTTGCATATAATCTGGTCTCTACTTATTACAGCTGTATTAATGCGTATAAATTCTTAATTCCTTAATAATATCAATTTCCTAATCTGTCAAAATGAATAGGTATTAAAGGAGAAGCATGCAATAAACAAAGGAGTCTTCGAAATCCTGTCGAACATCTAAATACTTAACTGTAGACACCTTGGTATCATTATCATAGTCACCCATCGCTATTAATAATCGCTCTGACATCCGAGATGGACGTGATTACATTAAAAATTTTCAAGAGTTAGGTCTCCAGCGCATTCCGCGACCCCTAATCAAAATAAACATCCCCAATATAAACATCTTCTCGCCGGAATCCCGCAAGCTAATAACATCAGTAAGTGGCATCCTTCGCCGCCGTGCCCATAACGTTATAATTTCGCGGCGCTGGGACCTCTAGCGGCGCCGAAGAGAAAGAGACTGTACGGAACAGGATAAAGCGGAGGAGTTTTTCGTTTAAAGGAACTCTCATAAAACAGCGGGAATTTCATTAGATTACTTTTTACTAGACGGTAAAACTTGCTTGCACCACCGGCCGGCCTTTGTACATAATTAGGTACGTCGGCGAGGTTGAAGGGGCAGCGGAGAAAAAACGCGAAATAAAGGGAAAACAAGTCGACACGAAAGCATCCGGTTCATGCTGTAGGTGTATTACCGTATTTCTGAATTATATGAGGTATTTTAACGTCCTGGAGATAAGCAAATCCTTATTTCGAATCTTCACGTCGCCTCGTACTTTATGTTGTTTCTCTTTTAGCCTTTAACTCTTCTTCATTACCACTGTTATCCTGGTCGAAGTAATGCCTTCTAATTAAATAGGGATGAAACACATAGCACTGCACTAATTGGATTGTCAACATTGGATACTTAACAATGGATGTTCAAATAACATTCGCTGTTGAAATACGCATCACAGCTGCACAAATGTATCAAATAACAGAACTCACATACCTATACTATAGTCGACTACTTATTGTCGAAATTCAACTATAGCTCGATTGTAGAAGATACGAACTGCGATTAACTGTCAGAGTAATGGGGATCAATTCTAATCATTCGTTTAGGTAAAATAGAAGATAAAATTTTTATAGGCAGTCGTAAAATCTCGACCTATGATAGAAGGTTTTTAATTAAGTTATTGTTGGTGTCGAAGAACATGTTCTCGTATTGGAGGATAATACAGTTTAATGGTAATTAACAAAATTCAATGCTATAAAATTTTTAAATTTATACCGTACATACTTGTGCTGCTTGGTTTGATAGATGATATACCGGATGTCACATATCCCAGCCCAGGTCTCTGCCCATAACTTTTTATTTGTAGATATTTTTTTAATGAATGTGTTATTTGCTGTAAATTTTCAATTGTTTAACCTAACTTATTACTTTTTGACACTTACGGATTTATCGAAAATATGATCAAATTCGTTTTTTTTTTGAGATGAGCACGCTGTATATCTTGGCATATTCATATTCTACCTTTTATTCCCAGTTTAAAAACATATAAATAATTTGCTAGTTTTCCTTTCCTTAGTTACTAAGAATTTTAATTCTCATTTTTTTTTTTGCTTTATGCGCCTACACACACAAAAAAATAATTACTCAATTTGAATATAAGTGCATCACATTGAATATAACATAACTTCCTATATAAGCAAGAAGATTATGTATTTTCATCCATTGTGAATCGGACCTTTTAACCGGGCAGTCGCATGAGAGTTGTTCTGTATTTATTGCAAATATCGGTGGTAACTGTTGGTGTATAAATTTGTTTGGTTGTTTATATTCGGGAGTTTGTTAGTGGGCGTTTTCTCTCGTGATCGGGGTGTTAATAACTTCTGCCGGTTGCCGTGCACGCAATTGTGAACTCTGTGTGCGTAGTGCATATTGTCGTAAATAATATGAGTGAGATTTCCACCTTAGCTCTTTTCGATGATATGTACAAAAAGCTTGAAGTTCTTATCAATACAAAAACGGAAGATCTTAAAAATAGTATGCTGGATATAAAACAATCTCTGAATGCGATTAAAGAAAAACAGAATATTATAGAAAACAGACTACTGGCTCTTGAGAGAAATTCGAGAAAAAATAATATAATAATTTTCGGGTTACCTATTGAAACATCAGGAAATTTGGTTGATTACGTTATTCAGAAATTAAATACGCTGCTGCAGGTATCTCTACAGAGGAACCGATATCAATAACATTTATAAATTTAAAAATAACTCCGCAATTTACGTGCATTTTGTATCCTACCTACAAAAACTTGTTGTTAAACAAAATTGGAACAAACTAAAGGGTACCGGTATATCTATAGCCGATGATCTGTGCAAGGAAGATAGAATACATAGAAAAACGTTGTATATCAAGTTGAAGGAGGCTCGCGCAAAGGGTTTAAAAGCGGTAATTAAAAATAATAAAGTATCCATAGAGGAGAATACACAACCGAAACAAATTTTCCAAACTTTGAATCAAAAAAGTGCTAATGAAAGTACAATTGGTATTGATAATACCTTGAGCGGTGGACTTGATTTTCAATTTGAATTCTCCCAACTTTCATCCGTTACTCCTGAGTTGCTGGAGGGTATAAGTTTGACTGAGAAAACTGAAGGAGACGCAGGTGATTCAAAATTGAAAAAAGGATCTAATGATAGACAGTTGCGAAATAAAGCAGCCAGGGGCAAGTAAATTAATTATATCTATCCACTCTATAATAATATCCCCATTCCTGTCCGTGGCTCGTTTGTTTGTACTAAGTCGTCATGATCAGCCGCATGACGTGAAGCTATGTGTCCCTGTTATTACCCTTATTATCCTTCCTATATGTTGAGTTGTATGTGTATAGATATTTCAATACCATATATATAGGAATTGTATATTTTGTATATAGAGACAATCTCTCGTACTCTAAATATGTCTCTGAAAGTAATGCATATAAATGTTAGATCATTAATTCCGAAATTTGATAGTTTTAGAAGAATAGTATCCAGCTTAGACTATGATGTCCTGGCGATATCGGAATCCTGGCTGACGCCTAATATAGATGATTCCTATCTCACTTTAGATGGATACCAGATGTTCAGATGTGATAGAGTTGGACGACGTGGAGGGGGGGTTGTTTTATACATAAGGAGTAAATGGTATTGTTCTACGGTGACTCTTTCGTCTGGATGCGATATGTTGGCGGTGAAGTTGCACCTTCGGGATGGTCCACTGATAGTAATGTGTTGTTACCGTCCGCCCCAGGACAATCTAGAGCAGTTCTTATTGGAATTGAAAAAAAATTAGAGACTTTATTGTTGGAGTACGATAATATCATTATCACAGGAGATTTCAACATAGATTGCTTAGAAATGTCTAGAAAGTGTGATATGTTTATGGATGTACTGGCTACTTTCAATTTAAAGCAAATCATTTCCGAACCGACGCGTATTGCAATGAATTCAGCTACCTTGTTGGATCTCTTGATTACGAATCTGTCGCCTGCTGCAAGTGGCACATTATCCGTTGTTGAACAACTATCAGACCATGAAGCAATTTATGGTCACTTTATGATGACACCTAATAATGTTGAACCAGAGAATAGAATTTACAGGGACTTTTCAACATTTAACCATGAAGATTTTCTGATGACTTTAGAAAATCTGCCTTGGCACAATATGTACTGTTGTATTGATATTGACAGCAAATTACAATTATTTAATAGATATGTGCTCGGGATATTCGATCAGCATGCTCCGATTAAAACCAAAAAAAATAAAAAGAGACGAAGGGAACCGTGGCTAACCAATACAATACAAACACTAATAAAAATGAAGAATAAGGCTTTAAATAGATACAGAAGAACAAGAGATCCAAATCATCGGGAATACTTTGTTCAAATAAGAAATTACACTAATATGGCAGTTAAAAATGAAAAAAAGGCGTACTACAACTACTGCTTTCGTCAGGATAGAAGAGACCCATGGTCTGCCCTGAGGAAATGTGGATTTGTCACTAAAAGGCATGCAAGTCTGCCAGAACACCTGCGGGATCCCGACAAGATAAATACTGCTTTTGTAGATTTAGTACCGGTTATGGAGCCTGATATTGGCCTGCTCGAATACTACAATAATAATCGATTTGGACTTAGTGAATTACAGTTTAGTCTTGTCAGTGTGTCGGACATATCCGGTATCATAACATCCATCAAGAGTGATGCAATGGGTATGGACGGTTTGAGAATGAGCTACATCAAGTTAATGTGCCCTGTTATTTTACCTGTTGTGACACACCTTATAAACACATGTCTTCTTGAGGGAAAGGTACCGCAATTGTGGAAGTCAGCTGTTGTGACACCAGTGCCCAAAGGACCTAATCCTGTGGGGGTGATGGATTTACGACCAATTAGTGTATTGCCAGCGTTGTCGAAGGTTCTGGAAAGAGTAGTTTGCTCACAATTACAGTCATTCGTTGAAGCAAATAGTATTTTATGCGAAAACCAATTTGGATTTCGTAAAGGTAGAAGTTGTGCGAATGCATTACTGCGCGTGACTGATGACATTGTTCGAAATATTGATGATGGTTCAGTAGCCACATTGGGTCCTGCTTGATTTTTCCAGAGCCTTCGACACTATATCACATCGTTTGCTTGTGTCGATGTTGGGATATGTGGGGGTTGCACGCGGTCCGCTGGATTTCTTTGAATCGTACCTTTGTGATCGGGTACAGACTGTGATTGTAAACGGTAGACTTTCAAGTTCGGTGTGTGTGGGACGGGGAGTACCGCAAGGTTCTATCCTTGGCCCGCTGCTGTACAATATATATAGTGCGTTCTTATACCGATCACTAAGAAGTAGTGTGAGTCACTTAACACAATTTGCGGATGATACCCAGCTTTTTTATTCATTTAAGCCCGAGATGGCGGACGCAGCATTTTCCGATATTAATACTGAAATACAGAATTTTTTCGATTGTTCAAATAAGCATTGTCTTAAGTTAAACCCGGCTAAGTCAAAAATTATGATTTTTGGTCGTGCAGCTATTGCTAATAAAATAAGGCCAAGGTTGAGAATCATTGTGCAGGATGTTGAGTTGCCTATAGTTGACAGGGCGCGGAACTTGGGTTTGATCTTTGATAGTGCTTTGCGGTGGGATGCGCATGTGTCCCATCTTCTGCGACGGGCTTTCTGTAATTTAAAATCTATTTATTGCCTCAAATCATATATAAATACCAAAACCAAAGTTATGTTGTGTAGATCGATGGTGTTGTCAGTATTTCATTTTGCGAGTGATGTGTTTTCGCCTTTTTTACGTAAAGGCAATGTCAATAGAATAGAAAGAATGCAAAATAACTGCATACGATATATATTTGGTTTGGGTAGGAGGCATCACATTACTCCGAAGCGTCTTGAGTTGGGATGGCTGAGTATGGCGAATTCACTTAGATTACACACTATATTGACATATTTAAAAATCTACAAAACTGGTCATCCAAAATCATTGTTTGAGCGAATCCAATTTAGAAGGGATATTCATTCTAAAAATATAAGATTTAAAAATAATATAGTCATACAAAAGCACAGAACAAACCTTTTTAAGTGTGGGTTCACTTACAATGTAACAGTGTTAAACAAACTTCCCGAATTTGTCTTTGGCTTGAGTAATTGTAGGTTAAGAAAGTGTATGTTTGACTTACTTCAACAGTCTCAATTGTAATATCATTATTATTATTAAACTAGTAAATATAAATATTGCCATAGTGTGGTAATATACATTTTTTTTTTCCAATGTCTTCACACTTCATGTGGATTGCTTTGTAACTATGTTTGTATTAATTAGCTAAAGGTTAGGTGGAAGAACGGCTTTGCTATCAAGCATGTGTGCCGAACCTCGCCTATTTCCTGTACTGGTGTCTACTGGCTGTATGAATTTTAGATGGAGAAATAATTATATTTTATTGTTGTGTTTATTATAAGCAATTAACTGAATTATTGTAGCAACCATAAGGGAAATAAAGTTTATTATTATTATTATTATTATTATTATTTATATTGAGAATAAAATTTGTTCAGTTTTTCAAACCCATGAATTTGTTAGACGAAACAATTTTTTACTTCAAATGTAATCAGTATACCAAAATCATTATGAACATATATTTTTATTATTTGAGTAAATAGATTTTTTCAACCGGTCAACTGGAAACTATTATATTTATGCTTTAATAATTTGTGTACATTTGATAGAAGTATATAAAAGTATTATTTGCAGTATTGCCATTATTTGCTTTCAAAATATAAGTATCTTGAACTAATAATACTTACCTGCTTAATCTAAGCATTTCTACTATTCAAGGGTAATAATTACCTACTAATTTTGTGTCTGTAACACCAAAAAATCTCGGTAGGAGAAATTAATAAATTTATATTTATATTATTTAAAATTAAATAAATTTACTGTCATACTTTATAGTTTTACAATATTTGGGAGAAAGTAGCGTATCGGGGTACTCGAGGAGTGCGCACGGGATATTGATGCGTAGAAGTATAGATGTTATGCGTATCCGTCGTTGCGACCGGTGTTCTCGGGATACATCTCACTCAATGCCTGGGCCTGATATCTAGTCGTCGTTGGTTACTGATATAATTTCAATCAGTATAATAATTTGCTGGTATTACCTACTGAAAACTAATAATTAGTAAATACCTACATATGTTTGTTAATGTAGACATCTACCATGTTCATATATTATCGACACATGGCGCTGACGCTAAGTATTATTTCAAGTTTTTTAAACTACTAATCTTTTAATATTAGATAACACGTACGTAGTTACATTCGAATATTTTAATGGTAGCATCTGTGCATCAGCCATATTCCACCCCATTCTTTAAGTAGCTGTTAAAGGGCTGAGATATCCAGTTAGATTTACTTCCACTCACAACTAACAACAGTGTTCGCTGGTCAATCAAAAAGTGACGCCAAGTAAAGCGTAAGCATATGCAAAATCCCCCTAAACCCCCTAAAAAAGAGGGAACCAATGACAGATGAGTCTTAGGGAAATAAATGGTGGGGTAACATTCGTGTAAAATGTTTCAATATTATGGTAATTTCAATTTGATATTTCATGTTTTCACTACAAAACATTTAATAATTTTATATAGTAATTCATTATACCAAAGACATAAGGGATTTTATTTTGAATCTACAGACTTTCTCACTATGAATGCATAGATTTATTCCTTATAAAAATAACAATGTTCATTTGGAGAAAGTATACTTTATACTATTTATACTATTTGTTCTAAGAGTATATTGTGTTTTCAGAGAATCTTATGTTCTAACCAACAAGATTTAGTTCATTTAAATTTATATTAAGTTTCGATTTCTGAATAAAGAAAAATATTCAGATTCATAATAGATTTTTTGCAATTAGTGACGTAACCATACCATTTATTCCACTAGTGCCGTAATAGGGTCTATTACAGCACTAGTTGCGTAATAGAAATGGTACATTTAAGCAGATTTATTTTAAGTTGGTCACATTGCAACAGAAATGGAGATGTCAATATGACATTTTGTAAGCAAGTTTGAGGTTATTATATTAAAATTCATTGTAAGATTTGATATTTTTAATTAATCTGTGAAATAGTACAACTATTATAAACATTTATATTAACGTTTGAATTATCTTTCGAAGTGATAGTGATACCGTGTGCAGTAGAAACATTCTGTTGAAAATTATCGTTCTCTGCGATAATGATATTGCTTCTGTTGGAGTACTCAAACTGTGAACCATTCCCAGAAGTTCCAGGTAGATTCACATTATTTTCCTGTGCAAACATATTTCCAACATCAATTTTATTTTTCATAGAAGAGGCAACGTAACCTTCAGCAACAGCCGTGCTTTTCCAGCCACCAGTATTTGCTATATGTGTCGCACTGGATCTTCTAAAACAATGTCCTGTATAAAGTTGAGGATTTGGTAAATGAAGAAAACTGGTAATTTGTTTAGGAACATTTCCCATGGTGTTAATACCGAAAGGACTATTAATTAAGCAGCCATGACGATAAGTTAGAAAAAAACGTTTGTGAGTAACGGTTTTAGGCCGCAGATATTATTATATTTTTTTATAAGTTCGATGCAGTTTACATCAGTCACTGCGAACATTCTGGGTACATTGTTTTTTGTTTTAGGTATGTTGACCATAATGGAATCGGAATTGTATTGAAGATCTTCCACACATATATTAATTAATTCTTCTCGCCTACAGGCTCCATTATATCCTATTATCAAAATAACCTAGAATATAAAGAATTTACAAAAAAGTAACGAAATAAAATCAACACTAACCTTTATAGCTAAGTATATTCTATCATCGGCTTGTTTCAAAAATCTATGAATATCTTCTTCTAAAATTTTAGATTTTTTTTGTTTGAAAACCTTTAGATAGCCGTTTTAATAATGCTTGAAGTTTCATATATTTTGATATATCCACATTTCTATGTACAACATTTAAACACGATCTTAACATCGAATAAATCGACCATAATGATGACGATTTATAATCTTTACGTAGCATTTCAAAATAAGCAAGTAAGACGTTCTCAGAAATATGAAGAATTTCCTTTTCTTTGCCACCATTTTTCAAAATTTTGTATCGCTTTTGATACATAGTGTACGATTTCTCCGGAAGTAAATATTAATGGTTTTTTCAGCAATTTGCCGTATTTCAGGCGGGTGCATGAAAAAGTTGTAGAACTCATATTAAATATTATAATATAGTTACTTTAGTAATATAATATATAACAAATTTCAAAAATGTGTCAATTTTAAATTAATTTGTCAATTTAAATCTTGTGCCAAACCAAGGCGACAACTGGTGACAACCGCCACAAAATTTCCCTAGATTATCAAATTTTTCTCGTTTTGCTTTTACAAAAAGAGAAATTTTAAAAACTAATTGCAAAAAATAGCATAAAAGACACGTTTCATTTGACATTAAAGCACTCATTCAGTTAAGAAACTCGTGGCTACGCCATTCGTTTCTTAAACTCTGAATTCGTACTTTGAAACGTCAAAATGAAACTTGTCTTTTATATACTATTTTTGTGTGTATACATATGTACGGGTGTTCAATTTGATACCATTGGGACTTACTTTTTAGTAGGTTATCCCGCTACACGGAAAAAAATTGTCAAAGAACCAACAGTTGAAGTGTGAACTGCGTAAAAGTGATTTTTTTTCCGTGTATACTCTTTGTTTGCTAGGGGTCCACTTTCGTTTTTAAATATTTTGAGAGAATATTCTACTTGTAAATTTATATTTTCTTGTATTTCTCAACAACGTTCATTTATTTTCCACTAAAGAAAACACTAAACATTTCCACATGAAACGCCCCGACTGCTACTCCCATAATAATTAACCTAATACGAACTTAATGAAAAATTAGTCGGCCAGTTAACTAGCATTACCTTAATTATCTCGCCAATTAATAACCGCTCATTAGTTTTTTTAATTAAACGGACACACAAGGACCGCTTCAAATTTCCATCTCTTTCTTTCGCGTATCCGCAAAACATAGGCGGCAATCTTGCCTCCTTCGTTAGTTTGCTCCGCGAGCAGTTCAGACCATAAATATTTTCACAGCGACGGCCGCTTGTCACACCGACAATGAATCGCCCTCCTCATGTATGCGTATGTGATGGGATATAGGTACGAAATACAAGTGTGAATGATTTATGAGAACGTTACGTTTACTATTATGAAAGATCCGTCGCCAAATATGAAACTTTAGTCGGGCACAGGTTCTATGTGTTTGTTGTATGCATACATATATACATAAATCAAACGGCGTGTTACCGTAAATCTGACGGAAGTCTATGTGATTTGATCACCGTCCTCTTTAAACAGAGCATTTTCGTATACCTTGTTTGTTACGGATGCTGTACTCGGAGCTCACGAACCACCGCCTTTCCACCTGATTGTGAGATGCGACAGATCACCAAAACATGCGGCTCTTGTATCGATCCGACCTGTCTCGTCTGGGGGGAAAAGGTGAACTGCCGTGACGTGGGGGAAATTACATGGTACAAGTGATGTGATGTCCCAGTTCTGACATTTTACTCATTTCTCCGAGCAAATTATGCAAAAAGAAAAGTGCATATTTAAAATGTTTTCGCGTGCAATATTCATACCGTATCCGACTCTGTCCAAGACGGCACATTTATTGTAGTTAATTCAATTTTGTCTCAGTGCAGTGGGGAGAAAAACTGGGTTCATGGAATTCAAAATATCACTTGCGCCCGTAGTAAGACATAATTTTTACCATAAAGTTGTAATTTATACAGTAAATATTATATATAATATTAGACCACGTTATAAAAAATATCAAAGCGAACATAAAAATAAAAATAATTCCAACAAATTTATCAGACCACCATGCCATAAGAACGACTCTGAAAATAGAAAAACCGAAACAAAAGTACAAATACTACGAGCTAACCCTAACAAGTCACCGAAAACTAAATGAACAAATAACACAAATAATAGATAATGAAGTAAGTACATTTGAAGAAATATCAGTCATGCTACAGAAACTAATAGAAGACAATCAAACCACGAAAAAAATAAAAAGAAGACAAGAATGCCCCTGGATAGACGAAACCCTAGTAAAGCAAATTAAAAACAGAAACAAATACTACAAACGACACGTAAAGCACCCGCAAAATGAAAACTATAGAGCCGAATACCTTGCAGAAAAAAAGACTACGCTGTATATGATGAAAACCGCAAAGAGGAAATATTACACACAAAAATTCGAAAAATACAAAAACGATGCTGCGAAAACATGGAACGTGATAGTTACCGAACTAAAAGGCAAGAAAAGAGACAACCGAGAAATACAAGCAATCGAAAGAGAAGATAAAACTATTACAAAAGACACTAAAGAAATAGCTGAAGAAATGAACAAATACTTCGCAAACATAGGAAGACTATTAGCAGAGAAGCAACTATCGCTCTCAAATATCCCACCCAAGACCACGGTGACTGAAAATATAAATGCAAGATTTGAACTAAGGCCCGTAACCGAAGAAGAGATACTCAGAACAATACTAGAACTGAAAAACAATAAAGCACCAGGTTATGACAAAATAACTACAAAAATCATGAAACAAAATAGAGACAAATTAGCACCCCTACTAGTAAAACTTATCAACAACACAATAAAGAATGGCGAATATCCCAAAAACTTAAAGCAAACCATAATCATACCCATATATAAAAAAAAAAAACAACAAACTGCACCCGGAGAATTACAGACCTATTTGTTTACTATCTGTAATGAACAAAAATATTAGAAAAAATCATACATAATCAACTGAGTGAATACCTAACACGAAACGATATTATAAACAAAAGGCAATACGCATACCAAAAGAACTCTGGAACAACATCAGCTACAAACGATCTCATAAACAAAATAAAAACCGAAGTAGGAAAAAACAACACCACAGTAGTGCTTTTCATAGACATGAAAAAAGCGTTTGACACAATATCTAAAGCAAAAATGATTGAAAAGATGGATAGTATTGGCGTTAAGGGAACAGAAAACATGTTGATCAAAACGTATCTAACGGATAGGGAACAAACGACTATAGTGAACAAAAACAGAGAGTTCACGATTAAAAGCGGAGTATGGAACACCTCAAGGTGGTAATCTACCGCCACTGTTATACATTGTATATACCAACGATATTTTCAACGTGCAAACTCAAGGCGAGATTTACGCATACGCAGACGATCTATGCATAGTTTACTCAGATAAGAATTTGCAGCAAATGCAGCACAACACCAACAACAATATAAAGAAAATCGAAAGTTGGTGCTGCAATAACCTAATAACCATAAACGAAAACAAAACGGAATACATGGTCTTCACACGGAAACGACAAACACCCAAATTCAATATTACAGTAAAAAATCAAACTATACGACAAACACATCAAACAAAATACTTGGGAATTATAATAGAACACAACTTAAAATGGGATACCCACATACGCAGCCTAATAAAAATATACAACAATAGCAGGGATAAGTAAAATAAGAAACATATTACCGTTATATATGAGGAAACCAATATACCATTCTATATTTCACATCCAACATAAACTACTTAATAAATATATGGAGCCACACAAGCAACAAAAATTTAAATAAATTACAAAGACAACAAAATAAAATACTGAAAATACTTTATAGCATGGAGAGAAGAACACCAACTTCAGAAATATATACAAAAACACAAGAACTGAATATACAACAAATCATACAATTAAATAATATGGCGTTAATACATAAAATAGAAAAGAAAATGGTAAAAACTGACTCTAGACGAGTAAAAAATACAGAAATACACACACACAATATAAGAAGACGCTCTCATTTAAGAATTGAAAAAACTATTAGCAACAAACTCATAAAAACCCCAAATAATGAAACCATTAAACAATATAACAAACTACCAAAGGAAATTAAAGACTTGACACACATCAAATTCAAAAGGGCAATAAAACCATGATAATGCAACACAAGATAATTATAAAACCGAAAAGTTGACGGATTGCTAGACCTACAACATCGCTCTCGATACCGCTAGTCCGAGGCGAGGCAGGCCAGCCTCACCACCTTGGATGAGGACAGAGAGCGGGAAGCCAACAGCGGACACGAAGGCATGACTGTATACATGTACTGTATATATTTTTACCTTTTTCATCTTTTAATTTTTGTTATATAAATGTATACATATTTGTCAAATAAAGAACTTTCAAACTAAAAAAAAAAAAATATCAGTGTAAACACACAATAGAAGCTTTCATTTTTGGTTACTCTGTTAGAAGCATTTGCATTGTTAAAATTAATCTCTGGTTAACCATTATAGAAATTTATACATATGCATGCATTTAGATAACGATATTTCAATAAAAATGAAATACCGTAATGGCTCGTCTTGATAACCGCAATAGGTTATACATTGAAAAAGTATCACTATGACGATAGATACTCATCTAAACCTAGATATCTAAAAAATAAATAATGACAAGAAAGAAATATAAAGACAAACATATTTATATGTCTAGCAAACGGGTCTAGTAAGTTTCAGCGCTGCCGTTTCAGCACCGGGACATTTCAGCGCCGGCCGATTCAGAGCCACGTTATTGAATAGTTAAACTACTTTGAAGATTACTTGATGATTCGTTTTTATGAAGAATTTTTATACCATGTGCATTGGTTGCAAACCACATATGTAAGATTTTTCGAATTTATTGTTTGAATTGATAACACCCTTTTTTCTGCCTATAAGCATAGTCCTGCTTAAGTAAAATAATGAGATCTTAATGCAAGTGAAGTCGTGAGCTTCGATGAATAGAAAGTTGTTTTAAGGATAACAAAACTTTTTCAGATTACATGTAAAAGAAGAACAAATAAATTAAGTATCTTATTCAATAAGTGAAAAAAATATTTTAAATAGTGTTTTTCCTCGGTCTAGGATGTTGATTTAAATGAAATTCAACTGGTAAACTGGTAAACATATGATGCAGAGTTTTTTTTTGAACATCGGGGGAGAGGACACATTAAAAATGTCATCATATTTATAGTTTTTTCTTTTTTTTCCTTTAGTCTTTGAAACATCGGGAGAAAGAATGCCTTATAAATGTTTCAAATCATTTTTTTTTTTTAATTGGAAGGGGTGAGAAAGGGAAGGGATTGGTATTTTAAATGCAAATTTTCTTTTTTTTTTAAAGAAACATCGGGAAAGAGGATGCAATAGAAATGTTTCAAATCATATTTTTTTTAATATTGGATGAGGTGGAGGGGAAGGGGTATTAGGTTTTTTACTGATATTTTTTAGATTTGATACATTTTTAACGCATCCTCTCTTTCGATGTTTCGAAAAAAAAGAAAAAATATCATTTAAAAAAACCTAATACTCTTCCCCCGCCATCTTTCTAATATTAAAAAAAAAACATGACTTGAAACTTTTTTAATGTGTCCTCTCCCGTTGTTAAAAAGAGAAAAAATATCAGTAAAAAAATCATTCTACTCCCTTTCTTTCCCCCTAAATATATCATTTGCAACATTTCCGAACCGTCTTCTCTTTCGATGTTTCGAAAGAAAAGAAAAAAAAAATATATCATTAAAAACATCCCACTGCCCTTCCGCCCCTTCCAATGTTAAAAAAAATGTTTTGAAACGTTTCTAATGCATTCTATTTCCCAATGTTTCGAAAAAAAGAAAAAAAATTATCTTAAAAAAAAATTCTCCCTCCCCTCCTTTCAATGTTAGATAAAATATAATTTGAAACACTTCTAATGCTTCCTCTCTCCCTTTGTTTCTAAAAAAAGAAGAAAAATTAGCACGTAAAAAATAATCCCTTTCTAACCCCTCCAAAAAAAAATATTTGAAACATTTTTAATGCCTCCTCTCCCGATGCTTTTAAAAAAAGAAAAAATATCATTAAAAGAAATATCCTCCGCTTCCCCCTTGCTCCTTCTAATGTTAAAAAAAAATCAATTATTTTAAAATCAGAATCAAAAATCATACATTCAAATCAAATTTGACTGGTATTCCAAAATGCATTGATATTTCTGGCGGCATTTATAGAGTAGAGTAACTAAACAGTCAAAAGTTGTAATATACATCTATGCCAGCTATGTTTGACGGTCAGACAAGTTAATAAATCATAACCACGATCTGCTTGCTGACCTTGACAGTTTGCTTTATACGGCCTGCCAAATCATGAGTTACACGTGTTCAGCACTGGCGTTACTTACCGGATCTTTCTAGCAAAAATATTTTTTGCGCCTCCGTCTGTTTTCCTATCAAAACACGGAAAAATGTCACTAAAGGTTGGGCACACTAGATTCTACATGACAGATTGTCATTAAGCTACTGTTCAATTTTGCCAAGATGAACTGGTGTCTTCATTGCACTTATTATTGATAAATGGATATTAAACTAGAAAGAAAATTACAGAAAAATACTAAGGTATGCAACATGTGTCCCAACTTGTACTGTCAACTCCCTAGTGGCAAAATTTCTTTTCTATTTTCAATTCAAAATTAAGATTTGTCAGCCCAAAAAACAGTGTGCATCACACCGCCAGAAACTCTTTTGCCGGTATTCGTACTTGTGGGCCGTACTCATACTCGCAAAACTGTAATATCTGGCCTAGTGATACAAATAAGAATACCCTTGGGTTGGCGAGATTGCCGCAGTAAAATGTGAAATTGTATAAATGTCATATTGACAAGCGCTGAGAAAGATTACACTAACTAAACCTCTTGCTTTGTTAAGAACCGAACTTTTAGGTTTTTTAAAGTTGCATTTCACTTCTTATTGATTATTTAAGCTACATAGTTATTTGTTCACATAGTTTTGTACTGTTGGTTTTGACATAAACCATCAGGCTGTTATCAGTTGTACCTGCCGTGCTGCTATTTTGACATATCAAAAAATAGTTCTGACAGAGTACACCAAGTAAGGACAAGAGATGAGCTATAGCGGTCCAAATTTCTAAACCTAACTTCACACAAACAACAGCTTCCCAAGATGGCAGTTTGTTATTATTTACGTTCGTATCTACACACATCTACACTCATCCGTTTAATCTACATTATTTACTTGTTTTATTTATTTATTTTACGTATTTTATTAGTTTTGAATTACCCCTGCAGTTTTAAAAACATTTAATGAACTGTGATATTTTTGTGTAAAAGGTAAGATCGGTGGCCAGTGGCCATAACATTTACATACTTTCTTATATATTATATTGTTAGGTTTAAGTGAAATAACTCAAATAACCGTGAAAGAATACACCAATGGGTATCATGTTATAGTGCCAGTCACTTTCGCAAGATAAATTGTTATGCTAACGATGGTCGCAGTTTCTTAGGATTTTCGAATGAATCTAATATATATGACGCGACAAGAATTAAGAAAGTACATGAATAAGAAGAACTATTACCGTTGTGCAGAGACTCCTAGGTCACATTAATTGGTTTGAGTTGCATTATACTGGTATACATTTTAATCGCAATTATTCACATTGCAGACAATTCGATATTATATAGTCTACGCTTGAACTCTATCCACTTGTGCACCCCCGGACATTATTGTTGACAAACCAGTGCAGGGTCGGATGTTAGAAATGAAGTAGTCGAATAAAAAAGGAACAATCTTTGTATCGCACAGAACGATATAGTCATAACTCTTGAACCCTAATTAAAAGTTATTGGGTATTCGTGTCAGAAATTTGAAAGTCCCTTCCATCGATGCTGTCGTATTTTTATTAATTTATTTGACAAAGAACCACAACATATTTATTCCTGGAAGAACATTTTACACTATAAAAATATAAACAAAGATTTATTTCGCAAAAAGGAAAGGATATGAACATAATTATCGTAAAACACTTGCAAATATATTTATGTATCACTTAATCAAACATTGTTTTACTGGAATCGTGTTTTTTATTACTATAAACTGTTCATAAATATTTGCAACAAAATCAGACTAAAAAACGCATAAATTTGTGTATTTTTTAATCTATTTTTCTACTTCCTTTAAAATATAAATTATTCTACACGTTTGAAAATTCCCGGCAACAGCTTTACAAAATGACAGCTGGGCTTGAAGGTCATTCAAAACGGACCACTCAAGAACAATGGATTTTTGCGAGCATGTCCTTAGTGTATTACACTCTGGTTCTGATGTTCTCAAATGTCATACAGATGTCGCTACTTACCGGAATCTGGTGAAACATTCGAAACTGTCGAAGTCATCAGGCAGGTCCTGACCATACATATTAATATTCTGCTGTTAAAGCTATAATAACAAATAGCTTTAACACTACAAGAAATATTGTACAAACTTCGTTTGTGATACATTTCACGAATTCGTGGCCACTCATTCGAGAAATGTGTTTTCATGCCTTTGCTCCGTAAATAACTATTAAACTTTTAGGTGTTGTAATAGAAGTTTGCTTGGCAACAGCTTTTAGCTCTTGTTTCAACGTTACTGAATTATAATATTAATCCACTGATTCCAATCATGTTCATAACTTTACTAAATTATATTCTATTAAATTTTAAAATAAAACAAGTTATTAAAATATTTATGGAAAGAAATCTCTATGCTATGTAGGATGTAATGTCATCAGTGGATAGTAACAGCAACAATGTACCTAATGCACAAATTAAAAAAAAAATACTAATTTTACATAACAACACATTAACTTACCCAACACAAACCTATAGCTGTAACGAACGCGATGGAAAACAACTTTATTTCTTTTATAATTTCTTTTTTCCTCGATATTTCAGAGAAGGCACCAACCCTATCACATCATTTTATGAAATAATGTTTTTCTCAATATTTTTTTTTTTTAATTTCTATACATACTTTTTTGTTGATTGATATTTCATGATTTTGTATTGAAAATTGAATCCGCGTTCATACTACGAAATTGTATTATTCAACGACATTTCGTGTAAAAAAATATTAATTAATATTCCTAATTGGTTACATGAAATTTTGGAACTTATTATTTGATGATTATTTGTTCGTAGCCGTTAATTATTATATGGTTTTTCTTCTTTTTCTGTGAGGGTAGCGGCTAATTTCTAATGATGACTTAAATTTTAAAAAGTTAAACAACTCATTTTTAACGTTTCGACAATCTTTATTTTTCGTTGTCTTCTTCAGAATAATGTATATTTTATAATTTAACTTTATTTTTTTTTAAAATATATATATATATATATATTTAGGGACATTCACAAACATTTTAAAAAAAAAACTTATTTAATAATTACATTTCTTTTTTTTTTTTTTTAAATAATTACATTTTTTTTTAAACAATTATTAGAAACGTCGTCATTTTACAATACTTATTATTATATATTATTAACTTATACAACGTGTCTGCTTAAGTTCGCACCATATGGAAAGCTTTTTTATTATTAATTTTACGAAAATAATTTATTCTTCATAAAAAGTTCTGCATGTTCTCAAATCTCAAATGCAATCATCAGCTATCAATTTTTTTCAGTCGTACACGAGGTTTTTCAAAAAATATTAATTTTGTCCAACAGTAAAGTTAATTTATTTTTGAAAAATGTCGGAAACTTTTATCTGTTATCTCTTTATTCGTTACAAATTTGATAACCTTTACGTCTCTTTTACCTCTGTGTTGCATTATTTTGATGATGCATTAAAATAAATGATACATACATAACTAATTTATTTTACAACTACATAAATACAGTGCTAATAATGTTAATTGCGTAACAAACGTGTAATACCTAGCTTATCATCAATTCACTAGTGCTTCAACGTATCTGCCTTCTCTTACAATACAGGTTTCCGTTCTAGAAGAAAATTCCCTCAATACATTTCTAATTATATTCGGATTTACACCCTGAATTTTTTCCGTAATAATTGCTTCCAAATGATCTACGTTTGTGAATGGCCTGTGTTCATATACCCATTCTTTTAAGTAACCCTATAAGAAAAAATCTAATGGGTTTAAATCTGGCGCCCTAGCTAGCCAAAAAATATCGGAATATCTATGAATTAAACTTCCAGTAAAGATATTTTCAAGGTATTGCCTTACTTCCAGCGTACTATGACATGTTGCGCCGTCCTGCTGGTACCATACCTGTAGCCGTTCATGTCTTCGAAGATCACGAAGAAATTCATGCAACTGATTTTGTAAAAAAATTAGATATCGTTGAGAAGTCATAGATTGTCGAAAAAAAGGGCCAATTATTTTATCCTCGTAAATGCCGCACCAAACGTTAGTTTTAAAATAATATTGATCCCGAGTTTTAATCGTAAAGTGAGGATTGGAGTCAGTCCACCATCGACAATTTTGCGAAGACACTGTTCCATTAGATGTAAATGTAGCTTCGTCAGAAAAAAATATTTTCCTAGCCCAAAAAGGATCGTCTTCTAGCTTTCCTTGGATAAGAAAACAACATTCTGGTCGTCTGTCGTAGTCTCCAGGTTTTAAAGTATGGATATATCGTGGTTTATATGGATAAAACTTGTTCTTTTGAAAGATTTTTGCTATTGTATCTTTACCAATTTTATCTGGAAGCGAAGATTCCCTTTTTCGCAGAGACAATTTGGGGTTTTCTACTGCAGATAACATTACATTTAACTCTATCTCCTCAACTTGCAACAGGTTTCTGACGTTTCTTTGTGAATTTATTATTAACGTCTCCACATGATTTGAATTTTTCCATAATTCTCATTACTGATGTATGGTGTATATTTCTCTCTGGATGTCTGTTGTTAAATATTTTAGCTGCTTCACGATAAGATTTATAATTATCACCAACGATTAAAACTATTTCTACTTTTTCTTCCACACTAAATGTCATCGGCATGTTAACCAATGTTATTTTACGTTCACGGTCAAACAATTTCTTTCTCTCAAGAAAACATTTGTTTATCAGTGCATCCTAGATTTCACGTAACTACAGTTACAGTTACGTTTGCATTGTTATTGTAGATAAAAAAGAACAAAAGATTTTTTCATGTAATTGCATATTTGAACATATACGACTGAAAAAATTTGATATCTGATGATTGTATTTGAGATAGAAGAATAAATTATTTTTGTAAAATTAATAATATAAAAGTTTTCCATATGGTGCGAACTTAAGCAGACACGTTATATATTTATGCAGTCATATGTTCCTTTGCCTCGTTAAGAGATTCACTTTACACCACTGTTCTGTAGAGTTTGAATAGAAAACACAGAAGCTTCGCTTTTCAAGTAAACGAAGCCGCGAAGAGAGACTACTGGTAATACATACATTAAACTCCCTCGTCTCAAAACGGTCAGTTATACTAATGGCGCTCAATTTTGCGCAACAACCGGAACGACTAACGTCCAAATGCTCACTCATCATATCGGTAAACAAGGTGAATAATGAACACGAACTGGCGCACAGGGGCCAGATAGAGCCTAGGTACTCTGTCAGCACACCCGAATTCGTAGTCGATAAGTAAACATTTGCGGTGAACTCGAAAGTGTGTGCGTGCGTTAGAGATCTCTCGTATGAGAATCGACGGTTGTCGGTCCGGGCGAGCGCTCTTGTCCGACGCTGGTACGTGAACGTATATAGCGTACGGGGGCTTTTACCGAGCTTCAGTCAACATACCCGGAACGAGTACAAGCGGTGGCCGTCCGTTGGTCGCCCGGTCATTAAACACTCCGGACAAGTGACAAACCCAGACAAACCTGGGATGGGATTTTGAAAATTCGGGTACTAGAGTCGAAATGGACAGTCGGATGGTCGGTCGAGGGTAATTCAACAAATCCGCTACTGATGGGAAAGCCGAAATGCGACGGATGGAATACCGAATGTTTTTCGGAGATTGGACATATTTTTTCACGGGATCTGTCAAATTGGCTTCATTGAATAAACAAAAACATGCTACTGGATTAAATTTATAGTTGTTGCTTTATCTTTCTCGAATTTTACTATTGAAATCGGATTTGCATATGTAAATTGTACAGCAAATACTAGAGAGATTCTAACATATAATTAAATTTGTTTATACATTTTTCTTGTTTTAATTCGCTTGGCACTTTGTTGCCGTTGGATTGCGATCGCTTCATTTTTAGATTTTATTTAAAGGCTTTTTATTTCATTAAATTAAGGATCAGACCCTGCAACGCCATCTAGCAGTGAAGTTTCGAACTCCTTGCTCGTCACAATGCATGTTACCGTAATAGCAAAATTTAATGTCTCATTTTCGTTCTTTATTTCCAAATTAATTAGTAATTCATTGTCAGTTAAATATGCTTTTTATTCTTGAATTATTAGCTCAAGTTTCATTCATTAAAACCTTTTCTTTTGTGTAAATTATTCCGCATTGTTAAGTTTGTCAGTGACTTATTTGATTCACGTTGTATTTTCCGATTTCCGCCCTCTCGCTAAATAAGAGAGACGCACAGGCTAGCACATCATCTTAGGCGCGCTGTTCAAGTTGCTCCGTGCAAATTTCAATTAGACCACATTGTGGGATTTTGTCGCGCGAGAAACTTCTAATATCGAGGGCATTTTTGTTCGTTTTACCTGGGACTGCCAGGAGATTTGTGTCCTTTGCATCGATATTCCTAAAAAGGGTTTTGAAACAGCAGCGCCAAGCCGGCATTTTATTTTATTAATGGCGTCATCTTAGGTCACTAGTAAGCGGACTTCTCTTGTTAATTTTATCAGTTTAGTAATCCGATTCTATCTTAGGATCTATTATCTACTCTCTACTATCTACTATCTACTATATACCACAACTACTACGTTATTTTGGCTTGAGTTAAACCAAGAGGGTGAACGAAGTACTTAATTTAGGAGACCAAATCCAGATCGTTGAATTCGAAAGAGGACCACGCCTTGACATCAGCGTAACGCGCTCAAGTCACCCTCCTGGACGTAATACACCGACACCCATAGAAATTTACCAGATAAGTCGTATATTTTAGTTCTATTATTTTCTTTTCTTGCACCAAATCAATATTTCATTATTTTATTTTATTATTTTTAAAATCCTATCACATGACACAAACCTTCCGGCCAACATTATTAACCTAGACATTAAGAATAACATCTAGATTTCGGAATTATATCATAATTAATAGTTTAATTTATTATTTAAGTATACAGGTTAAGACCGAACATTCATATATTATCATCGTAACCTATGTTAAGAGTTAAGTTTTATTGTAATTCATTGTATCTTTATTTTCTTGAATTTTATTTGTTTTGTCAAATATACAGTGTCATCCAAAAATTTGTGTGTCGAACCAAATTTTTTCGATCCAAAAGGACCTTAAGCTTGAGAGCAAACGAACCCCGTAACAAATTTATTAAAGAATGTTATACTATTGTAAGTTGCTGCTTTTGGGACTAATTTATAGTATGGTACATTTAATCATTTTTTAAATATTGTATTATAAACGCGATTTCTCTCATTTTGATCAAAAGGGTGTTTGAATTTAAATATAAGAAATCAGGAGATTATTGTCCCTAAAAAGGGTTCTCAATGAAGCATTAGCTTTAAGATCCGGCAGTACCCTTGCGGTTCGTTTTTGTAGTACGAAAATCTTGTTGACTTCGTTTGAAATTCCCTATATTAGGATCACATAGCGTATAATTGATAAGATGGTAGCATGATACGCGACTTTTAGTGTCGCAAAATTTACTACAGAGCTTAAAATTTTTAGGCCGTAAATGGCGCTTCTGAGTCTCTCACACAGTAATCTTATGTGTTCGGTCCACTTCAGTTTATTAATGTTTATCAAATTCTGTTTTTTCGTTGTCTATATGTATATTATTTAGCGCTCCCATGCTTTCATTAATTTTAAAAAGTAGGCATTTCGTTTTTGCTGAATCTAGTATTAGTTGATTGTCTTCAAACTATTCGTTTAGGTTGTAATAGCAATAAACCTGTTTCTTTTAATGAGATGAAATCTATTCTTTTCAATCAAATATTTGTATCATCCGCAAAGCTAATGATTTTTTTGTTATTGTTTTGATTAACTAGGAATAAATCTTTTAAAAAGCTAACGGATCTGTAGTTCCAGCGATGTTTTAAGAGCTTTTTTTTTCAATTTGTTAAACTAATTGATAAACTGTAATAAATTTTAAAATAGTTTCAAGAAACACTAGTTTAACCATATTGTGAAAATAAGTCATTTTTTTACATAATGCAGTGACGAATTGTGAAAATAGGTAAAACTTTAAAATTTATTTAAATTTTAAATAAATATTTTATTTATTTAAGGTTTGGCCGACAAAAAGGCAATGTATAAATCATTAATACGAAATTATTTATGCCGAAAAGTGGAAGGTATTGGCATAAAATCATACTAACTAAGCAACTAAGATATTTATCGGAACCATAGAGGAAAGTCTTTGAAAGGAATATTCATATACTATAGTCATAAAATTGCAAATTTGCAGCTCGATGTAAATTTCTTTGGCGACTTGCAAAATTAGAGTAATATTCTTGGTGTAAAATTAGCAGGAATATTACTGTAATCTTTTTTTTTTTTAATATCTGTGAGAACAAAATCATCCACTAATTTCTTATTTTCCGCTTCCGTTAAATTGCGAAATTAACCTTATTTATTGACGTTCCTGTTAACGCGTACCCATTTTGGTATGGATCACAGAACAGAGCCTACAAGAAGGTTAAGATGTTATACCCTAACAGAAACTACGTTTAGCACCACCATTTCTGGTTCCTGTACTATTTTTGTAGCACGCAATTTAAATGCACTTGTGTTACTAAGTGATACTTTACACTTATATATTAAATTATATTATAATTTTCTAAAATATTTATATTGGTTAAACAAAAACCCGATTTTATATATCTAACATGTATAAAATCGTTATAAATAAATTCTCAGGAATTGTACAAATAAATGTACTTATTTTTTGCAAAATAAAAACCTAATTACATATTAAAGAAAAAGAAAACAATATCAACTTAAATATAACATTTTCAGAGTCAAATAAAAAATTTAAATGGTAAAACAAAATTAGAATAAGTAAAATGTATGTGTAAAATATTAGATCTATGAACTGGCCAATAAAACATCTACAAGCTTTTTCATAACTAAGAAGTGATATTTTTCTTTTGTTTATTGACCCAACAAACTTATTTATTGTGAAATAATGCACTTGCAGCAATAAAATAAAACAAAATATTTTACAGCAAAATAAAATATCCTATAATAAACGATTTAAATAGTAAAATTATTTTTTTTTTACACTTAACTTGCAGTTTATTGAAGTGCTGTTGCAACAAATGTTGTATTTCATAATAATCAGATTTTAGATTTTTTTTCATAAATATTCTTTATTCTAATGCATATTTGTTGTAAAATAGTTGTAAAATAAATATATATATTAATACAGACATTCTAAAAATGGCAACGAATACTTGGTTAAAAACACAAAATTAATATTTTCTAAAACGCGAAAAATAAACCAATAAAATAGGATATGGAGAATAAATGTAGATTGAAACCTATACCATTTTACGTAAATTTTAAAGCGTCACTAATATTATACAGAATAAATGTGGGAGCTATTCACATTTCTCGTAGATTGTAATCCCCTCAGAAAAGTTCTCTAAAAGTGTATGATACATACATATATAACGCTTCTTTTTCGCACATAACCTTAAACGAATCTTAATTATACATCTGAAGCTTTATTAAATATTATAAATGCTTGATTAATATATTTCCTGGCGTTTCGAATGCTATAGTGTTATTTTCGCAGTTATAAAACGTTTAAAATAGTTATAAGACGTGTATAAAATTGCAACGTCAAATGACACTAACAAATTGCATGTAATTGTCAAAATGGCGACAATAAACAAAACACAAAATATGCGTACAAATGTGAGTGATCCGTGAAGAAAAGCTTGATAGAAAGATATAATCATACAGAAAAACTGAAATGGGGTTAAATTAGTACAGAAACCAGAACAGAGGGCATCTTAATAATTTTCATTATCCAATAAAGCGGTCGTACCCCTCTGATGTAGATGCACCTTTATAATTAATATTGTTTTAGTGCTTCTGCTAGGATTCTATAAGTTTTCTTCTCTTTTTGTTCCTTGACAAAATTGCAAAATTACAGCCTAACAACAATAGGATCTGTAATCTAGCATAATCGATTATACTTATCGTTAGCAAGTATTTACATTTCGGTACTCATTCTTGGAATCACGCCTCTCTGCAAACTAAACGGTATCCGATTGAAATACAAGCAGAGACTCGAATTCTAACAACTACACTCTCTTTGCATTTTCACCATCATCGGATCGTAAACACAGAATTGCTAGGAACATTCAGGAAATCTCATTACTTATTCGGGATGTTGGTGTGTGTAGGCGAAGACGAAAAACAAAACAAAGTAGATATTCCCGGTTCTGGGTGATAATTTAGATTGATCGCTACTGAATTTGGTGCCCGGTCGAAACCCCTCACCGCTGCCGGGAAACTACCCCACGTTTGCGAACATATTAATTGTAATTTGTTACTCGCGTTTCTAATTTGAATTTACCGACGATGCTTGGTGCTTTAAGAGGTATTTTAATCAGGGCGAAATTGGAGTTTTAATCTTGTTTAGATGTTGCTACCTAAGAGTAGATAGTCAAAGTATGTGTAATTAGAATGAATGGAACATGCGATGAGATGTACAGGTAACAATTTATCGAAGCGAGATTAACGAAATTACGTTCGTTACTTTTGGGAAAAATCATTGATATCCCTTAACTGGTAACGTGAGCAAAAGTTACGCAATCAGTGACGTGCGGTCTGTGAGACCTCATATTCCACCATGTTTAAAAAAATATTTAAAACGCTTGAAACACAATTTTATTCAATACAAAGTGTTAAAATTTATCTTAATAAAACAGAAATAAAATGAAACTTGACAACTTTTTGTTAATTTCGTAGACAGTCACTACAAATCTTTTTTGCACATTGAAGGCATATTGGTGTTCGACAACTTGTACAAGTATACTGGGTCTTTCGCTTTAATTTTGGATTACATTTGGCACACGTTTTTCTTGTTTCCAACACTTACGATACTACATTATTAGATTCATTTGCTGGGAGGTTTCCATGTATCCGAGTTATTACCATTCGTAATTCTTTTGGAAGGCGAATATTAGTTACTCTTCTTTCTAATTGAGGTAAGATAAGTGCCCTAGCAAGAGCCTTCAAGAAAGCATCTCTTTCATATTTTGGCGTATCTTTATAACTAGAAAACAAAATATAGGCGTTGACTGCGCTTACATCTAAAACAGTCCAAAATATTGCCATAGGCCATCTTCTTGTCCGACGATTTGAACTGTAATTTGCCACCTTTTTATCTAACGCATCTACACCACCTTTCGTTAGATTGTAGAATTCTATTATCTCTGGCTTTCCAGAATTTTCAGTTACTTGTGAATGGTGCATTGTAGATAACAAAACTACCGCTTTGTTTGATTTAGGCACGAATGATAGTAAAGTCATATCTTTAGTGAATCCATATAAAGAACTATTTATTTCGCGTTTTTTATTAGGCAAAAATGAATGAGGTATTTGAGGTAAATTTTTCCTCATTGTACCTACGATACGTCAAACCCGGATTTTGTAATTCTTGCGCAAGCTGAACCGAGGTGAACCAGTTATCACCAGTAATATTTCGGTTAGTATTCTCTATTGGTTTTGCTAGTCTTATAACCGATTGGGTTGGTACAGAAAACTTCTTTTCAGCATCAGATAGAGTAAGTGAATCAGATCCTTTGCCAGAGTACACATACGGTTATATAGATAATTGTTTCTTGCGTCAGTAAAGCATAAAACCTTTATCCCATATTTAGCAGGTTTTTTGGGCATGTATACCTTGAATTTACAGCGTCCTCTAAACGAAATGAGCATCTCATCCACACAAGCATACGCTCCCAAACTAAAACAAGCCTGCGAATTTCTAACAAATTTGTTTAGGATCGTAGATACTTGAGGTATTGGATCACCTTGCATTTGTCTTTCTATCCTTTTTGTTGCATTGTCAAAACGAAAACAAGCCAGTAAAAATTCAAACCTCTTTTGGGACATTGTAGCTATATACATCTCTTCCAGTTCCATCTGTCGCAAAAAGAGACCCAACACTCTCACGCCCAGATTTAAAAGCTGAAGTATATATTAGGAGACCCAAAAAAGCTTCCATCTCTGTTATATCAATTTCGGACAAAACTGGGCTATCCCATTCTTCTGTACGTAAGTCTTACTTGTTTAATTTTTACGTTTGTCCATTGAATAAGTTCTTCAATAATGTCCGGTGTAAACAACAAGCGCCACACTGCAATAGGTTCAGGTTTTGGTCCAAGTGCTATTGCACTACCTCGTAGTCCTGGTAAAGTAACAATTAAATTATGTTTACGTGTTCGCACGTTTGGAACGGTGCCTTTTTTACGCCTGCATATAGAAAAAAAAACAATTCAGATATGAATAAATGAAAGGATAAATAATTCACCATTTAAATTCGCCTTTCCTTCCGTAATAAAAATTTGCTTCCCCTTCAGCTTCAGTTTCACAGTTGCGTTCTGCTCCCTCTTCTATATCACTATCATTCTCTGAAAGTTCTATTTCTGTGTCATTTTCACTTATTGTTTCAAAGGTGTTTTCTTCAATATCCGCATCGTCATCGCTATCCTCAACTTCATAATCGTTATCATCATCATCATCCAGGCAAGCCTGAGCCCATTCTGAAAAATCTTGAATCGTCAGGACGCATACGCTCTGGTAACCACCTCTTCTCCATTTCAAAAAAGTGGGAATACACAAAAAGTCACCGAAGTGCACTAGCAAAAAAAAAACTACGTAAATGGTAACGTGCGGTCTACGAGACCGTTAACATTTATATATTTGAAAACCCACAACCGTTTACGATAAAATACCGTCAATAACTGACATATTACATACACAGAAGGTACCAAGAGAATAACGCCATCTAGTAATATTTGTTGAAATTATGAGAGTATGCGTTGCTGATAGAGTCTCTCAGACCGCATGTGACCAGTTAAAGGATATCATTAGTATCAGTGTGTACAGGCTGGTTAAAAGCCAATGTACATAATGGAGAAATACATTTTGCAGCTTAGATATTAAAGATCGTGGAATAATTTCGGCATTAAAATGGTAGTAAAAGTAATGGAATTGAGCTTACGTGGATATGTAACAACATTACAGTTAGATATATTAACACATAAGTTATTGGTGTCGCTCAAAGTTTGAAAGTTATTAAGTTGTTGTTGTAAATTAATGCAATTATTTTCCTGAATAATTTTTGAAATACATTTTTGAATCATATGCATAAAGAAGTGTACTACCTATAAAGGGAGATAATGAAAATTAAAAATAACAAAGGGCCGAGGCTGCTACCTTGTGGAACACCTGAATTAAAAATGGTAAACGGAGATCGATGGCCTAATGGAGAGATATACAAATAGACATATTCCTGATCCTTCAATATTACGGAGACGGTATCTGACAAATTGTTACACAAACGTTATTGGGTACAACAAATTAAATTTAATATTTCTAACCAGTATGTGTAGGTTAAAGCTAATGAAACCGTCGATATAATAGGTCATTTTGTAACAAATGTAATAGTTGGTATTTTGAATTCACATATGCCTTCCACATCCTATATAATAGCTTCGAAGATTACGTATCAGATTAATGTTGAAACTCTAAAAAGCATTATGAATGAGCATAGAAAAATACTTTGAACAACGTAACATTAAATTAAATTATGCTGAAAGTATACGATTATTGACACATAAATATTCGGGAACACATGGATTCCTAGAAATATAAAATTTCAATAAAAAAGAATCATTTTGTTTCTCCAAGCTTTTTAGATGTAGGTGTAGTTTTAATATCTTCTTGAAATTGTAAAATATTTCTTCTTCGTAGCTTTCCTTTAAATTTTTAAATGGGATAGACTAGTTTTTGCGTTTTTCACATTAGAATAATTTACACGATTATGCAGAATTTGCAAACACAGAATAATATCACTTAAAAATTCATCTCATGCACACATTGAAATCTCTCGTACGCCAATCAATCCCACCGTTCTGTATAGAGCGAATTATAGTGCCTTGGAGGCTGCGTTAATCTATCTCGAAACAGATACCATTAACGACAGATTGTCTATTCACCATTTATCAATCGGACCAGCAAAGCACAGGCAAAGCTGAAGGTAATATAGATTGTATACAAATGGAGCTACGAGGCAACGTACTATCGTTCGAGAGACAAAGTGCTCGTAGGGCGCTTGATTTCTATATCAAATACACTTGATTACGCATTCATATTTTCCTATAGACAAGGCCGTCGCCATTGAATGGTTTAGTGGGTGAATGGGGGCTCAACTTTAACCGAACGACACGGTACTAGTTGTATATCTACACGCGTATATGAATACATAAGTTGTTGAATTAATGGGTTTGATGTAGTTTTTGAATTTGCCGTGTTATTTTTAATGTACAGACAAAGAAATTGTACGGAATGATATGTATAGGCTTGGAACTTGTAATGATTTTAATATCATGTATTCATTAAAAACATTTTCTACTTCTCTCGCGTTATTTTTTTTTTTGTGAGGGGAAACCGCTTGGCACCAAAGCATGGGTTTGCTATGCTCCGGTAGTGTCGGATGCTACTCTGACTAAAGCTCCTCCTTTGCTTTCTCTGGACACTCTTGGAACCTTGGAACCTTTGAAAAAAAAAAAAAATCATCAGAGTACCAGCGGCATGTAAAAATCTTTCCTCAGATGTACATTCTGCTCCTTGCCTTAGATACTCCTCTTTTCCCTTACCGCTCATGATAGTTCTATCCATATATCAGATCTTCAAGCACTTTTCTGCACTTTCAATCATAGTAGGGACCAGGTTGCTTAGAATCTCCAGACCGAAGTCATGGGACAGTCTGACTGCGCTCTACCTAGCGCAAGTAAAAAGGTATGCTCAACGGTGTCGATGCTGGTACAGTACATACACTCATCGATGCTATCCTTGCCAAAACATTGGCATACGATCTAAAGCACCCGCACCACTCAAAACCTGCGTAAGGTAGTAGTCCAACTGTCTGTGTTTGCAACCCAGCCAGGGGCCGAGTTTGGGTATGAGCTTCTTGGTCCATTGAACCTTCTTACGCTGTTCTCCTATCTGCTCTGCCATGATCCACATGCGCATTCCCTGGCTCTGGTTTTAATCACTTGCTTATTCTCACTAGTGTGGACATTCATATATGTGCTTTGTATGACCTAGAGGTCGATCGGAACAGTTCCCCTGATGACTGGAGTGCCTCAACAGGCACACTTCTGTAAGCAGATGCTTGCTGCAGCAGGACGTTTCTCTGTGACCTCTTAAGAAACTGGGTGTATTTATGGAAGTTCAGGATAGGGTACCAAACCGGAGCTCCGCAGAAGATAATATTGTGCATAGCACTAGACAGAACGGCGCTCTTTCCACTGCTAGGCCCGCTAAGATTAGGCATAATTCTTGAAAGTTGTACCACCCTATCGATCGTGCTTGCGTTGTGGTTGCGATATGCCCTTTAAAGTGCCACCATCGTCAATGTTTATACCCAAATACCTCATGTTTTTTTAAGCGTAATGTTCTCGCTCACAAGATTAAGGAAATGGAGTCTCTATCTCTGCTGTCTCGCAGCAAAGCTGCCTCCGTCTTGGACGTGTCAGAGCCAGTTTGTGCTCCACCGTCCATGTACTTATGTTTGCAGCGCAATCGTTAGTATTATATCAGTACTCTGTCGTTCTCCGCACCGACCACAAGTGTGGGGTTGTCAGGAAAGCCAGTAGTCACAGCATCTTTGGTAAACTGCTAGCCCAGAACTCCATCATATAGGACGTTCCACAGGGTTTGCCCCAGAACTGAACCCTTCGAAATCCTCTTTTACGTTACTAAATTACTAGAATGGAATTTTTATGAAGTTATTTGATTTGTGCAATTTTTTTAGCATCAAGACAAAGATGGGTGCGTAATTAAAGCTCCATGTTCAGATATCGACCTTTTCCTTTAACCCATTACTACTATCTCCACGCTTTTACTAAAGTGAGATCGAGTGGAAAAGCATAAATCCAGGAAAGTAGCTTGCTCGAAAAGTAGCAAACTTTAAAATATCTAATATACATTTGCACGTTAATCCCCGCGGCCGTTGTCCATACTATATTCCGCTTCGCTCCCGGGTTGGAACTGTGTCTTGGTTTCTTCTTGCCAGCGTTTCGTTCACAATCGCAAGGGACATTTTCCGAGCTGCTATTGCTCCTGTGGAGACCTGTAAATGAAAAACTAGCACATGGGGCGGGTTTATATAGAGATAACGGTTCAGTATGACGTTTGTGACAGGATTCTTGGGAAGGAAGAGGAATTTTCAGGTGTTGTGTAGGAGATAACTGTCATCACTGTTCAGATTATTAGGATGTTTATCGATTTCAATGAATCCTCCGATCTCACAGCTATAATAATGATGACTACGGTATGGATTTGGATATAGTTGAATTAGATTGTGGTGTGGTCTCTACCCGATGCTCTGCAGCTGTAGACCCACTTACACGCAACACCCAAGTACAACGCTCATGTTCTGCAACATGAGTGCGTACCGACACTTTGTTTTACCAATGTAGTTACTGCCGTACCAGCATGGAATTCGGTAAACACCAGGGGCTTCAAAAGAATTACAATCTTTGATGGGAAACGAATTTGAAAGTCTGGAGTTAGGTTTTAAAACGACTTTGATGTTGTGTTTGGACAGCATGCTACCTATATGATCGATAACACCTTGGATGTAGGAAAGATAGACACTGGATTGATAGGGAGTGGGTTTCATTTTGAATACGTTAGATTTAGGATGTTGGTATTGATTTATGGTGCACTGGATCTGGTATACAGGATAGTTATTGTCGATTAGAGTTTCCGTAACCTGAAATAACTCCCTGGATAAAGAATTAAATTCGGATATGGCAATAGCTTCGTATACTAAGCAATTTACAACACCGTTCTTGTGGATAGGATGGTGGTATGAAATAGCATTTAGGTAACGTTATGAATGTGGTTTGCGTTAAACGGAATGTCGCAAAGAACCATCAGAACAACGATTTACTAGAATATCTAGGACTTTCATAGTGAATTTTATAGAACCGTGTTGGATATTGAGGAATATGGGGAAACTGTTTAAGGAATCACGTTCATGTGGCCAGATTACGAAGGCGTCAACGTATCTGAACCAGCATTTCGATTTCTGGCACTAGGAGCTTAGGATTGTTGTTCAAGAGAGAGTAACTCACGGCTGCATCCGAAATTATTTCATAGTAGCAGCTACGGAACTGGAAATAAGCAGAGATTGGGCAAATTTCCTCCACGTGTCTGTTCACAAGTACCTCAGGATATGTATTGTTGTGGCATAGTTTGGTTTTTAATATTGAGAAGGATCACGTGATATATATGTATAATGAAGACTCAGGTGTGGTTACAACAGCGGGTTTATTTGGAAGTGAAATACTTGTGCTTTTAGCGGGGAAAACACGGGGAACAATAATGTGGATAGTCCTTTTGTAAGATAGAATCCGATAGTTGGAGGCCCATGATTTTCTTTGCAGTCTTTAGAAAACAGAAGGAATGAGTGAATATATGTTTCGATTAATTTTGACAGTTTGAAAAAAATTGCAACGCCTTGAAGGAGTTGAGTCACAAAGCTGAAATTTTAGCAAGTTTCAAGTAGTGAATCATAACAAAAAAAAAAAAATTGTTAATACATTGCCACGTCCCCCCGATTATTGTCAGTCTTTGCTTTTCTATGTTTTGTAAAAGCTGTTAAAATAATTTTAGTGGGGTCGACATTAGATCTCACTTGTTTAACATGATTTTTTTTGCAAATGCTCCGATGTTTTTACTCACATTTTTGTGTAATTTCTCCATTTCTTGGTTAGATTAGGATTATTTATTGTGAGGCCCTTTGCCCGAAAAAGAACTTCCCTGCTTACTAATATCATTTTCCTTCAAGTAAATGTTTGCTTGTATAAAAGTCTCTGAGCCCAGTAGTAGCATCTTACCAGACAAAGCTATCACTGTAACATAATATATATGCCGAGGTTTCGCGCCTCGTTTGGTTAGAACTAAATAGCATCCTCTGGCCTATGCTTCTCTTTCCTCTTGACTCAACATATTTAAAGAAAAGAAAAAAAAAACAGCTTCTATTTTATTTGGTTTAATGTAGAAATTAATTCTGTTTTCGTCATCTATTAGTTTCTAGCTCCTTTAACAACAACGTCGCATACTGGCTTCCACATAATCACTTTTTATGGAAGTAAATAAATGTGTGCTATTCTACTTAGGAATTTCGCATCACGTCGCAAGAGCTACTCATAGCATCGCAGTAATTTCATTGCAATAGATGCGTTGCGGTTTACACTTGTGATGGTCGGGATCTCTTCTACCGAAACGACATCAAACGTTTTTCGGGCCTCGGAGCGCTGTGTCGGATACGACGCGAGACGTTGCATCAAAGCGATCCGACATCGACGCGCGTTATTGCCGTTTTCGAGCGACAGCACGCAAAACCGCGCCCGTCTCCGCTGACACATCTGAAATTTCCAATGAAAATTCTTTACCGCTCGTCGCGACATCGTCTATCTCACAAGCTTCCCTGTGTGTCTGTCAGTGTTATGTGATACCTAAGAATTTCTTTGCGCAATGCGGTAGATCTCCCTGAATCCGAAAAATAGAATCGGTTTATTGCAATCCTATTGGTGAATTCGTTTTCTGAAATTGACACAGAATTGCTGTGGATGACTTATGTTTTCTCTGAATTGCCGGTTGGTATCCAAATTCCAGCGGTTATATAAATTATGTGCTAAACAAATTGCAACACGGTCAGTCACAAAGCTGAAATCTCAACAAAACAACTGGCAGGATGTAAAAAGTCGCTGATAATCATCTGTCAGCACTTCATACACGAAGCGTAAGTAGAAATTCTCCTCTGGCCTGCTCTCCGGATTTAAACCTGATCGAGGAAGTATGGAATATGATGAGTCGCTACATCAAGCATGTAATAACTGGACTACAATCATGAATATTGTAGCAGAGAAGTTTCTTTAGTTATTTAACCATTGCGTAAACTCAGATGGCAAAAACAAAAATGGAATTAGTATCCATTCGAAAGAAGGAGGTGGGGTAGGCCTCCTAGAAGCAAAAATTATAGATACTACAAGTCAATAAAGTGTAAAAATAGCAAACTCTGGTGATTGTTTTATTTTAGTTATAATAGGATATATATAACTTACTATTACATGAATAAATAAATGTCCATAACCTCCATATATCTTTTTTTAACTTTACAAATGCCAATGCCAGTTTACTCGTTTTGTTATTTATAGAGGCAAATTTTCCGGCGCGGCAGGTGCGTATTCAGAACATGTGCTCCAACTGATGTACTGCAATAAAGCAGATGAACCGTAGAGTTGTAAGTCAGTAACTACAATGCCTGTTTTTCTTACAAAATGTAAAAAAAATTATTTTATCTAAATATGTAGTGATATAAAATGCGAATGCATCGTAAGGTGGCCCGTTTGTTCGCCCGCTTTGTCTATTATTACTTATGTTTTATAAGTACATACTAAATTACGATAATACGATTGATCTGCTTTATTTATATTACATTATTTGAGGCCCGCGTCGCAATACATATCTGCTCCGCCGGACAATTGCCCAACTCTAGTTATTTATAATAGATATATACCATATCAAAAGTAAGAATATTGAAATAGAAGCGGTTTACTTGCTTATTTCTCATTCAATTGCAGGGGCGAACTGTTTATGGAAAAATCCCTAGGAGAACAAAATAAAATTATAACTAGATACTTTTTGTAATACTAGGTTCACAAAAACAATTTCATGTATGGTCCAATCATCTTAATTTTTAAAGTTTAAAACTCAAAACATCTAATCCACATTTTATGCAAAAATTCCGCAAACGTAATTCGAATTGTGGCGTCATAAAAAGCAATAGAAATAAAACATTAAAAAAGAATAACTATTTTTTAATAACTATTAAACTAATTCTTAATAAAAAATAAAAGTTTTCCATATTTTCTAGACTTTTTCAATAAAAATTGCCATATGGCATTTATATCTGATAGATTATTTTATACATTCATATTACCAGAAAATTCTTATAAAACTAAACCTTAAACAGTTTTTTGTAATTGGAGTAATGGTTTCAGTAAATTTATTATTTCAATATACATCTGGTCACCTGCGAGTAATCGATGGCTAAAGTAAACAACAAAGGAAACGTATAAAGGTATATATGCCGACCATCGTTCCGAAAGATAATCCCCTTGTTGTTATGCGACAAAGATGCCGCAACATTTTTAGCTAGATTTACATTCGCAGTGTTTTGCTTTAGAGTTTCCGCAGAAGAATTCAATAAAAAAATAATTTTTAAAATCTGCAATACGACAAAACAAAAGAAGTCAATATATTACAGCAGCCACATATGTGCGCATTCATTTACTTTTGAAAATACAAACATGACAACAAAGTGCATCTACTTCTGCTGTGTACTGACTGAATTGAAAATGCAAAATAAAATAAAAAAAAATGAAAAAGGAAAAATTAAATTAGCTAGCTCAACGGATAAAAACTTAAAAGGGGGCAAAAGAACAATTAATCTCAGAGTTACCCTCGAGAATTACAACATGAATCTAACCACGACAAGTAAAATGTGAGTGAAAGAAAACTGACTTACTTAATTTCCCCAAAAATTGAAAAAGCTTAATTAAAAATAAAAGAACAGAATTTTTAACTCAACAACGTTAAGTAACACTAAAAAAAAATATTATAAAAAAAAGAAGAAAAAAAACAAGTTAATTACAATTTGCAGGAAAAAAAAACCGTGAACAGCGGGTTCTGGCCTAAATCAAAACTGCACGTGATTCTAAAATTACAATAGGACAATGCTAAATCCTATATCAAAGCAAAAGATTAATTAGTTCAGGAAGATATTTTTTTTTTTAACAATCCACGTGGCTTCAAAATAAAATAAAATAAATTCGTGGAACACTAAAAATTTACAAAATTGAAAACAAATAACAAGAACAATGCTTCTATTCACCCAAACCGAGGTGATTAATAATTAAAATGAAACAGAAAAATAAAAAACCGAAAGAATTACTTCTTTAAAATATAAAGAGAGAATTACAACTAAATCTATCTTCCTGCACGAAAATAATAAACGAACTATGATGTGCACACATCAATTCAATAACAATTATTATAAAGCGAATTCCGTGATGGACAGAATAAAAGACAATTAACGCGAATTAAATTACGATATAAAAATGTAATAGAAAATGGTAGCAAACAATTTAAAAATACATGTACTCACGCTGACAGTCGACCAAGGAACTGCTTCATACAATTCACCAGTCGTTTTTGTAACAAAGATCCTACTCTCGACTACGTACAACGCGGCTGCACAAACATCACGCCAACATTTAGAAGAAAAGGCGCTAACATACAAGAGCAAATAAAAGACATCAAAATAAATGAAATTAATTTTAAAAAAACTGAAGACTTAAATAAATAAATTAAACAATTAACTCATTAACTTAATCTTATCTAAAAATAAAATCTACATCTGTGAAAATTCTCTCGAAACATTGACAAAGGCTGAACGGAGTAGACATGACAAAAACTATGCAACTTAAAAAAAAAAAAAAACTCTCGCGAAAACTGGGTGTCCGTCCACAGCAGTATATCAGTAAAGAAATGTATTTCTTCAATATCAATCGAATTAAATCAATCGCAAATCGATTTGATCATTATTTAAAAATATATTAGTTTCTTTCCGCTTTTTCGGCATTAGCACTATGTGGCACAACGTAATAATATTTTCTCACCAAGAAAACCACAAATATTCCACATTCCCCAAAAATATTTTCCAGCGGCAATAAGAATTAAACACCTTATAATAAATTCAACGTCAGTTCGACTCCAAAATAATTCTATCTACCGTCTGCTAATTAATTAGAAAACATCCGTCGTAATTAAAAGTGATTATTCCGAGGGGAACCGCTTACGGTTTGCCTCATTCGATTTCGGCTACGCCGACGAAGCGAAATTAATTTGTTAATATTTCAAGAGCCTACAACAACAAGAACGAGGGCGCGATTAGGAATGCTAAAACGATAGCGCAGACAAGCTCTCGCCCACTCCTTTTGGTACCTGGATTTATATATACAAAAGAATATTATTCGGTATTAGACGGGCGAACTTGCCAGCTATGAATTTCCCTCTCATCTCATTCATTCCCCTGCATTTTCAATATCTGCGCTCTATCGTAGACTGGAAGAAGGGGTTAGATGCGAGAAAGGGCTGACGCCATTCGCGATTATCATCAAACGAACACCCTTCCGAATAAAATAGTGAGACCCAGGCTCACTCCTCTTTATCCTATCGTCGTCGACTTATAATATTGTTCCTGATCAGGTTATATTCGTGACGAGAGGGGGAGTGCCGTAGCGGGAAGATGGAGTTGTAGAATGGAGTGGTTGTTATTATAGCACGCGTCGTCGGGCAACTTGAAAACAACCCCTTTTCTCACTGATACTTCACCATCTCAAATCATGGCGCTCGGTGTTAGAGTTACCGGAGGGAAAAGCCCCGAGCCGTTGAAAAATGAGTCTCTCCCTCGGAGAGTCGGTGTTTTTTCTCCTCCCGCGTCCGCCTGCCTTTCACGAATCCCCCTTTCATAATTTTTTTCCCGCTTCTCTTTATCTGGCCTGTCGACTTTGTTACCCGTCTAGGGACGGGACATCTCGTTTACATCCGGATAGATGGGAAAAATCCTTTTAGCTAATTATTTTACGACGTGTATAATAATCATCTCAATATAGAACCGGTCTGATCTTGGAGCCTTTGCGATTCTTTACGGCTGTCATGGATTTATGGTCGCTGTGACTCGAGTTCTCCGGATATCCTGGGAGATATTTAAAAGTATTTTTGAGAAAGCATTTGGATGTGGTGTTTGGTATAATTTGCTAAGATAATTTGCAGTTAGGAGGAGTAATTCTTAAGAACTGCATTGATATTTTAAAAAATTAAAGAAATAATCAATTTTGTCACTTTGTATACAAAAACATGATGCGGCATATAATTTTTGATACTAGTAATTATTATGATTTGGAAATTATTATACACTTATAATCTCCGACTTTTACATACAGGGTATTTAGAAATTTTAGAGGTACACTCTAAAAAAAACCGGGTAAAATTACCCCAAAAATATGATGCAACTGGGCTACCTCCTATTTTTGCCGTAAATTTACACCTATAGAGGATTTTTCACGTACTTGCGGAATATTCTTTAAGGTCTGATAATTACTACTTTAGAAGTGTAAGTTTACCAGGGGAAATTACACCTCTAAAGCAATATTACCAAACGAAACGTAATAGTTTCAGGTAGATTTACCAGATCTTCAAGGAATTTTACTATGCACATGTAATATTCCACGAGCTGTGAAAAAACCATTAGATGTAAATTTATCATAGAAATAGGATGTAGCTCAGTTGTCTCCTATTTTTAAGGTAACTTTACCTAATTTTTTTTGTGATGGTCCTAATATATATGCATTCATTGCAGGGCAAATCTATAATGGTTAATTAACTAAATGAAAATACTTTAATTTCGAGTATATAAACATCAAAGCATTTTTTTGAAAGAAAATGACAGAAACGTCTTTCTGGATGGTAAAGTTGTTTAGTAATAATGAACTTAGTATATAAATTAGAATAACAACAAGGAATTTAGAAATATTTGATTATTAGATTATTTTATTATCCAGAAATATTAAGTTCCAATTATCCAATAACATGTGTTATTTAGAACTGAATTTCTTCAGTTAAGTATTCAAGATATACCATATTAATACTATTATTAATTAGTTGGATTTTACAGAGGGTTTACAAGAATTTTATTAAGTGCTGCAAGAATAATTTTGAAGAACTTTGAAAAGTAAAAATATTGCAAAAAAATCTATAGGGAAAGCTAACAGTCACTGAGAATCAGTTGCATTAAATTAACAAATTAATTTTTAATAAACAAAATACGGAAAGAATTGTATGATCTTTAGTTTTGATTTACGGGCAGTTTTATTTATATTGCCCTGTTCTGCATACATTTTTAAAAAAAAACCTCTACAAAACCTTTAACGAAGTTGATGCCTGTTTGGCGTATTCCAAATCAAAATTAAAATCGCCATCATTTGCAAATGTAAAGCAAATGTAAAAAACAATGAAACAAGTATATTTTTATAAATACCTTCTTCTAAGCATATTGTCAAGAGTGTATTCACTTCCGTCTCTCGAAGTTTAGATTATCCTGAAAATTTGTTCATTAAATCCTAGTTCAAAACAGTCGCTTCCTTACTTTACTTATTTTATCACTTATGTAGTAATTCACGGCGGGGGCAATGCCCCTTATAATCGGCGAAAGCTGTTGGGAGATGCCAAGGCATGAATTATTATTATCACTAACAACGAAAACAGCCTCCAATAAGGGCAAGCTTATTTTATATTTGCAAATACCTAATAAAAGTAAAAAAAAAAAGATTTACTGCTTCAAAACTTCCTAAATAATTTAAAGATGTTGTGTATGGATACATTTTTTTCTTTTTAAGTATTAGAGGCGCGCATTTCAGCAATTACCAATGCCCGACTTGATCTGTTTCATTTGTCAGTCCAACTACCCCAAATCCATCCATTCATTAGGCCGTGGTCCTTTCAGATTCATTGCTTGCTCTTCAAATATTTACCCTTTTTAGGAAAACCGTTTTGATGGATTTTTTTTTTATATGCGACTGTAAATAACAAAAAAGCTAGTTATAACAGCTATAGTGCATGTTGAGTTAACATTAACTCATAAAACATATATTTTTTACTAAGCATTTATATTAGCTGTATTTTCCAAAAACTAAAGCTTTTTACAAAATTACAATAAAATACAAAACCATTTGATTGTTAAAGTTTTAAATATTACACATTAAATCAATCTTTTTATGCACCTTATAATGAAAATTTGAAGAAATAAAATATTTGCTTTTGAACCGGATGCTACATACTGCCGAGGCCTTCAAGAAGGAACATCCAAGTAAAACATTTGATTGAAGAAGAATCGTGAAGTAAGCAAGATTCATTAATTGGCTAAATAATTTAGGAATTTAAAAACTAAGAAAATGCAAGCAGATTTTTCAGTAAATAAAAATTTGTCTAAAAGAAATATATTTTTTTACACTAGAAATTGTGTAATTTAAAATGTTGTCCCTAACTAGTTCAACGTATATAATTCAGCGTTTTGTTATACAATTTATTAAGATCTTCACAGAGGTAAATAAGTTGTGTTTATTTCATTGTAATAATAATTGCAAACAATCAAACTAACGCTTAGACTTCCGCGGTTGCTGTCAGGCGCGTCCTGGATCTTCTTTTGGCCGACGTTTCGTCCACACTCGGAAGGGACATCTTCAGGGCAGTTGCCTTGATGTCTCTTGTGAGTGCGAACGAAACGACGGTCAGGAAAAGATCCAGGACGCGATTTCAGCCCGAAAACCCAGTAGAGTTAATTAAACAATATTTATGACAAGTATATCTAGTAGTAACTTTCACTTTAAGATTTCGGTTTTTTATAAAAATGTTTGACTGTAAATTTAGATAGATTTTTCTTTGGCGAATGGTTCCATACCATTACAGTTTGTGGTCTTTTGATGTTTTATTTTTGGCGACAATCGATGGACAGCATTGGTTTTGCAGGGAAATTAAGTAACCGCAAAAGATTTAATTCATACACCTATTCTGAAAGGCAAATAATTAGCTTCTTTTGCAGGTTTTAAATGTTCATCGTAAACAAAGGAAGCACTAGATGATTACTTACATGTTAATTTAACATTTGAGATCTGTAGAGTTACGGTATTTTATGTTAGAATCCCGGACTATTTGCTTGTGGTTGGCGATAAACAGAAACTGTTTATTATGCTTATCGCCAACCATGTTTGTTTACATGACCAGCGCGCAGCCGCAAATTAGTTTCAACGGTCACTGCAAACTATGTGCGAAAGGGGTTGGGTAGAGATTAAAATCACAGTTTCAGTTGAACAGCAGCAAATCGCATCTCTGAGGCGCACACCAAGGACACGTTGGTCTCTGTCGCTAGAAAATCCATCTCTAATCTGCCGTCCTTATGTTATTTTTTTCCAGACAGTGATAGTATTATATTTAAACCGTTATCTTTTAATACTGCTTTATTTGTTATTTTAATGAAATATTTCCTGCTTCTGATTTTTAGAAAGTTGTGGTGCACACTATGAACATATTTGTCGTTGTACAGGAGTCCTAAAAGGAGATAAGCGAGTCCTGATTTAATTAATTAAAATAACACGTTTTGTATATTCTTTTATTGTTCAACATATACATGTATGTATGTAGCTACATTTAAAATACATTTCGTAAGATTATGTTTGACAAAATCAATATTTTTTAACTTCCCCTGTGCAAGTTTCCGGCTTTGTTATTATAACAAAATAATCTACTGATACCTTACTACATAGTCGCAAAAGAAAGTAATATTTTTAATATGTTTTACACGCTTAAGAAAGAATCCTTCAAAGTAAGTAGTAAGTGTAGAAATAAATACTTCTTTATTAAACATTTTGCCTGTGTTCATAATTTGAATCCTGAAGACGTTAAAATACCCTTGTCAACCACATACATACAAATTATTATTTTTTGGAATGAATCTTTTTTGTTGCTTTGCTGTCTGCTGCTCAATGATTGGAATTGTATAAGTAAGCTTATTCAAAATTTTTTGAATATATTTTGAATATTGATAATCGAAAAGTGGAATGTGAAAAACTACCCACTAAATTCAAATTTATTATTTTAATTCAGTAATGTTTTAAATAAAATGATATACCTTTCTTGGCATAACATATGGAATCTAATCGGACGTTTGATAGTGGCGCTTGCGCCGAAACCAGTGCCTTGACTTGTCCAAAGCATTCGATTCGGTAAGCTATGACATTCTCTTGGATAATCTGGAATACTATGGAGCCAGAGGACAACCACTGAACTTCATCAATTTTTTTCTGACAGACAGAATACAACTTACCGAATGGAATAACCCTAGATCCAAGCTCGCGAGTGTGTGTTGCAGGGTTCTTCAAGGTTCAATTCTCGGTCCGCTTTTGTTTGTTATCTACGTGAATGACCTAAAGTGTGACACATCCTTGCTGGTCACCGTTCCAGATTCAGAGGCAGCTATGCAAACGTAAGGTTGGACCGTTGGGAGTGCCGAGAAGTAGTTTGCAGCAAACAAGTTAAAAGTAAATATTGAAAAAACATAGAGTCTGTTGTTTTCCACCAAGAGGGCAGGCCAATCGATGGTAGTTAAGTTCCTGGGACTTACCATAGATTCATGTTTAAGGTGGCAACAACATCTCGACAATCTAACACTCAGGCTAGCATCTGCATTGTTTGCCATCAGGAGGCATCTGCACATCGTCAATTATGAAGCGGCAAAGACGGCTTACTCACTTTTGGGGAGCGGCAGCAGACTCACACAGAATATTCGTCTTTCAAAAAAGAGCAATTAGATATCTGAGTAACCTGGAAAGCAGAGGTAGTTGTAAAACACAATTTAGAAAGCAAAATATACTTACTCTGCCAAGCATTTATATCCTCAATTGTGTCAGTTATATTCACAACAACAAGAATAAGTTCAACTTAAACGGAAACCAACACTCATACAACACCCGAACACGAAATAAATTGAGAGCAGCCTACCATCGCCTCGCATATACACAGAAGAGTGTTGACTATTGGGGATGTAAACTTTACAAAAGGTTACCGGAAGATATTAAACATCTACTCGCCCACAGTTTTAAGAAAAAGTAAAGGAAATGCTCATGGAAAGGGAATGTTACAAGACTGACGAGTTTCTATATAATTAATCTGTAAAATGTTTGTTTGTTAGTTTGTTGTTGTGTTTGCTGTTTGTCATTTACATTTATTTATTTATTCTTTTATCTTTACATGTTTTTATCTTTAAATTTTATTTATTTATTTTTATATTGGCTAAGGTACATGTGTACGTATTTACATAACATGACAACTTCTGTAATAGTGTTACTACGAAATATATAATTTATTATTATTATTATTATTATTATTAAAAAATAATTATTCTAACTAAAAATATATTTTTTCAGTAGCAATAAATGTTTTTTAGTATAAAAAATATATTTTTGCTTAAGTTTCATTTCAAATAAGTTTCATTTGAAATGCGATCGTGTTTTCTATGTGATTATACTCTTTGAATAAAATGCGTGATACCTTAACTTAGAGGGATAGTCTAAAAAAAAAGGTTGGTTAGAAGTAAATGTTGCTTTGAGTATAATAATATTGTTTTGGTGCAAAGAAAAATATGCTTAAAAATAATTTCTGTGGTCTTTTTATAAATCTAGACCTAAGCTTCTATTTAAAGAAATTCTTTTTTCTTCTTCTCTTTTAAAATATCAAATCTAACAAAAAGAATAATTTCATTCGAAAGTTTGATTTTTTTAATCTGAATAAATGTTTTTTTTGTTGTTTTTTTTTAGTATGAAGAAACAAATTTAGGTTTAAAGAAACCTTAAATTATATTTTCTTTGATATAAAGATGGATTTGAATGTAAACAGCATTGTCTTAGACGATGATTAGAGATTAATAAGATGCCGATGTTACATCCCATAAGAGTTGCTTTCTAATTAATTGCCACCTGTGGTCGATCGGTTTCAACCTTGGATGGCCTGTCCATTTTCAGCGTATGTCCCCATGAGTCTCTCCTTCGATTTCCCCAATTGTGCAGAGTATACACGTACAGAGGCAAACATAATCGCGCAATAGGTTGGGGAAAGGTCATTCGGATCCACGGGATCAAATTAAGCCGCCACATTAACGCTTCCCTATAAGCGCGTACACCGTGACAGGCGGGCACAAGACTAACTTGGCGCGGCGCTCGGCCCGGGTCAGCTTTGATTACTAATGGTTCATATGTATGTATGTGTACAATAATTACGCAGGTCTAATTGCTCTAGTAGTTGTATGCACATGAGTAGGACGCGCCTATCATTACTACGGATGCATATGGTCTCAGTGGTAATAGATAACGAGCACTTGCAAAATTCGTGGTATATCGCGAGTGATAATGATAAATACCTACTACCTATAAGCGTTGAAGTAATACATGTGTATTATGTATTGCAATTCTGAGCAGCATCAATCGTTAGTCAAAATGTAAGATTATAATTAAAATTCAAGTTTCAGTTCTAACCAATCGACAATAGTATAGTTTCCTTTTTCCAGTGATTCATTAAAGACGCGCGCCAGCCATATATATCTGTAAGGATCTGCCCAAACGAAGGTCGACCTACTCATTGTTGTGGAATATATATAAGATGAACCACCAAGCATAGTAGATGTAATTATTATTTTATGTACACACTTGTTTGTAAATCCAGTATATAATTGGGTCTTAATTAATTTGCATCGTGGTAATTAGATGTATAAATCTATCGTCTGGTAACTGTATGATTTCAATATGGGATTTCCTCACTTTCGATACTATTTCAAAGCGGTGGGCGACTCAATGTAGTTCATATTAATAAATAAATGAGTTGGGGTTCATGGAGACGAGGTGGTTGTTGGATAATAACCCTCTTTGAAAAACTATTTTATTTTTCGTCAAGTGAAATCAATTAAATCATATTCCTGTAATATATCTGATATCAAAGGGTATTTTCTTTATAAATTGTGTAATGTATCTACCATCGACCTAAAATATATCTAGAATAAACGTCAGGATTTTTCAACATCAGAAGAAATTTGCTGTATTAACATACCTTGGTACCTTTTTTCATGTGGAATCATACATGTCTCTGCTGTTTTGAGTATAATGATACACTTTGGATGATTTGAAGGAGATTTTTCACTGGATTTCCTAATACCGGCGTTGTGTTTTTGGTGTGGATCCTTTTTGTAACATTTTTCGTTTGTTACTGTGACGAAACTCTATTCTAAAGCACTTTGGGGTGTATGCAAGCTGAAGTTCGAGGTGTCTTCTCTAAGTAATGCGCAAATTTTTGTGTACATAAGTTTTTAACATTTCGAAATCTTTGAGGTTACTTTTTATATTTGTAAATAACAGTTGAAATAGAAGTTTTAATATGAATAGGTTGGTGGACGTGGTTGGTGCTTCTGTATCATGATTACCAGAGATTTAAAAGTTATTTTGAGAATTTAAGAATCCAAAATATACTGGATAGTAGATAATATTGATTTAAACATTCCAAATGCGTATACTCACCTTTGGATAAGATTTTTTATGCTCTTTCAAACGTTTTAATACATTATTACACAATAAATTGTGTATGTTTTGATATTCATACTTTTTACTTTTATTAATGTAAACGCATTTAATACATTGAATGATAAAATTAAACTATAAATTAAATACTTAACAAAGTAAAATCTAATAATATACAAGTTAGTGATAGAGTATTAGGAGTTAGTTGAGGAGACACAACACGTGCGGCCACTTACGTACCCATAACTAATAAAAAAATATAAGCATAACTACTCATTGGTTAGAAAGATGGGAGATTATTAGTGCACATAATCTGCAGTGGTAAATACTAGATATATCAGGCATGTTCATAAGTTCATAACCATCTAGCGAAGTGGGATTGTATTTTTGAATATCATTAGACGTAGAAGATTAGGTGTCTGTAAAGATAAGGTTTTATTTGTAAAAAAAAAAAATTAGCCGGACAATCTATTATAAAAATCAAAATATTATACACATATAGTTTTCGCTTTGGATATTCTCCTGATGATGCCGCGAGATGCAATGCACATGGAGTATACATAAATAATTTATAAATGAATGTAAAATGACCCAATGTTCTATTTATCTTACTCTGTAGATTGTATTTTATTGTTAATCCGAAATTATAAGCGCCAGGTAACTTTGTTTTATTAGGTATTGGTTTTTAATGTATATTTGCTATTTATCTATCTTAATAATTATTTGTACTGCTTTTAGAGGGAATAACACTCATTTAGTGTTTGCTTTAGTCTTCGTATAAATATCAGGTGATAGACTGATCTCAAATGAACACTCAAAGTGAGTTAACTGTTTCGCATTGACTTATTTTTTTTTTTTGGCAATGAAGGGGGACGGTCGTGTGGGTGGTTGCTCATACAATTTAATATCTCAGTTCCATTAACTTTTTATCCAAAACGTTTAGATATAGTACCCATATTGTCCTTAAACTCACATTTACATGTGACGACCTTTTGGGTATTCCTACGACAATATCCCTCAGAAAAAATCCTGATAAGAGTTACTTTGTAGACACTCATTTACTTCCAAACTGGATCCCATTTTCTTTCGACCAGAAACTGGCTAGATCCTATATCCAAGAATTCACAAATGATACCATATCAAAAAAAAAATGGAAAATATTAAATATTGGGAGTTGAATTAAATTGTGTGAAGTTAGATGAATTGAGACATGTTCTACCGAGTACCTAAAATAAAAATTCTAAAAACTACTTAATTTTTTTTTTTTACTAACAACACGTTAAAACAGGACTCGAGTTAATTTTGAATAATCGTTTACAATTTTTATGTGTTTAGTAGTACATGTGTCAAACGATTTAATTTAACTACAATTTTTACCTATGTTTTATCATTTTATAATTCTCGACTAAAATCTCAACTGATACACAATTCAGGCTTCATGATGTAAATTATATTTAGGAAATCGGTCGCAAGTAGAAGAATTTATGAAGTGGTAACCTCCTTTTGTTTTTATTATTCCATGTTGAAAAATATTAGTAAGTTGTAAAACGTTTTGAAAATTCTATTTTTTAACTTTAAGATTAAGTACTCGTAATGACAGCCATCGTTTTGTAACTCTTTGGAACTTTAGTTTGTGGTTATATTTAGGTTAGTGCAATTGATTTAGTGCGGTTTATTTTAGGAAATGTCTAATTCTAGTTAAATTTTTACGCAACTAGTACCCTATTTAAATTTAGCTCAATAGATGACTACCGATATTTAATTAGCGGTAACTTTTGAAATATTTTGGATGTATTTGAATGTCGAAATTTACAATTTGCCAGGCAACTTTTTGTTATTTCGATAAGGCAAACATTGTTTAATATAGTATATGCCTTCACTGAACTTACCTGAGATTGTTTGTAATACATGTGGTGTTTTGCACCTCTTTCAAGTGATAAAAAAATAATTGCATTATCTTTATTGCACAATTTCATATAACTATATAACTAATTACGCTAAAAATTTGATCTGAAACAAGTAAAATTTGAGATGGATGTTGAAGTGGGGTACTTGCAACATCCCCTTTAGCACCCGGCTGAATACTAAAGAAGAAATCATCTGCAAGCTTCTTGTATAGGTATATGGTAACCAATGGTTTGCTTACTTCCTTGCGCGTCTTTCCATTTGGTTTGTAAAAGTAAATACTGATGATATTAAAAAAATAAATAGATGACTGTGGATATTTAAAACATAATAAATTCTTTTACAACGTTTATTGAAATTTGAAAAATAAAGTGATTATTAAATAATATATATTCATAACAATACTATTGCATTTCTTGTAGTATTATTTATAAAAAAACAGTAATAGTCCAGACATTTGTGCTAAGGAATGCAGAATATATAGCTTGGAAGAATATACTAAGAATACATTAATTTATTAGTAATAGTTATTTAGTTAGCTTTAATTCATAACTATTTTTTTTGTTGACACTATTCCATAAGTTTTGTATACTTCGTTCCTGGGAAATGTGCGTTAATTATTATTATTATTATATTATTATCACTTAGAAATAAATGGGATTTCTTGCACAGTAATATGAAATTAGATAACGTACCCAGAGATTTCGTTATCACACAGTTGCTGACAAACTTTATTCCAATTCCCTGTTATAATAAAAATTATCTTTAATTCCCACCATATCGAGCTATTCGATCTAGTTCATGTAATTACCTCACTTCGAAACCACGAAATGGCCTCGTCGTTGTCGTGATACGACTTCAAGCATAATCAGTTTAAACACTTTACGCGACGGAACTTTTACCCTAGCACATTATACCCGCCTAATACCCAAATTTTAACAAGGCTACTTTTCGGCTTGCAATAACGCCTTATTTGCGCCTTAACCCGCCACCGACGATTCGATTATAACTTCTAGATGGCGCTTTAATCGCTACTTATGTGTCATATGTCTAAGAGTCGACCCGCCTTCACTTCGCCCTTAATAAAAAGACGTTAAACATCGGCAGTATAGGATAGGCGGTGCATAGTGCCGCGTTAGTCCTCAATTATTAAGATATCATCATAAGAGCGGCGGTATAATCTCCTCCACTCATCGGCGATTCAATTTGCGGAACCAAAATAGTAAAATTTATCCCCGGGTTGTGAAGCTGTGCGCCTTTACGGTTGCCTGAAATGGCAATTTTACTGCGCCAGCGATAGTAAAGATCGTAACAACGTTCCCGCAGCGAGGGAATAGTTGGGTTATTACTACTGCAATTTATTCAGCTTCAAAGTATATACTGAAGTTATGTGCACGTATATTTTCAAATCTGTCTTCTCGGCTTCCTTTTAAAATAAGTATTCCCTTGCTTCCGACTTCCGGCTGATACATGCTCTAAATTTCACATGCTATAGTTTAACTTGATTGGATTCAATGCTTTTTATCAAAACCGTCTGAAACTCTGTAGGAGTAGAAATAGTGTTTGGAGTTTCGAAACGGGAAGGTTGTTTGTATTTTCTAAGGATATTCAAACTGAATACTGTTTTCTGTATTTTTTATGGTGCAAAAGTGTTTACTGATATCATCAAAGATGCTCGCATGGTAGAAATTAAAAAAAAGTTTATTTCTTCATTTTCGTTATTTGAACGTAAAAGCTTGTTTGTATTTATTCCATCGCGTAAACAGTGGCCGCAAAAGCTACAATAAAACTAAGATTATTTATATGGCGAAAAACATTTCACCTATGATACCGACCATAAAATAATGTGAAAATATACTATCTTTGACTTATGGACACTTCATTTCTAATAAATGCGTTAGTTGAAACTATTTTAAAATGTTCTCAGTTATGCATTATGTTACATCAACCTCGTACACACAAGACAGTGAGCGTGAATGTAATTTTAATGTAAAACGAATGTAATGGGGAAGAGTTTAAGTTAAGCGCTCGCCGAACACTAACGAATAGTAATTCCACCATCAGCTGGTGAAAGAAATATACAGTTATAGTGTACTATATCATGATATAATAGGTAGTTATATGTATATTTTGTTATTACATCACTGCAGAAAATGTTGTAAACATATATTAGTATGTATGCAAGTATTTGCATAAATTTGTCATGTGTAAATAAAATAAATATTATAAGATTGATACACGAAGTTGTATTATTGAAGCTTTATCAAATAAGAAATACCAAAACGTTCATTACTTAAGCATACAGTCGTTACAAAATCATTCATCAAGGCTTTGGCATCGGAAATATTAAATAATGCATACTTATTTTGGATTTTATTGTTCGCATTTAGATGTAAATCTAAAAATAATTTCTTCCGACAGAAAAGTGCTTTCTAGTTCACCTCGCGATACCTACTTTATATGTGGTAAGCTAAATAATTATACTTCATCCTAAACGCCGTGCTCTATCTAAAGATACTACAGGACGCTACCTATTAGTACTATGCGGTTTTCATAACAATTCGAATAAGCCTACTTTAATTAAGACTAAGTACAAAAGGCCAAGAGGTTGCAGTGTCTTCAGAGACTCCATGTTAGTCGGCTTCCACAATGAAAAAGAATAATTCTCTGAGTCTTAGTAATAATAAATAATTTATAAGGTTACGTCCAAAAAAGAATACTGATAGTTTGTTAATTATTATTACTAATATTATCCATCCGGGTTTGGAAAAAGTAGCCTCTATGCCCTTTCAGTTCCAATAGCTGTGCCTTCTTCAAGTAGCTGCTCTGTCATTCGTAGACAAAGAAGTCGGTGATATGTAATATTTTTACGTACACATAGTTGAAAATATGTATCCATGGGAACTGTCAGGCTTAAAAATGCCGCTGTATTTGATATTGAAGTTGATCAATAAAGAACATGTACGTTCTACTTATATTATTTTCTACTATGCCCGCTACCACCTAAAAATAATATTGAATACTATCAATTGGACAGCCTTCATAAATGATTCTAGTGAATAAATGCTTAGTTAATTACCATTTCATAGTTCTATTCTATAACACCCTTCAACTTCATCGTTCAATACAGTTTCATACATACGAGTTGCCTGCAAGCTCTTAGGTATACGGGGTGATCCAAGTTAAGCGCTTGTTATTATATGATGCCAAGAAGTTGCTTTAATTATTATACCAGCAGTATTACTTACGCTATATAACGTACAGTCAGTATAAAAGCAAATCATTTTCGCGCTTGCAAAATAATCGCCAAAACTGATATTTTCTTATACAGACAACCCGTATATTTTTGGAAGTTTGAAGGACAGTTTTATTTGTAATATAAAGCTGAAATATACTAAAATAAAGTACTATTTAGTTATCTTATTGAGATCCATTACGTTTATCGATATCCCTAAAACCTTGATGATGACGTGGTGTTCTCTTTTCATCATGGCGGTTTGCATATGCTTGTAGAGTCGCTTACGATCAATGACGTACGAATGACAGCTATTGGAACTGAAAGGACGTGGGTGCTACCTTTTTCAAACCTAAAAGGATAATAGCAATAATTTGCTGGCTATCAGTATCAAGTCGTAGGGCTGCTTTCTAGGCCCTACTCCCAGAGTAGGTTTTCCATGGTCTCCTTACTCCTCGGTGAATACTGGGAGACAACTTAAGTCGCTCTATAGGCGTAAACATAATAACTATTAGTTGACCGATTAATTATACTTTTTTTATTATTATTAGAATCATGACGCAACTAAAATTTTAGCTAAAGAAAAGAATTATTATAAAAGGTATATGTTAGAAATGATTTGTATAAGAAAACCAAAAATAGCATAAACAATCGAACCGACATAGCAAATTTATTCAAAATCTACGCTCCACTGTTTTAACTTTAATTTTAATCCTTGTATTTGTCTAAAACTATTTAAAATTATAAAAATAATAACAAAAAAATGTTCATTTTTTTATACATTGTGTTTCTCCCATTTACAATTTTAAAATGTTTTCCTAAAATTATGACATAAAACCATGTTGGTTCATACCGAGTGTAACACAAATTTTAAATGTGGATCTAATTAAATTTAATTTAGGTAAATAGTTAATATAAACAAAAACGATCATAGACGCTAAACAAATATAAAAAGAAAGTAATTTATGACAGATAGATGGTTTTGAAAAAGGTTTACAATAAACCGAAACGTAACCAGTTGTGACTTTTGATTTATTCCCAGCCATAGTTCCAACATAAGAAGATAAAATTAATATGAATCATAGGGAAAACATTAACCTAGAGTAAGGTCATTGCAATTGTTATGGAATCCAAATAGAATTTAGAATAAGTAGTCCTGTATAGTACCTTTTAAAGGGAGCACGGGTTTTAGGAAATGTAATTGTTTAGCTTTTCATAAGTAAAGTAAGGAGAAAATTCATACATGAGATGTCCCGTTTTTCATCTCGGCTTTCGTATGATGGTTCATATTAGATATTTACTGTCAAAGTTATAACTAACAAAGAGAGAAGTTCAAGATGCAATCTAAAACCAATTTCACAACGAAACGGGAAGATGACAAGTCATCAGAACCAGTATCCATCTACTGCGACATTTTAAATAAGAAACAGTTGCCTTTAGTAATTATAATATATGATTTTTGCTGTACGTTTGGCGAATCCTCTGGGCAAATGTAACAGCTACAATTACTTAAAAGACATATAATATAGAAAGATTGGTTACTTCTATTTCGTTTTAAAACACAGAATATCTTTTTTTACTATTATTGCTCGCCTCCTCAATAAATAACCGACACCCTAAACCTCTAAACTCACTTCCCAGGTGCAAGTAAAACTTTTTTAAACAAAAAAAAATACCAGTATTCCCTAGGTGAACGTAACACTGGAAACATAATAAATCAAAAGCGAGCTAGACTATGCCATCCTCTTTCGGAACTGCTTTTGCGGTGTTCCAACTAAGTTCCCACTGCCTGAAGATCGATCAGCGACCCTATATTACTTACCTCGTTTCTTCTTATAGTGGATCATCGGAGAAGTTTACCTCGTTTTAATGACAGGACTTACTTTCACTTCCAGTTTTCTAGCAAGACTTTTTTTTATCTCCCAAGTTCGAAAGGATCGCGTTCTAGCACTGCCTTCACCTTCATCACTGACCGTTTTCGCCTGAAAATATCCACTTGCGAAGCCGAATTTAATTCGAAAATACGGGTTTTTTTAGCTACGACAGCAGATTGATGAATACCTCGCCGTAATCGGTGTTGCGACTTCTTTTTGCGCTGTTTTGCGATTTTCTGGGAGTGACACCGATTTTTAATTGAAAATTTAAATTTAAGCGCGGGTCGAATCGATGTTTGCATAGATTATCGGTATCAGTCTAAATGTGGCTATCATTTTGATTATACAAGGGTTTAGAAGGCCGAGTTCGTGCGGAAAATAAAAACAATTTAAGCGTAACACGTAAGAAAAACATTTAATGTTGAAATTTAATTCTCACATATAAACATCTATTTAATATAAAGAGAGTCAGTGGTGCTGCGGAAAAAGGAAATAGTAAGTTACGTTTAAAATCGATAGTAACAAAGTTGCCTGCGGTTTTACTAATTAATTCATACGGCAAAGTTTCTACCATCCGGTAAGTTTCATAGGCTTATGTATTTCCCAAACGTTGTTCTCTAAAATTTAGTGTACTTTTGTAATGAAGAGTAGTAAAAATATTAATGAAGTGGATGTTATATGCGTAAATATTAAAGGAACTAATAAGAGATGATATGCAAAGAAAGTATGTGTTTGAGGGATGCAAAATAACGCAAAAAGTAAAGTTAAAGAAAAACTAAAGACTTTCTGATGTGTTTCCTTTCCTGTATTTAGAAAAGGCATGAATCGCTTTTCAGTGTACGAATACGATTAAGAACATGCAAAAAAAAACCTAAACCATTTTCGCTGTCACCTAAACTGGTTCATCTTCTTACAATCAATTTTCTGTTCTTGTTTCCAACGTTCTGACTTTTAAAATAAGTTCTAATTTATTTTGTTTCAGTGAATAGTTTCATGTTAAAGAAATTTAAAATATGATCATATAAATAAAAATCTTCCTTGTTTATTTGAACTTAGTGCTTGTTTGGTCTTGTTTTTATTTCACCAAAAACCAATTAATTGTCTTCAATTGAAGCATTTATAAGCAAAAATAGCATTAAGTATTTACCAAGAATAGTAACTGTACCTAATCATGTGTTTTTGATAATTTCATTTTTTTCCTTGCAATATGTTGTTTTTTTTTTGAACCACGCTATATTACTGTCTTTATAATAACTTTATCCAGTAATTGTTTGTTCTGTCAAGCAATAAATCATTTTATGAAACTCTTTCTGTTTTAAGCTTGTGGCTTTGAAAGTTTTTGCCGTTGAATGTGTATTTATTTTTTTCCCTTATCTCTGAGATGCTTGTCAGAAAATCCCTAGGGTGTGATTGTACATTCATTGTCTCTCTATAAAGCGATGCCTCTGTCGGACTTTGAAATAAAGGTAAATAATAAAACTTAATTAATGCTTCGATAATGTTTCCACAGTTGCCTGGTTTACTCTCAACTAGTTGATTGCCATTGAAGACCTAGGCCTTCATTGCCTGATTTGCACATTACGATCAATTTCTGTTGATTCACTGGAAAGAGCATTTTACATGCATTTATGCGAGGATTCACTAAGATTTTTTATTGAGATTTTGTTTCTCTAACCGTGATGGGTTGAGTCGCTCTGCTTCTGATATTTGAACGTTTTAAACATTTATTTAAGTAAAGGACTTCTAGTTCCAGAATTTTTATATAAGCATGTCGTTCGATTCCGACAGAATTGAAAAAAAATCATATTTTAATCCAAAAAAAGATCACCTTTAGAAAGCTGAACCACAATAGGAACTGACGAAGGACTCGAAAAATATAAAAAATGAAAGATAGGAGAGAGTAAAAGTGCCTTAGAAATGCGTATATTAGAAAGTATTAAACACGCCACCGCTAGTTTAAGATTTGTGGATCATAAATAAACTTGAACGCCATTGAAGGATGTGTTGTTATTATTTTAATTTATCAATAAATGGTGGTCCAAGAATAAACCTTGAGAAACTCCAAACAAAGAACGCACACTCAGTAGATTTGCAAGTCTGGAAATAGTTTGTCATCTATTTGTATATCCTAAATATATCTTATGTGAATATATTATTTCACATTTTGATTAACACGTAGACAAATTATGATGGATAAAAGTAGCTTCATTTCTTGTTAATATGTAAAGGAACCAGCAAAGCCGCTATCGCCCTAGGTAGATGCAGCAGGCTGTGTGGAAGGAATTGGGGACTTAGCCCCAAGATGACTCTCTGGTTGTACACAAGGATAATTAGACTCATGATAACGTACGGAGTTATGGGGCGGCCAAGATGCTGGGTGGCGTGCACAAACCGGTGTGTCTGTGCGCCACGGGGGCGCTGAGATCGACCCCTACCACCGCAATGGAAGTAATTCTAAACCTGCCACCAATACATATTTATATGCAAGGAATTGCAAGGTCTACAGTATACAGACGTGTGCATAGTCAAGTAAATTGTACGGCACTAACTATAAAAAACTGTTGGATGAACTCAAGGAGGCAGACCTTTTAGAAATGCCATGTGATGCCATGGTTCAAAAATTCAACTTAGATGGAAAATATCAGGTTATAATACCAGATAAGAATGACTGGGAGACAGGTACTCCAGTAAGAGTGGACTTAAACTGGTATACAGACGGCTCTAAAACGGACTACAGCGTTGGAGCTGGAATATACGCCAAGAAGTCTAAAAAGACTCCTTCGGTAATCTCCAGCAAGAGCAAAACGGTGTTCCAAGCTGAGGTTGCTGCAATACACCATTGTGTCTAAGAAATAGACAGATTTACTGAGCCAAGTAAAAGCGTCGCTATTTTCTCTGACAGTTAGTCCACACTTAAAGCGATTAGTTCCATAAGCGAGCCCTCTAAGCTGATTTGAGATTGTGTAAGCGTCCTAAATGAGGTGGGCAGCCAAAGCAAATTGACCTTGACTAGCCACTCGGGCATGAGAAAAAATGAGGCGGCGGCTGAGCTGGCCAGGCGAGGTTCGTCATAGTCATTCGTTATTCGGGACTGGTTCTTCTTTCGGCACTACCAAATCGCAAATTAAAAAATCTAATAATGAATGGATACATAATCAGTCCAGAGAGTGGTGGCACAGGGACAGAGGCAAGAAAAAGATTTCCTAAAGGTACAGAGGCCCGAACTTACTAGAAATCTATTGAATAGAAATACGAAGACTCAAAATAATAGTAGATCTGCTGACTGGTCACTGTAGACTAAATAGACTTATGTACAACATAGGCCTGGCAGATGACGCGACCTGCAGATTCTGCCAAGAGGAAGAAGAAACACTAGTTCACGTGCTGTGCCAATGTGAAGACCTGGCGAGGACAAGTAATGAGCGTAGAGAACCCCACGGCTAGTAGCTCCACAAGGAAGCCGCTGTCAAAGATGACACACCTAATTAAGAGGAAAATTAGAGAGCGTCCTCTAGAAAAAAAGGGAATCACAATAGATCTGAAAAGGTCGCGGTGAAACAGATCCATTGGCCACCCAAATCCTAATCTAATCTAATATGTAAAGATTAGTTAAAGATAAGTGGGTGTTAAATAAGAAAGTATATAACCCGTGAATGCTTCAAACTTAAAATGGTAATAATAACTTTGATTGGTTTCAATTGCTAGTTAATACTATAAGTAAGAATATTAAGGAAACATACCTACAAAACTTTTGATTACACACAGCAAAAGCAAATGTAAGAAAATATATCCAAAAATATAAACCAAAAAAAGTTAATTAATGCAAGAACTTTAAAATAAATTAGGGATGGATTGGGGAAAGACAAGCAACTCAATGTATTGTGGAAAATACCGAGGACGTAGAAAAAGGCTGCCAGTAAACTGTAAAGAACTTTTAAATATTGTAACCACCTAAGAACCTCAATGGCAACCAAGTTTCCGAATAAATAAACGAACTTAACAAACTAAATTCGTCCAGCTAAAAGGAAAACCGGGACACGAAACTAAATTCTGCAGTTTGCCAAGCCAACAGTCACGAAAACAACCCAATCTAGATAAATTAACAAGCGTCCGAACGCTGTTACACACACACAGCTTCACATACACGGCGCAGACGATGTACGTAACAGTCCGAAGTTAAACAACTTAAAACTCTTCTAAAACTCCCCAGGAGAGTCAGTCGGCGATCGCTTAGCTTTTTTTCCACGAAATGTTGCCGCTCGATTCCCGCGGTTTCCTCAGTTTTTAGTTGTCCGCCTCTAGCGACGAACGCAATCACGAAGTTTGCGTCTCGGCCAAACTTTCCAAAATCTCCGCCTGCTCTCTTTGTTTCAACCAAGGACCGTGTAGTGACTTGCAGTTGCAGTGGATAAAATATAGCGAGGGCGAATTTTTACCAGCACGTCGTCGGTAAACAAGAAATAAATCGGTCGCCTCGAGAGAGTAGCGTGTATTTGACGTTCCTCGTTGGATGGCAACAGATAAAGAAATGGCGCTTGCTTTGTTTCGTGGCTATTTGTATTATTTATAGTGAGGTTCAACAGGAAAAGTTTTCGAATGATAAATAACTAAACATTTTTACTGTCAAACGTGTTCCAATTCATTTAATTGAAAAATAATTTGGGCGTTTTTAGATCCTCCTTTGGGATCCTCTTACTCTAATCGGTAGATCTTCCTCTCTCGCCATCTTGTATTATATTACAGCCTAATATTTTTTGTATAGGTTGTGCGGTATTTCTGAAACAGGATGCCACAGAGCATCCCTATAAGGGGAGTCGCCTTCATAACTTATTTCAATAACAGCAGCTATATGAGATGGTCATGTCTGTGGTCGCCCCCCGACAATTTAACGACTATTGAACATTTTTCTCAGGACTATTTTCCCAAAATGAGATCCTGATCTAACCATTATTAGCAAACCAAAACATCTTCCTACCGCAGCCCCTTGAGCCTGGATTTAACTGAACGCGATAAACGCCGATTCCCTCTGTTGTCGAAGTCATTCACTACAGAATATTGCTTTGATAATAGTCTGTCCAGGAAGTAAAGTTGATCATTAATGAGATACCTGCGGATCGAAATAACATATTAGAAAGACAATATTTAATATAATAGATTGCAAGGAATCCAACCTAAGAGTGCGTTTAACCTCTTAGATTTTAATACACGCTGTGGTCATGAAAACATTTTAGAGTCCATAAACAACATTTTATCGAAATCTCAAAACAACTTAAAAAATACCAAAAGTTATCGTTAGGTCAGATAAAACATGTCCCACAAATCTTCTCTCTCTTTCTAACGAATGAAGCCGAGGTAAAACCTTCAATATATGGCCTCAATAACTCAAAAGCTGTTGGAATAGATGAATTGCCCACATGCCTACTAAAAACGTGTTGCGATAATTTAGCAAATCGTCTAACATATTTGATTAACATTTCATTCACCGCGAGTAACTTTCCGGATGCATTGAAGTTCAGCATAATAAAACACATCTATAAAAAAGGTAATAGCTCAGACATCACAAACTATCGACACACAGCATTAATATCCCCTGTTTCAAAGATACTTGAAAAAATTGTACAACATGGAATGGTAGGACCTCTTTATGGATCTGTTGCGAGATTTCGACACTGATCATCATCGTGTGCTGCTGGCTAAACTGGAGAAAATAGACTTTCGGGGAGTCATATACACCTGGATTGAGTCATTTATAACAAATACAAAGCAGTGCGTAACTGCGTACACAGATCAAGGAAAAGAGAAAAGATCAAGTTGGAGTGACGTATTGCAGGGAGTTCTCCAATGATCTGTCCTTGGTCCCCTCCTCTTTATATTGTACGTGAATGATCTGCTGGACACAGTGGAAAGTCTCATGATACTTGATTAACCGAGTATTACACACGTTTTTAATGTGATTTAATTATTAGTTAGCGTTATTTACGTTTAGTTAGTACCATTTAGTAAATATCTTCACCTTAATAATGAGATTTCCATCTTAAATTCTCATTCAATGATTCTTTCACTTATTAAGTACATATACGAATTTCTCCGTATATACATTAGGTTGACCATTGGCACTGAAGATCCCTGATAAGGTGAAACATATGTATGCTAATATCAACCGAGTGTTACGCACGTATATGGTGGCTTCTATAATTCAATATTGAAATATTTTTTTAGATAATATATCACTTTCATCATGGAGGGTACAAATGGCAGTATTTCGCGAGAATTTTAAAAATTTTATCTAACGTATTTTCTAAATCATTGATTAATTATCAAGGAAACTTTATATTTAAGTAGATTCATGATATTTATCTGACGTTTAATTTTCCACACGTGAAAATTTTCAATTTTTTTTAGATCATAAAATAAATCTGAACATTTTTTCACCCTAAAACGCTCTGTTTATTCTGCAATTTTTTACAAGTGCTAATATAATAACGTCAGCACTATAGGCCTTCAATGGTCTCACCCACCAACAACCAAACCAAGCATATTGCTGCTTGATTTTCAAGATTGGCAATGATGCACCCTTCCTTCTCAGCCGTACTGCCGGCTTCACAAGTGCCAATATACTTTTAACAAAATTTTGAATTTGATTTGAAACATAAATATTTCAAGTTGAACGTTAGAGTGGGGTACCAACAGCAACACTCCCCATCTCGGGGGTTACTAAAAATTAAGGGGGAGGGAGGTTCCTAAACAAGGATACGGCGGGTCCGTGTAACCAATGATCTGCTAGGAAATCTGGGACTGCCTGCCATCTGATAGTTAGTAGTAAATGTTGTTGGTATTATGCAAAATGAAGTAAATGACTGTAGAGGAGTTAATTCACAACAAATTCTTCTGTAGTTTCAATTTTAATTAACAAACACGTTTGTTATACTAATAAAAGGATCTAACTTTCGAGGGCTTTTGAATTATATAAAAATTTTCTTTCATGTATGAACGTGGAAAAAAGTATCTTTTCACACTATTGCAATTTCCTTCTCATTTTAGTAAGTATTAAGAATTTATTTAAAAAATCACTAATATATTTGTGAAGATTGCTTTGCTAGATATCCATGCGAAAAAAAAAGAATATTCGACGTATACTTTTAGTCGATTCCTAAGGGATTTCTCCAATATCTTCGATTTCCGTTTTGCAACAGCTTGACATAAAAACGCTCTTGACCTGGCACCAACAATTTTCATCACCATCCAATTCGCGATATTTGCATTTCAGTACTCATCCGACATTTTATACTTGAAATTCAAGGCAAGATAGTGGGAATTAGGATCAAAGTAGGAGAGAAAGAAAAGAACTTGACGGCGAATAAGCGGAGATAGAAAGAGAAAAAATATATATAAAATGTCTATACAGTTAGAGTTTAAATTTTAGACTCGCCATGCCTGAGTAGTTAGAAGAGTTCTGGCGTCATCCAAAGCCGGAAATGACAGAAGCATAATAAAACGCTTTAAAATATTTACGCCCGTCGAATCTTCGAGGGGGAAAGGCGCGCATTCCAGTAGTGTTGCAGTAATAATACCCGGAGATTGTTCTTCTATCGAAAGGGAAAAAGGAGGCAAAATCGATGCTCGTAAATAATAAAAAAAATCTTTCGTGCGGAATACGATTCTTTTCCAATTTCCAAGGCGCCTTTGATCGTTTGGTTTAGATTTTCGGAATGATTGTTCACGTTTTTTTCTTTCTGCTGTTTCTGATAGGGGTGTTGCTGAAATAATGGGACGAGCTTTAATGTTCAATACACAAGGTATGTATAAATTGACGCCAAAGCTCAGCGTTTGTTCCCCCCTGAATCGGAAATCTTTATATTAAAACGTTCTACCACGTGTCATATTATTTCAGAAATCGATTTCGAAGAAGTCATTTGATGAGCACTATAGATCAATTAAATCAAGAAATAATAACGCATTATTGAGGAAGCAAATAATACAAAGTTTTTTTTTGTTGCTGTGGGAGCCGTCTGGGAGATCTACGGAAATACTACAACGTCTTAAATTTTTGTATTTAATCTTCCCTTCCTTTTACCCCTTAAATTATATCAGTCATTCCAATATCTGCTACTGTGTACTAATCTGTACAAATCTCTGGCTGATTAATCGATGTAATCTTCTAGGTTCATTTTTTGACTTGCCAAAAATCATCTGCCTTTTTGTATCCAAAAAGTTGATCCCAATTTTCTGTAAGTTAAATTTTTGCTTAAAAAAATAGAATCAAATATATAAATGTCAATGTTTGACAGAAGTGTTTTCGACTAAACGCACATTATTATTTTACACTGATCCGAAATTTGTTCTTTATCGAAGTATGACACAAATAATGTTAAAAGCAAAACCTTTACGTTTACGAAAAAATAGTTTTATAGAATCGTGTTCATAGCAAATTGGTGCCACTTTATTCAATTGTGCATTTCTCCAATTTATTTAAATTCTGTGTGAAGATACCGGCGCCTCCACCAAAATAACACGCGTTAAAGGCGCGTAGAGGAGCGAGTGCAGAGGTAAAACACTCGCCTTGTAAGGTACCCACCAACGCAAATACTATTAATTACCATAACAGTAACCATTATAGTTGCTAACCAGGTGGTTAGCAACTATAATGGCCTACCCAGCTCCACTGGGTAGGTACCCAGTGGAGCTGGCTAAAAATTTGCCAATTTTTGGCAGAAGCCAGTTTCGGACAAAAGGCACAGTTAAACTTACTATTTTTAGTAACATCAAAGAATCTTAAAGGATTACCTCATGAATGAATGAGTGCCCATTTCTAAATAGCTTACATAAATGTGTCCGAAGGACAATGTTGACAATACCATGCAACAGTCAACGAAAAGCTTATAACTTTAGAACATAATACCAAATATCAAAAGTGTTACTTTGATGATATGAGAAATTTTTGAAAATGAGAATTAGTATTGTTATTTCTTACAATAATCTGTGCTAAATAGCGTTTGATTAAGAGATATTTCAATTGGATCTTCGACATAATGGTACACCTCCTGAGTGTTATTTTCGATTTAAATTTAAAAAAAATAAAATAAAATAGAAAATTCCGAGCCAAGACCCTCATCTTAAGTTATCCTATTCGTGTGAGCGCATCCGTTAAATGCTTAATGTATGCATATGCATAAGCATACGTACCATACTGAATCCTCCATAGTGACTACTCTTCGATAGAGACGACATTACACCACAGCATAGTAAAAGATAGGATTAACTGCAAATTTCCTAAGTGAATGAAAGTTACTGAAGACGCTTGAAGTACCTAACCCTAGTTTGCTATTGAGTTTGTTCACGTACTTTAAATGCAGAAATCCAGTCTTGCGTTTAAGCAAACATATGAGCGCACAGTTCGTGCTTTCCTCTTGTCTTTTACAAGCAGTCTAGAAACGGAGAAATATTGAAGTTTATTATATTCATATATTCGTATGTCAAAGCAAATAGAGAATTCTCAGTTGGAGTGTGATTTTAGTAACGCATATATCCTAAAAAAAATCTCATAAAGAAGAGTTCGCATTTTTGTAGAAAATTCTGATTAATTTCTGGAACCCACATCTTTCTTGTTTCTCTTCATACTTTTGGTGTAAAGTAAGCTTTAGTGTAATCACTTCATATTCAGTTATTTTGCGTATTCTAATTATAGACCCATTTCAATATCTAGTGATTTCTCTATTTTTGAAACCATGATATTACTGTTTTTTAACAAATTTAACATATTTTCGAGTGCACACCACGATTTTCGCGGGCATAAATCCACCGAAACTGGGTCTATTGACTTCTTACAATATATATATGAGCACCTGGATAAAGGTGAATGTGCGGCCGGGATATTTTTGATTTATCCCAAACTTTTGGTAAGTTTTATTAAAAGTAAATTATTTAACGTCGACGTGATGGGTCTGGGACTAGAGTGAATCGTTTCTTTTCTGGATAGCCGATCGCTGCGAGTTGTGGTTTCGGGTGGAATCTCGGAGCCCAGTGGGATTGGTCTTCGGGTTTCCAGGGTTCGATTTTGGAACCGCTGCTTTTACCCATTTTTGTGAATGATCACCCGGATTTGTTTGGCAGTTTCCGCTAACTCCTCTGAAGAAGGCTTGTCGAACTGGTGTAATAAAAATAAATTAATTTTAAACAAAAACAAAACGTTTTTGGTAATAATAAATTATATGTTCTATCCAATCAATTATTTATTTTAAATTTCGCTGTGTCTACCGGTTTCGGCCTTTCGCCATCATCTGGACAACAGTACGTCTAAGAGGAATTAAGAGCTACTTCATTTGAATTTGTGGTGTTAAACATTAATAATTAAAATTTTAAATAAAATAAAGAGTCCTAGTCCTAGTCCATTTTCGAACACATCACGCTCACCATATAATTTTTAAATAATTTTAACGTGTTTCTAGTTTTCTTGCACATTGTCTTTATTTTATTTAAAATTTTAATTATTAATGTTTAACACCACAAATTCAAATGACGTAGCTCTTAAATCAACTTAGGCGTACTGTTGTCCAGATGATGGCGAAAGGCCGAAACCGGTAGACACAGCGAAATTTAACATAAATAATTGATTGGATAGAACATATAATTTTATTATTACCAATTCCACCACCAATCAAAACTTTGATTAACTATGAAACCGTTTTTGTTCAGTTTGCCCTATTGCTCTTAGCAATGAATTTTAATTTTGCCAGAAATGTTGATTTTCTTGGGGTGATAGTCGATATTGGTCTAAGCTTTGAGGATGATGTAAATAAAATCTGTAAGAAGCTAAATGAAAACAGTTTTGCGATTAAACAATTAAAACATATGTTCAGTCACGAACTTTTTTAAACATTTATTATGGTATGATTTATTCCGTCATTGCTTATAATATTTTGATCTGGAGTCGTGCTGCTAACTATCAGCGGGTTTTCATTACTCAGAAGAGAGTATATACATTAATTTTCAACTTTATACCAAGGGATCCGTTTAGACCTATTTTCATTAAGTACAATATTCTTACTTTGATATCAATTTGCATTTACAAGGCCGCAAAATATGTTCGGCACATTATGCACCTCTTTTTAATGCCCGGCACTGTCTATGATATGTATTCCAAAACATGACACTACATTATACGAAAATTCGCCAATATGTTCTCTTGATAAGATCTACAATGCACTACAGATGGATCTCAGAGCCATTGAACATATTAAAACATTTAAAACGAAATTAAAACAATACTTTGTGTCCAAGAGCTACTACTCTTTTGGTGACTTCTTCTTGACCAATAAATTAAATTTATTGGTTTTGGTGTATAAGTAGTGTCTTTTTTTCCATTTATTCACTAATGCATTTATATTGTTATTTTTTGACGATGTCGATGTCAATTTGTAACAGATTTATGACAAATATATAACATCTATCTATCTACTAGCTGCAGCTCTATTCTAAAAACAATATTTTGAGAATCATCTATTGCTTTAACCGTATTTTAAAAGGAAATTTAGCATTTTAACACAATTCTGGCGAATACCGTAACGTTATTTAAATCGGTTTTAAATCCCTTTACACTATCCAATCATATCACTAATGAAATTCGGAACAAATAGCGACAAACGTCATCGGCTGATCAACCAACAAATCGCATTAGGCCATTAATTTACTAATTCCTCGCGGCAGGAAATGGCAAATGTTACTGGCATGGCGAATAACTCCGATAGAATTGTCGAAATAATACCGGCTTTATGACGTGAACGTGTATGATGCTTGCCTGGCCGTACGTTGGTTTGATTATAATTCTAAATGTTGCAGCAACGAGTGGGTTTGACTTACTTGAGTTTAGATAATTCATTATGATTGCCGAACACTTTGATAGTAGCTTCAAACTCCTATTGCTAACTAAATCATTCAACGTCGAATATAACTCTAAGGTATTTATGCAAGAATATTTACACAAAAAGGTGCAAGGAAGCACACCAAACTTTGCCCGCCTTAATAAAAAAAAGCGATTCTTTTAAAAACGTTGTTGGATGGTTTAGAGGAGCTAACAAACCAGCATTTAAATTCCCTTTCATATAGAATTTATTTCCTTTAAGTAAAAATACAAAGATAAAGGGTCTTTGAGTAAGAGCCTCAAAAAAAAACAATTCGCCTGAGAGAGAAAACAAAATTTGCTAATTCGCTATTTTGATATATCGATAATTCATTTGTCTAGGTACAGCCCTGACCAAGGTTCAGTATATTATCCGCACCTTGTACTTATTTTTCGTCCGTTTTTTTATAACATTAAACATGAGAATAATAAATTCAAGAAAACGTTTACCCGAAACCTAATTTTCTCCATAATACTAGGAATCTTTACTCCGGCCGAGCACGTAAAGCACGCGATACAAGTTTCACGAACATGCTGTAAGAAAACGGAAGATCCTTGTTAGCGTTTAAAGTTCACGTTATTAAAGAAATTGATTAAATAGGGAACTCATGTCGCAGACATGCAAAACACGTAAACAAACTGTTCTATCGGTTCAAAAGTTAATTATTGAGGGATATGTACTGTTACTACCAACTATAATGCTGGAAATTTATTGCCCCCGTATTATAGCGATATTAATTTTCCCAATGTCGTTTCGTGGCAAGTTTAATGGTTGTACAAATGGTCTGGGATATTTCCTTCACGACGAGGTAACATAGAATGACTTGAAATAGTTTGTACTTTCTAGGTTGAGATTGAATTTCTTAACGGCCTCTTGTAACAACTGTTTACGATCATATGTATATGTGTCGCTGGCATTAAATTTGTTTTGTGTTACAAAACATTTCTTAGGTGTTTTATTCATACAAATTGCATAACCTTTGTGGGAAATGCTATACTGAGCGAGAATACACAAAGAAGGTGCTAATGTGAAACTGTCAGATCTAGTGTCTATAGTCCTTGACTGTCAGAATCACCGCTTAACAATGTTAAATCATTGAATAACTTTTTGTTCAAGATTTTCATCACTTTATGCTTTATTCAGTATTAGATGTCTGTCGAATCAAGTTATGGTATCTACATCATTTGAATGAGAAATTATTCGAATGAAATGTTATTTGAATAAAACAGCACTGGAATAGTTGCTTCACCAAATAAATCGTTACACAAATAATATATTTTTTACTGAAATAAATTTGATTCAGATGTCTGCATATGTGTTTGTTCGTTCCATTGCCATAGCGTCCGTGTTTTTATATGTACGGCGAAGTACACGCAACAGGCCGAGGTATTGAATTTATATCATAACAGCTGTGCCTGTTTCCAAAAACATTTTTCTGCGTTATTGCAGACACAAACTACTGCAATAAAAAAGCGCATAATCGTTGACATTAATGATACGACGGGTTTTTGATGCATAGAAAACCGTTCCTATTTTTGATAGACATGCTATCACCTACTATTTATAAAAAAAAATATTTTAAAGCAAGAATATGCTTAAACCTTCTGACGGCACTGGTTTTCAATGTATTCAAACAGAAATTAAGCGTAAAAATTAAACCATAACCAGCAAGAGAAAACCTAGTTTTAAATTGGTTGCTTGAGTTCGCGTGTACATCAGTAATTGTCATTATAAGCGACGGTTTTTTCATCCCTATTCATAACCGTCTCTGAGTATGGTATTTTACACTTACTAATTTTTGCTTCCCGATGTTAAAAGAAAAACTACAAAAAAAAATCAAAAACGCTATAATTAAAAAATAATAATACACCTCACTTATACATTCTTTCTTCTTTGTACTTCACACAAATGATCAGACACACACGCAAATAAGCTCTCTCAAACTTTTTTCAGTATATGATTGCCACTTGACTTGGGAGACTCAAGTCGAAAATGTTTGTTGTAGGCTCCCAAAGGCTTACTATATGATGCATACCCTGAGGGAGGTTTTAAATACTGAGGCCCTTTTGAGCGCTTATTATGCATACGTTTACCCAATAATTTCAAATAACATAATTGCTTGGGGTCAGGCTAGATACGTTCATCGGGTTTTTGTATTATAAAAACGGATTATAAAATTAATTTTTAACTTACAGCACAGGGCTTTTTGCAGGGATGCACTCATTGTTCTTCATGTTCTTACCACGCCTTCTATTTTTCTGTACAAATTATTAACATATATTTATTGTAACAAACATAAATTTTCAACTCATACGGATAATCATAAATATGAAACTAGAAATAAACATAATATAACCAGCATTAAACCTAATCATTCTTTTCATTTCAAATCTCCGCTTGTTGTTGGCTTTAATCAATTTAATAGGCTTCCCAGAGAGATTGCCCAGTCCAGTTCAGTAAGCATCTTTAAAAATAAAGTGAAACACCTTTTAACGAATGGAGGATTCTACAGTATGGCGGAATTTGAAACCTGTTTGTGAATTACGAATGTGTAATGTTGTATGTGTTATAAGTGTATTTTAAGTTTTGTTTCTTATTCTTATGTTGACTTGCCCAATCTATATGTTTGTATAGTACAATGGGTTAATAAAGATATGATACGACATGATATGATATATATAGATTGCAGATGAAGAAATCTGGTCGGAAAATTTACTTCTACTTTGACCCTTCATCACTCCTGTTTCATTATAATAAGTGTTAGCAAAGGAATTAGAAACAAGAGAGTAATACTTAATAATATTATAATCGGTATATTATTTTTACAGAAAAAAAAAAACGTACTGTTGACAGGAATGGCAAATATGTTTGAATATTTAAGCATTGCTTGTAAAACTCTTACCGTGTAAACAACGAAAACAAACATAGTAATTTAAAATCTAACATATTACATACAAGTAATCATTTCTATCTACTATAACAATGTCTCAAGTTTTTAATATTTAAACTTCAAAATTTTAATATATCAATTTCGGCCTCATTCCTGCTATGACTTTAAATGTATTTAATTCCTTGCAGATTTTTTATGAATAATATATTTGTCGAAACGTAAAAGAGTGTTTTATTTTACTTGATTAGTATATTAAGCCGCTACAACCAAAGAATAAAGAAATTGAATTAAATTGTTATTATTTATAGTTTATATGGAGTCATGTTATTTTTTAGGAAAAGTTGGAAAATGGAGTGCCATACTGGAGATTCTATTTAAAGCAATGGTGTAACTGTGATTTTATTTACTTTAGGGAATACCAAACATTATTGGCTATGCAGAATATTATATAATCAATAAGAACTTTAAAGCACGTGACATTGAATACGAAAACGATTTTTTTTGGAGTGACAAATGGAGTTATAATAAAAGATATATAACATATATAATACAGCACAAATAATACGGTTAGAGCTCTTGAAAGCACAACTTCAATTTACACCACATCACGCCGGCAATACAAAACATACATAGCATTCCATTTTGGATAGTCGTTACATTCCTATTAAACTTTGGTTATTAATTCAAGCACGGCACATCAAGCAGCGGTTTACTGCACTTGTTTATTATTATACGTACGTTTTGCAGCGTTAATGTAACACACTAGGGAACTTAATCAATACCAACAGCTGTCGCAAAATCAACCAAGTTTCACACAACATTATGCGCGAATCCAAAAACATTTGAGCGAATAACAAACACGAAAGAATTGAAAATGTCTTTGAAAGGCGTTCCCTGTTTGTTTATCTTGTTCTAGATTTTAGATTTCCACTACTTCGCTGCTAATCTCGCCAGGATCTGCGCTCAGTTTGGCGTGTTTCTTTTACGTCTACGACCACCTTCTGAAAGAAATTACATGTAAAACGTTCGCCGATAGTAGTAAAAGATGTTTTTCACCAGGGAACTCGTGTCTGCCGATCCACGTTGCGGTGGGTTAAAAGAAAATATAAAAAGGGAAAAAGGGTATTCCCAAAGTTGGAATAAAGTCCGTCCGGGGGAAAAGTTAGGGCGGCTGTAAATATGTCAAATGTCACGTCCAGCGTTGCGTACGTCGTACCGCGGCCGCTGTGCCCGGGGATCTGGTCATATCTTGTAGCGTGGGAAACTTGGGAGTGGAAAATGGCGTTGTAAACTCACAAAAAAGGCTGCAGCTAAAGCGAACGTCTCCCAAGCGGGATCTTTTCCTTATCAGGGACCGAAATGTATTTATTTTCTTGTGGTTTCATATTTATTGGTTTATTCGCTTTATTTTTGTAATGTATATAATCCCAATGGTGACCTTAACTGCCGCTTTTTGCGGAAAGAACTAGTAATGTATTTAAGTATTAGTAATGAGAACTAATCTAATAAAAAAAATACTTGGTTTATTAAGGTTTACAATTTGAGGAAAACAAAAGTATTTGGCGAGACTTTTTGAGAAAAAAAATGGCTGGACACGTCCGTGATTAGATTATGATTGAGGTGGTCACAAAAACTTGTTTTACCCCAACCTTTCATCAATCTATTGGGATCCATTTTTTTCCTAGACTCCTTCTAATTTTGTCTGCACAATTAGGAAAAAATCATCTTGGAGGGCGGTCTCCTACCATAGCTATCTGAACTAGAATTCTTGAAGCTGGTTCTTCCCAAGCCCAGCACATAAATTGAAATATCTTCTTAATTGATTTGGCTGTCTTTGCCTTGGTGATTTTGGCATCCTCTTTGGACTGTTATTGATTTGGTAATACTGACTAAAAAACCGCACCATAAGGTCCTTGTCTGGCCTGCACATCTGCCTCCTCATATCCCTTCACGCCTGTCTGACTAGACACTAAGACCAATGTTATTTTCCCTTGGATATTCAAAGTTTCATGATCCGTCGTATAGGGCACTCAGTCCCAAACTTACAGAATTAATCACGCTGAGATGACTAATAACTGTCAGAAAATAGAGCAACATGAGACAATTGGTCCTGAATACTTTGAGGAATAATATATACTGCTATGATATCTAATGTATGGAATCTATTTGAAAGTCATTTACAACAAGGTTCTAAGCTAAAGGAACAAGTAACTCAAAAGTGAGGCGTGTACTCAGTTGCCTACTTTACAGGCGAATTATAAATTTGTTAAAGATAGTTATTTAAAATGGACAATTTTACATTATGTGCTAAATAATGCCTTTATGTAATGTAAACTATATTTTATGTTAATTCAAACTGACCTGGTATCTTTTTTATGTTTGTGTATATTTTGCTCGGAGAGATTTTTCCATCCTCGAGATGTTTTGTTTTTAACGTTTGGCGTATTCCCCTCAAACTAGAGAAAATAACGGTATTTTAATGTCGTTAGCGATACCTTTCAAAATTCAGGTTGGTCGACCTGTGTGATAACAATCGAAGGCTGTTGACCGTTGAATATGGTTTGAATCCTCATTCTGTTGGTGGCTACCAGAGACGACGGTTGTCTTAATTTTCCTATAACGTTTTATGCAACAATTTTTAAAAAAAAATTATCAAAGTTCCAAGAAGTTTTACCTAAAAAAGTATCGTTACAACTCCTGTTTATGTAATCCTTATCGAATACCTGCAGTTTGCCAAGAAAATATCCTATAAAAATTTCCCACGAAGAGTTTCCGACCAGATTGCCTTTCCATGCCATTGACCGAGATCGAGGCTCGTTCCATTAGAAACTCCATTCCAGTACCAGAGTTTGCCAAGCGTCGTGTCCTTTTCAAGTTAGTATTCCTTAGAATCACCTCACCTAAAACAGAAAGGAATTAATCCAGTTTCCTTTCCTTATTAATCAGAAACTTATATTTTTGTGTAATTTATTTTCACTATACGATAATTTGGCGTTAGTTTTATAATAGCCGCCCTTTTAGTTAGTTATTTTAGGAATTTTAATATTTAAGGGTTGTAAATAAATATCACTAAGTTTGATCTGTGATAATATAGCTATCTTTAACAAATATCGATAATCATAGATAATCGTTTGCTTTTAAAATTTAGTATTTGCCGTTTACAGATAGATGGCGCCGTTATTTATTTGAAATTTAATTTCTTATATGACTTTTCCATAACCTCATTTAGTCTTTAAAAATGCCAGGAAAGTTCGAAGACGTGTTTTTGTATTAAAGATTGTCTTATATAGTATTTTACTAATTCCAACCTTGTGATCAAAGAGTCTCAATGATGATGAAACATAGCATTTGAATAAATAAATAAAGATTTAAGCTTGTTTTGGTTTGAAACGTTGTTTTTATTTGAACAGTTAGTGTCTTACATGGATTTTCGATATTTACTTAATTCAAATTTAAATAAACCGAGAAGGGGCTTTAAGGGTGCGCCCATTAGGTGAGAAAAAGTGCCTATTCGTTAATAAGCGTCCGGAGTACGATTCTGACAGACGATCTGGTCCCCTTTGAAGCGTCCCGTGCCACCTAGCAGGTAGGAAGTCACTTTCCACAGTTTTCTTTCACTTATTAGAGAGCTCGCTGGGTGTATTGAAACCACTATTTTAGTTTATCTGATTTTTTTGAAAAAAAAAGAGAAAAAATAAATCGTAAACGGACAAGCTAAATAATAATAATAATAATAATAATAATAATAATAATAATAATAATAGTATAAATCGAATGTAATAATAAATTGGTATTGAACTTAAAAAAAATAAAATTTTGAAATCCCGGGCATTGTGTTCTGAAAAACAGAGCAATACATTTTCTAAAATACGGTTTGTATTGATAAAAGCCGGGACTAGTAATCATTAATGATAATAATAATAAATTACACTTCTGAATTTTTAACTACAATGCACTTAAACCAATCAAATGACGGTTATCGTGGTACCCTACTCTTGCTAGTGTTCGTACAGGCTAAACTTAATCCAATGCTTTATCTTTGTCTATGGTTGTACCATAAAGTTTGTTTAGTGTTCAATACTCATAAGTTAATACTTCCAATATTTCCAATTGATGCTAGTTTCATTTCACAATTAATTATTAGATACAAAGGAATAAACATATTGGAATATTTAAAACAAAATGTTTGACCACATTTAGGCAATATTGCTTGCCGTAATTTAGTATTAAATATATACAATATTTAAGTAAACTTTCCTGAAGACGCATACACAAAAACTTTTTGAGATTTTCAAGTACTGTTTCCAAGAAAAAAAATGAAATATTTGAAATATATCATACTGAATTGCTACGCTTTTTATAACAATTCTTTAATTAATTGGTCACCTCTATTGTATCCTTCTCCATCATTCTTGAAAGAGAAAGTGATCTCTTTTGCTCGTACCGGGTGTTTTGTTCGACCGCTGTACCTATTTATAGTGAACACATCCAGACAGATATAAAGACGCATAAACAGTCACCGAGCCGTTCGGAACCCATTTTTCGCCCCATCATTTATGTTTTCATTCCATGAACGTATAAACATTACAATAAGCCCATTATCCGAACGCTTGTATTTAATAAAGAAACTCTGACGTTTATACGTGTACAATATAGTCGCTTGCAGTAGGTCTTATGACGCGAGTACAAACAAACAGAGAGCACTACACTATTCCTTGTCTACCAACGCCAAAGTGTCGCCTGGGGTGATGTTTAGTAAGAGGGTAGTAATTAACCGCTAAGTATATCCTTGATGTTTGTATTTGTGTATAATAGTTCACTCTTTTTTCTCTACTTTAGAAAACATACCAGTTTCGCCATACTCCCAGTAGAACAGAACAAAATCAATAATTTTGAGTAACTAAATACTTGAGTTAACCAAATATCCCTTAGACATTAGTTTACGATCAAGAAAGTCAGGTAAGTAGATATTAATGACACCATAAATTCGCAGATGTCGTTAGCATCGTCGATGTTATAATCCGTTAAAAATTCATGAGTTCGTAAGGGCTTCAGAAGATCATGTTGCTTTTATTAATTAAAATCGTGATATTGGTACTGGGATATATAGTTATTATATTTGCCACATTTTATCTTACTTCTGTCAGCATTTAAACTAAAATTAATAACCTATGTTCTTATCACCTTCTACACCATAGTATTCTAATTTCTACAAGAGTGTTAGAACCTCAATAAAAAGATTATTTTATTCTAGGCTTTCTACTAGTCATTTCACTTTTTAATAAGAATTAGAAATATTCTGAAATGTCAGCAATTATTATGCTTATAATATGTAGAGAAATGATTTATTACAGTTTCAAATGGATCGGAGAATTTGTCGTTAATGTAATTAATTATAATTTGATACTGTAAAAGAGCAAACCGAAGAAAGCAATGTTAAGGCTAATGAAATATAAATGTACTACAAAATGTAATGCCTGAAAGATTCGTAGATTTCTTGAATACAAACGTGTTTGGGAATGACACACATGAAGTAGTAGCCTGGTGTTTCAGTGTTTTAAGCAACATTTAGGCAGACGAGGAATATGTTACTACTGCATATTTTGACGGCTGAAAGCAATTAAGATAAAGGCACTTCGCTTATCCCATTCCTAATCCCATAAAACCAACTCGTCAACCGCTTATTTACGACTAATATGTTAAAATATTTCGATGATTTGGACACAATGCATCTCGCTTGTCCTCAAGTAGACTGATAATAGTTGCTTGATTGCTTTTTTTTCACTTTTACTGCCGCCTACCAGCCAGTGTATCTACTCAGGGGCAACAAAAACTTAGTTCACTATCATGATTTACTTCAATTTGCTCGCATAAGTAGATGTGTCCATCACAGGTCCTGATTTCTTTAGGTATTATGCTGTTAGTATTTTCGAAGTTGAGTCTTCGAAAATTCAAATGCAACGTGTCAATCTCTTCATTAGGGAGTTTCTCCCTTCCGTCTTTGGTGCGACCTAGCGGAAAACTGATTGGTTTCTATAGCGAAATCTAAATGATGACTGCTTCTATCAATTTTATCAACAAAGCCTTTTGACTCAATCAGACATATGACGCAGCAACAAATGGCTACACCTGAACTTAGCAAGATACAGAGGCTTACGTGTTAAGGAATAACAGCCGTAATGGGAACTACTTCTACAGGAGCAAAGGGAATAGCTACTAGACTTCCCTCATGTTCATGTGGTCATAATGGTGGAGGCAAAAATGGGACTTCTCAGATTCCAAGAACTACGGCAGATATGCAGATTTGGACCACAATAATATTGTACGTCATGTGGAAGGTAACCATTTGGGATTCAGATCAGACCACGTAATTTTGACATATCTATTTAACCGAAAATTTCAGGTGGAAATTACAGATCGGATAAGCCGGAATCAATCTAGCTACAAAGACAGGTTCGGGAACCTGATCTAGTTAACAGACACATCCAAAACCAAGAACGAGACTGGTGCTGGAATCAATACTAAGGTGAGAAACACAATAATCACCCTTTCTCTAAGAAAATATGCCACGGTCTTATAGGTAGAGGCATATGCAATATTACTTATAAAAAAAGTGGATTTATATTGCAGCAGAGAGCCAGGTGATACTGAGGGCATTAATAAACGCCAAAATATAATCAAGACTCGTTTGGGAATGTATTCGAGAACTGAATAACCTGACCTATGGCAGTCACTTGCTGTGGGGTGCTGAAATTCGCAATCGAAGGAACTTGAAAAAAGCCAATGAATTAGCAAGTAAGGGATCATCGCCTTCATATGTAGACCCACAACTTATTACAGGCGTGTCCAAAAACACCACAGCACGAGAGCAGGTAAGAAAGAGGATAAAAGAAAACCCAAAAAAACACTGGGATAAAACAACCAAGCAAATTAATTCATTCACACCTTTATTAAGGAACCATCAAAGAAGAAGACTGACGAACTATTACAGCTTAATGGGAATCATTTTCGCACTGTAACGAGTCTCTTACAGGCCACTGCGTATTAATGGGAACCTACAGAAAATTGGGATTAACATTGGGGATACCAGCTGCTGACTGTGTGATGGGAAGGCAGGGAACGCTTACCACATTCTGTGCGAATACGAGGCTCTGGGCGTAAAAAGACAGATAACTTTTGGCAAGCCAAATATGAAGTCAGAGGACTACTACGATTAACGAGCCAGAGATCTGGTAGGATATAGTTGATATAATTTAATAGGTAAAAGAAGTGGGATGCCAAATTCAAAAAGCCAAGGGGCTACAGTGTTTCTCCACAAAAAAAGAAAACTAATTGGTATGATACATGTATCCACGCAAAGGATAAACAGGTTTTTTCAAGAATTTTAACATTGTGGCTAATATGCTGAAGGAAGTATATCATGGTAATCTTGGAGTGAATTTTTTAAGCAGTGAAGTAACTAGAGATTCTTTCTATGACGAAAGAAATATAGGGTGGCAAGGCATTGATTCATAATGTATGATATACATATAACGTAAAAGGAATGAGAGGCACTATTTAAGAAAACTAGCATTTAGTTGATCAAAAAGTGAAAGTTCAAATAGTTGGTCAACTCTGTTTGTCTTTAAATCGATAGAAATTAGATATACTTATTTAAATCAGGATTACCTATGCTGGTAGTAAATCAGATAATTTTTTTTTAATTTAAAATAAAATGTAACGTAGGACAACAACGTATATGGTGTTTTTTTTACATAAAGATACCGTTATACCAAAAAAAAATAAAAAAGATAAATTTCTTTTTCTATGGATACGTTTTCGAGATATAAATTCTTAAATTACGTCTTGATTCCCTCGGAGGTAGTTTGCTTCCTTATACCATATTTCAAGTTAGAAATGATCGATCTAATTGCAAAAGGTACCAAATTAAAGATGGTCGAATTATTTTGCTATCATTTAGCAGTTTCGTTACAATCAATCGCATTATGAAAAAAAAATGTTGCTTTTGTGACCAATATTACTTAAAAAATGGGTATATTTGCACGATATCCACTCTTTCCAGGGGATAGAATGAGTTTGTAATATTAATTTTTGCTTGGGGCTAGTTTGAAAATTTAAAAGTTCATATCTCGAAAACATATCCATAAAAAGAAATATGCAATTTTCAAGTTTAACGGCCCAAAGAAGATAATCAAACAATATCTGTATCCAGTTTGCAAAATGGCTGTAAACTAGCGTTATTAAAAACTTCTAATTTCTAATCGACTGTTCCCAATTCATAAATCTACTACCAGAGCATTGCTTCCAAATGTCGAGAAAACAAATCTGAATCGAAATATTTCAAATATCGACAGGTTCGTAAAGCCGGATTCTCCTTTTTCATGAGATATTTCTGGGAGTACCAATAAGTGATCACAGATATTTATATCAAATGTTAACATATCTTCACATGGGTACATGTCGCATATGTATATATGCTTATGTATATTTATTGGGATTCGTTTTCTAATTCAACAAAGAATATAATATTATCTGGCAAACTGTGATTAAAGATATGACATATACTACCAAAGTTATATACATTGTATATATAATACATACATGTGTTACTAATTACGACGGAAATATCTGAAGAAACAGAAGCGCCGCTTTTACTTTGTTGTTTCCCTTTTAAACACAGCAGTATATTTAGCATTATCTGGGGCCGCTCGTTTTCGTTTCCAAACAGCCCTAAAGACAAACATTAGTCGCGCACAGCACATAACCGTTTCTACATAAATACCCCCCGGTGATAATTAGGGAATATTCCGCGAATAACAATGATCGAATAATTATCATCTTCCAGTACTAATAATCTACAGTATCTCCGTTAGAACATGTACTTACTATGATCCTTTTTAATGTGGCGCCGTTCCCTCGTAAAATACTTCTTTTCAAAGCGCTCGTGTAGAATAGAAATTCAGAGAATTTACGTTGCCATCGTGGTGACTACAAAAGCGAACATCTAGCATCCCTTACGTGATTACCTCATTATATTCGGGAACATGGACTGCGAATTGGACAAAAATTACAGTTATGAAAATAGATTAGGTAGAATTTTGAACGATGTAGTCTAAATATCGATAATCTTATATGAAAAGAAGAAAATTTGGCCAAGAGAAAAAAATCTGTGATATAAATTATAAATTCTACGATACTATGATGGGCCAATACAGCTTACAATTTATTCCTATCTGTTATATATATTCGGCGGACTAGTAGCTTTTAATTTGTAAGATCTATCATCAAATATCTTCATACTATTTGTTTATCTAAACATTTTTTTGTAATTTATGTTACAATAAGCTATAAACACAGTTGGCGGAGTGCGTTATGAGTTACTAACACGATAGTACATTCATAGGTTTATAAAGAACTTTTATTAGCATATGTTCAGATTGAAACGTTGACAAAACTACCTCGGTTCCATAAGGTCCCTTCTAGACTCGTTCTCAAACTAAACTCGTCTAATAAAACTGCCCTTATAAAACTAGCTCTTTAACTTTTTACTTTCTTTTTAATTAAAATTTAATACTAACATTGAATACTAGATTATATAACTAGAAGTTGGGCGTTCTCCTAGAACGCATTCCTTGAAGAGGGTGGATTAGTAAACCGGTCCATTCTCTCTGAAAATACCTCTTACAGAGTGTGCAACGTACCTTTGGTAACTTTTTCTTGCTTTTCAACAGTATTTAATTTCTTCAATTTTCGCTCCTTTTTTTCGTGTTTATTGTTTTTTTTACTTTGTTTAGTTTTTTCTTGTTTTTTAATTTTCTCAATGTTTTCACCTTTTTACCTATTTTTAACATTTTTTTCCTGGCTTACGTTCTTTAACTTTATGGCGGATTTTTTCTTTCAAATGCTTCCTAAGATATATTTTATATATATATAATCGAGGTAACTTAATTACCCTAAGGGTGGTAAGGTAATTCTATCACAAACACTTTTATTTCTTATTTAAATAAACGCTGACACTCTTTCTTGTTTTTTGCCATTCTTCTCGGCTTCATTCCAGGATACTTCCTCTTCTCAAACTTTCTTCTACTGTACTTTCCCATGTTTTTCTCGGCCTACCTCTCTTTCGTTGTATCTTACCTTGCCAGCCATACTCTTTTCGTCAGTCTTTCCTCTCCATACGTATCATAGTGTCCAAACCATTTCAATTTCTGTTCTCTCTATGCTTTGTAAAATCGGCTCTACTCCTAATTCTTCTCTTATCTTTTTTATTCCTTTTCTATCACTTCGGGTGACCCCTTAACCGCTCTTAAATACCTCATCTCCAACGCTGTATTTTACTCTTAGTTTGTTATTCAAGATCCAACTCTCACAGCGTACGTCAATATAGGTTTAAATATTGTGTTAAACACCGTTATTTTTGTTTTCTTTGAAATCTCCTCTTCCTTATAAAAGCGTTGTTTCATTGCCGTAATATAATTTTATCCCACTTTCAATTCTGTTGTTAATTTCTGCTTCCTCTTTACCTTCTTGATGTATATTATTCCAGATATTAAATATTTCTACTTGTTCTATAATCTTTCCATCTATATGAATATTATTTTACCATCGTATTTCCCTATTGACATAACTTTGGTCTTCTCTGCATTTATCCTCATATTTCTCTTTTCAAAGCTGTTTCCCAAATATTTAAATTTGCTTGCAGATCCTTTATATTCCCCGCGTACACCACCAAAATCGTCGGCAAAGGCACTTTCCGCGATTTCCACTATCCTCATGTCTTTATACCCTATTTGTAATTTCTTCGTTTCTTTTTAATTCTTCAAGATGTCATCAAGGACTATATTAAAGAGTGTAGGACTAAGTTACTCCCCCTTGTCGCAATCCTTCCTTAGTTAAAATTCTTCCGACTGCATTGCACCCACTCTGACATAATTTCTGGTTTTATGATAATACTAGCAATTGCGTTTTTTAGTTTGCTATTTATTTTTCTTTATTAAGACTTTTCCATATCAGATCCCTTGGTATTACTGTCAAAAGCCTTCTCTATATCTATAAAAGCCACATATTGTTTTATTACTTGTGTTTTTCTCTAGGAGTTGTTTCAATATGAATATATTATCTTGTACTCCTCGGCCCTTCCTGAAACCACACTGTGCCTCTTCAAGTTGTACTTCCGTTGTTACTTTTAATCTTTTCTCAAGAATCCTCTCGTATACCTTTAGCATAGTACTCAGTAGGGTAATTCCACGATAACTTTTACACTCTTGTTGTCTCTTTTTTATACAAGGGTAGCAGTATTCCCACTTCCCAGTCCTCTGGTATTTTTTGCTCCTTCCATATCTTATTATATAGTACCTTGATAACTTCCATTCCAGTTTGTCCAATATTTTTCAGCATTTCAGTTGTAATTCCATCATTTCCAGCTGCTTTTCCTCTTTTTAATATCTTTATCATTTCTAATAATTCTTCTGTCGTTATTTCATCGTCCTCTACGGTCTCGTTGTTTTCTGTGTAAATCTCATTTTCCTCCTGTATATTTACTAAGTCTGTTATTTCCATGTTGAGTAAATCTTCAAAATATTCTTTCCATCGCTTCATTATGTTTTCTTCCTCTTTCAATATTCTTCCTTCCTTTGATTTTACATAGATACTTCTATTTTGTTGCCTTTTCTTATGCTTTTTAACACTCCATAAAATAATTTTGATTTCCTTTACTATCTCTTTCCATAGCTTCCCCAAAATCTTGCCACGATTTTTGTTTTGCTGCGTTTACTAATTCTTTGACTTTTTTCTTTGCTCTTTATATCTTCCATATGTTTCGCTAGTTTTGTTACTCAAATATGTCTTCCATTTTGTTTTTTAACTTTTATTTCTTCCTTTATTTCGTTCGTCCACCAATTGTTTGTTTTTTATTCCTATTTATTCTACTGAATCCACAGGTTTCTTCTGCTACGGTAGCAATATATCTTTGACAGTTTCCAAGTGTTTCTATTGACATACTGTTTATGTTATACTTAATTTTGTTCATTTCTCTCTCACATCTTTCCCTATATAGCTTAGCTGTTTCTTCTTCTCTAAGTTTGTATGTTCTAACCCGCTTTCATTATACCAATTCTTTTATTGTTTCCTTACTCTGAATTTTTTCTTTGTTAGTTATTTCTATTTTTGAAAGGACAAGATAATGATCTGAATATATCTCAAAACTTCTTCTAACTCTAGTATCTTTCACTCTCTTCTAAATTCTTTTTTACTATAATATAATCTATTATAGATCTTTCATTTCTATTTATTTGCTCTCTTGTATACTTGTGAATATTTTTGTGCTCAAAAAGGTGTTGGTTATTATTAAATTATTAATATGCAATACTCTATTAGTCTTCTTCCATTTTATTTCTGACGGTTTCTCCATAATTTCCTATTACTTCTCCTGTTTCTTCATCTTTCTTCCACTCTTCCATTTAGATCTCCTAAATTATCAGTCTTCCTTTAATTTCTTCTGTGATTTCAGATAATTTTTCCCAAAACGTATTGTTATTGGTGCTTTTCTCATCTTCATTCGGGCCATATGCTACTATAAATTGTTGTTTCCATCTTTGTCAGTTTCCAATTCTATCCTCAAAATTCTTTCTGAGACTGCATTCCATTTGCGTATGAATTTAATATGTTTCTTTTAATGTAGCAAGCAACCCTTCACTGGCTCTTCTTTCCTTTTCAACCCCACTCTATATCAATAAATGTCCTCCTGGTAAAGTTACTTCCCCTATTCCCTTTCTTTCGTTTCCGCTAATACCCATTATATCTATATCGCCTCTTTGTAATTCTCCACTAATTCATTCTCCTTCCCTGTTAAACTTCTGACGTTCCATGTTCAATTTTCCAAATATTACCTTCTTGTTGTTTTTCTCAATACATCTTTAACCTTATTACTAGTTCTACCTATCCCTTTTTCATCGTTTTCTAATTGACATTTTTTTACCCTTACATTTCTTAATTCTGTCTTATCTCGACTCCTTTCCTTTTCATTGCCAAGGTTCTTTTCCGTGTTTTACCATCATTTTCTCTTTCTAGTTTTTGGCATACATTTCTTATTTCATCTTTTTCTTTAATCCCATCTCCATTGTTCTCCATTCACGATAACCCTATTGTAGCCTTTTTAACTTCTTTTCCTTTTTTCTTTTCTTGCTTTGCGAATGTTCTCATGATTTTTTGTTTTCTCTTTCTTCTTGGTCATATCATCATTAATAATATAAATTTTTTGCTTATGATTTCGTAGTTTGCTTTTATTACTCATAATTATAGCTTTATCGTCCTTTACTATTTAACTCAACCAAGCACGTTTTTTCTCCCAGCTTTATAGTAGATTCTATTTTTATTGTAGCTCTAATTCCTTTTCTATAAATCTTCCCTTTTTTCTTTTAGTCTTTTGTGTTACTTGTATTTATTTCTAACCCTGCACTATTATATTTTTTCTTCGCTTTTCTGCTTTCAATCTTTCTATTTCTTCATTAGCTGCTTCTCACTTTCTTTCCGTAAATATTCTATTTCTTCAGTCTTTTCTCGTGTATATCTCTCAATTGCTTTTTTCATCCTTAAATTGTTCTTGTTCAGGCCTCAGCTTTCTTATTTCTTCTTGTAATAGTTTTGTCTCTTCCTTACTTGATGTTGTTCTCCTTTATTTCCTTTATGTCGCCTGCTAGATTTTTAGCAATAACATAATCTCATTCATTTGTTCCATCATATTTGCTTTTGAGGTATCACCTTTATATTCGGTGTTCTACACGTCTTTTTGGATCGATGAAACATTTCTTCACTATCACCTGTCTTTCTTTTTCATCATCTGAACAATGTTCACTCGAACTCATGATTAACTGTAATTTTCTTGTCCTTGTATATATTCCGGCTAAAACACCGGTATTGTAACTTCTTCTACTTCTAATCTCCTGCCTTATATTCTAATATCCAATATATATCTAATTTCTTATTTTGTTAATATTGATTTGTATTCGGATTCCCAATGCTTTATATTTAATTTTTATTCTTTATCTTTCTTTATTTCCTTTTTATTTACGGCAATGCGTTTTTTTTACCTGTCGCATCGTTGTAGCTGTTTGTACGCGGAAAAGTCTCGGCCCGGTCGACCCGTCGAAGCCTTGACCTCTATCGTCAACCAGCTGATCTCTTTCTTTTTTTTTTTTTTAAATTATCTTACTACGCTTATCACACTATTATTATTACACACTGCTAACCACTTTTGTGAAATATATACTCGAAATTACCCTATTTGTTTGAGTTAAATCTCGGATGCACACTTCACATCAACCGCACAGCGCACTCGTATCTTCCTTAAGATTATTATCAAAAATCCTTCAAATTACTATATTTTTCAAATGTTTTTTCGTCATATTGCATCCGCCATTTTGTTTTTCCAGTAATTGTCAGATTGGAATTCACGTAGAATATACCAGAAGTAGTAGTATATCAGTAGAATGTGAAATACGTTTCCTTAGGCACCCATCTTTCTTTTATTTTCTTTAGATAGTTTTCTTTAATGGTAATGTAAATATCCTAAAGATTTTTTTTGTAATTTGATGTTACAGTAAAGCTATAAACATATCAGTTGGCAGAGTGCGTTTATAAAGAACTTTTATTGGCATATCTTAGGTTGAAAACGGGCGATTAACTTGCAAATTGGAAAAAATAACCAGAAATTCTTTTCATAAGGTTCTTCCAGACTCGTTTTTCAAACTTAAGCTCGTCTTATAAAACTGCCCTTATAAAACTAGCTCTTTAATATAATAATAATAATAATAATAAGTTTATTGATCCAAACCAAAATACAAAAAAAAAGTACAATAAAAAAGAACAAATGCATAATTGTAAGGATCAAATGGAAGAGAATGTCAGTCTCCACCATGATGCTGTTGACTGGTTTTCAATTCTCTCCAAAATAAACTAAAACATAAAAAAAAAGTTGAGAATACTTAGTTACAAAAGAAAAAAAACAAAACAAACAACAAAAAAAAAAGAAAAATACTTGTTACCGTGCAATAAAATGCTCGGATCACATAAGACCTTCACTATAGCTACTATTACACTTTTTACTTTTTTTTTAATTAAAATTTAATACTAATATTGAATACTATAATTATGGATATATACGAGTTTTAAAAAAAACAATATAAAAATAGTTACAGAATGGCAAACAAGGCAAAGTATCAGTAAAATTTTTTATAGGCTCTAAGAAGTGTGGAAACCATTTCCTCAAGTTTCAGAAAAATAAAAAGATTGCCTCAGCTATATATCATGGGAAAAATGATTTAGTTAATTGTTATATTATATTATGACGCATGAATAAAATAAAACAACATTTAATCTTAATACGTTACATTCATGATACATATCTGAGCTTTGGTATAGTTAATTTTATTGTATATGTACGCTATAATATAAATAGTAGATATATAGTTTCAAGTGTGTAACGTTTCACGTTCATATAAAATAAATTGTTTAATTTGTCAATCACATTTAGCATTATAATTAAGAATTTAAATGCCATTTTTATCCATTTATTTTAATTAAGGACACATTATATAATTTGTCACTTATATCTGGTTTTTGAACGTATTTGTTTGTACATTGCTTTCTGAACAAACCTGTTTGCAGTGTCAATGCTGTTTTTGCTTTCATTTTATAGTATATACGCGCGACTTTCTATGTTTGTAATTCTTGTAAAAGCACCGATACACCGATTTCTCTGGCGTTTTTGGTTTCGCTCGTAGAAAAACTGTGTGGATATTAACAAGGATTCATAACCAGCAAATGTTGCGTACTTATTTCAGCCAATTTGCGGGCAAAAGAGTTATATGAATTTTGACAAAAGGAACATCGACAAATTAATTTGTTTAGGGTAGTTCAGCTACCTGCATTTTGATTTGTATTTCCACACATGTCTTATAACTTGGCATCGGCTAATTGATAAGCGAGACCGCAAACCTGACAGTCAATACTGCAGAATCTCTCTTATTGTATTGTCCAGGACATAACTTAAAACAATCCAGATAGATGCTGCTCTCATTTTTAAATAAACATGGAACTTACTTCTTGCATGAGAAATTTATTTTCGTGTAATGTTCTGCATTTTGTATGTATACCTATATTTGCTCGCTACCCACTAGAAATAAAGAACTTTATTCTGCTAGTTTATCCTGTTATGTCCGTTTATACGCAATATTTGTGTGTTTTTGAAACAATACATCACTCAAATGACCGCCTCCATTGTTGATGCATTGGTTGAGCAGCTCTCTGAAGTTGTTAGTTACTCACCCAGTCATGTCGGGCGTGACTGCTGACTTCTTGAGTTATTATTACCTTGAGGGCTTCTAAAGTTTGAAGACGACGTTTGTATACTTTGGACATGAGATAACCCCACAGAAAAAAATCACAGGGCGCCAAGTCAGGCGAAGGTGGTGGCCACTCAATTCATTCACTCATTCATTAAAGTTAGGGTGGGCACTTAATGTTCGGGCACTTGAGCTAGGTGCTCATTGTACCATCCCTATTAATTCTCTTATTTCCACTCGAGCAGCTTGGTGTTCTCTATAAAACCCAGTGCCTTGCCCAGTGGAAACTTGAGAACCTTCGAGGGCTCCAATAGGTCTCTCCCGAAATATTTCTGCCTTCAGAGTACCTTCAGTTCCTCACATGTGCAGATTACATGTAAACTCGTTTCCTCTGTAGTTCGCATTCTTCTACACACGGTTCGCTTACCCGGCTGTGTGTATAGATGCTTTTTCAGGGGACAGTGTCCAGTTACCAATCAATATCACCACGCAAACAAATGACATGTCCAGGAAACATTTCTCTCACCAATATCAGTGATTGACATGCTGTGTGGTGTGTGGCGCCATCTCGTTGGAACCATACAACTTCTTAATCGCTTTCACTCAGTTTTTGTGCCAACACATTCTTATAAGGATACATTTGCAAAGCTCGATGCAAGATTGTGAAATTAATACTAGGAAACATAACTTTTTTTTTTAGCACCTGTCAAACACGTGCAATAAATTCATTTTTTAACGCCCTCTGTGTTTCAAGGGATTAGATTTCGTTAGTATAGAAAACTGCACAAGCTAACACTTAATTCATTGTTATAAGAAGCAAGTTTTGTTTCAAAATATTTTGTTTGCATTCTACAATTCTGTTGCGGTAATTTAATCCCGGCAAATAAAAAACACCGTTACAAGTTGTAATATTGAACATGAGAAATGGAATTTATTTATACTTTGGGAATTGTGAAACAGTGTTTATTTTTATTAATACTTCTTAATTAGGTCGGAATTATAATTTTATTAGTTACATTTTTAAATATCTATACGCTGTCGGCTTCGGCATATAATTTGCTTCTTCAGGTGCATAAATAGAAATTATTAAATGTAATACTCAATTACAAAACTATATTGAAAGATCGGATCCAGACATAAGTGAAACGAAAAGTTTAGTGCGGCGCGCAGGCGAACCTTCTCCGACAACTGCACTTATTAACAAACAAGGTTATATATTTGTTAATAAGTTATGGTTATAAGTTCTCAATGTTCAAATATTACACCTGTAACGGTGTTTTTATTTTGCTGGGATTAAATTACCGCAACAGATATTGTAGAATGCAAACTAAATATTTTGAAATAAAACTGTTTTCAATTGCTTCTTATAACAATGCGTATTTATTAACAAATTAACCTTGTTTGTTAATAAGTGCGGTTGTCGGAGAAGGTTCGCCTGCGGGCCACACTAAACTTTTCGTTTCACTTATGTCTGGATCCAACGAAGGCAAATTATTCAAAGACAACAGAACGAAACTCTGTTAATTAACCTTTTAAGTTAATTTTATTTTTATACCTATAAATTGGGAATTACCAATCAATGATCACATAAATGAATTCCATTCACTAGACACGAGATTGTTTTTTTTTTAATATAACGTCTGATTATATATTTCTATTGTTGTCGCATCGAGTTTGTTATGATCGGAATTCCGTATATTCAAGCGTCTATGTGCTCCGATTACTTTTCTGGACGTTCGTTTATTCATCCCTTCCACCCTCTTCCCTAATACACAGCGCGGTATGCTTCGAAATTCCACAGCCACGTGGGTAGGAGACGGTTATTCTTTTCCAGTGCACGGATGTTTAATATTCTTCACTTAAACTCGACCGCGGACAATGCGCGGAAAGATATAATTGGATGTAAGGGAATGCGAAGGACAATCTTGATATGGACGTTTCTGTGGCGGTAAAGTAGATAGAAGCTAAGGAGGAATCTATTGTGATATTTGGCGTCTGCTGGAGTTTTATTTAGTTTTGGTTAAGGTTTCGAAAGGGTTCTTTTAATAGAATCGATAGCCTCTTAAGTCTGAGTTGATGCCGAAGCTACGTCGTTTCAACAAGTCTACTAAAGTAAGAAAATGGATACCTCGGGGTGAAAGCTAAATAGCGTATAATATCTTTCTGCGGTTTCTTAATTTCTATTTCATATTTTATTGATTACTTTTATAATCATTCCAAATTTGAGTCAAGTTTATATTTACCTGCGTAATTTCGGCGGAGACCTTTGAATTCGAAAGAGATTTACACCGTTACCCAGCATTTATTATTATTATTATTATTATAATCGACGTAAATACGCCGATATTAAAATATTACGTATGTATATGCTATGTCCCTTAGTGTACAAACTTATCTCATTAAAGCCGAACTTTATTTTGCACATTCAACACATTATTTACACTCTACAAAGTAAGTACTTTATTTATGACTAACCTAAAAACAGAATACAGCCTGTTCGCCTATTTGTGGAGTTTGACAAATGACAAAGTTAAATTGAGGCATGAAAGCCACAAAAATTTAAAGCAGAGCAGATACTTCTTTATTACTATTTAACATCATTTTGTCTATATTTCCCAAATTATAATAAATTATATAAATGACTACAATAAATAGATCCAAGGTTAGTTGAGATTTGACAGTTGTCAAGCTTCACAGGACTGGATGATTTCACTACACCAACAATCATTTCAAATGGGATTATTAACTTGCTTTATCGTGTAGACCCTCAGATTTGCGTTGTGATAGTGTTTCCTTATTCTCCCATTCTAATGAAATGTGAGTTGTTCTTTTAATCTGCAAGAACATTTTTTTAGATTAATCTATTACAAAAATGGCTTAAAATACTACTTAAATTTTGTCTTTCTTTCAATTTTATGTACACGCTTACAAAGTCAAATAAAAAGTAAAAAGAAACATTCTATACAGAGAAATATGTGTTAAAATATCTTCAAATTCTGATAAATTTTTAAACGACTTTTAAATAAGATATTCAAAATTAAAGTGTCTGAAATGATTTTTAGAACAAAGAGATTCTAAAAATTTTTTTCTTGAATTCTGTAATGAGAATAATCTTCTAAAGAGTGTCATTGGACAAAGGAATGTCATAATGCTCACTAAACTTTACCTGAGAATATCTAGTAAATTTCGCACTTTCTAGGAATACTATATGCCAAAATGGAACGATAAAAGTGTATTAAAGAAATGTATTATGTAGAGCATATCAACATGAAATATAGGTAATACCTTAATTAATTAAAATTATATTTATATGAATACTTTATTATTAAATAAAAAAATTAAAATGCTAAAATAGGGTATAACGCCTCATGTGTTTTGGCTATTCTTTTAGTACAAAAATTACAAATTAACAGGTTAATTCGTGATGTTTTCGTGCAGGTCATGAGGATTAACAACATGTGAAGTATAAAAATTTCATTGATATGATCAAAAGCAGTCAATGTGACGGTTTATTACTAGGATCCTATTAGCAAAATGCGTTCTTATGATATCCATCAGTATTAAAATCCATGGGGTGTGGAAACCATATGTATTTGTCAACCAACAATAACGAGTTTCTTAGTGTAAATAAAATGCATTTAGTGTTGTGCAAAGTAGCAGCTCGCATTTTCTAAGTTCTTAATTTCCCTTAAAAAAAAAAGAAAGTTGCAGCAAAAACAAAGAAGAAATGACGGAATTTTGCCGTTAAATTTCTTATATTCTGAATTGCCACATTGAGTTGAAGTGGAGTTCTTGTGGACGTTAATTATGATTATTTGTCTGAACTTAATCTTACATTTATAATTTAGCCTTTTAGTTTCAGTCTGTGTTTTTATACAGTATTACTATCAAAAACTCTAGTTGGATATTCGCCAATTCTACTCTAAAGCTTAACTTGCAATATTTGATGTCAACAGCACAATGTCAGATCAAGCAGTTGCATTTTTCTAATAAGAAATATTGTTATACTCATAATTTGATTATGAAAAAAATAATGCTACATCTTAGCTCGAGCTAAGCTAGACGTTAATCGTTAGTCTCAAGCTAACACGTAAACCTTTCTTGGCGACTCTTAATACGTTCGGATAGTTGGTTAGTTCTTTTATATTTTAAGTTTGGAGCAGCTTTCTACACAGGTTTATGGAAAGTAACGAAATATCTTTTGTTCTGCTCCGGAATGTCCTTTTTAAGACGGAATGAACATCTAAAAGTGTTCATCTAACCAGTTTTCTGACTTTCCCTTTTTTTAAATTTTCAGAGTCGGATGAACGTTGTATCTCTACGTTTATCATTATTTTTAGCAAAATTCCCAAACGTTTGGGCCATTGATCTTCGTCTATTGGATGTGAAAATGCATTAATTCCCTGACGAGGATTTTCGATGTATCTACTTGATGAGTTTTCTTTTGCTTTCAAATCTAGAAAAAAAAAATGGATATACTTATACATCCGAAGCAAATGGTACCCGCCAAAAATCTGACTGTTTAAGTCTTTTATGGGAAGCTTATTTGTCAAACTAAATTTGTTGAGCTTTTAAAACTTGACATCGTTGAATGTGCTTTAAACGAATAGGAGAAACTGGACAATGAAAAGGAAATAGGGAAAAGGGAATGAAGAAGGGGGAATAAGGAAAAGGGAATAGGGTAAAATAATATGGTAAAGGGAATAGGAAAAAAGGGGAAAAAAGGGGAATAAACCAGAAGATCAAGAAAGGAAAATCTAAAAACAACGCAATATTCCATACAAAAATGGTTAGCTTTAGTGATGGCTTTATAAAAAATTAAATACTTAAAATAGTTAAACTAACTGGGGACTAAGTGGGAACGCAACAAATTAGAGAAGAGAAGAGAAAAATTATTGGTTGTTGATTTACGACTTGGAAAACATTTTTTGACTTGTGCCAACATACACCCGATGCCATGCTTCATGTAGAAACGGAATCGTTTTCTTATAGATTATAAGTCCATAACAATATCTATTTGCCGTTACAACTGGAGATATCGAAAAGTTAAATTTCCGCCCTAAAGTCATTACGACAAGTGTTTGCTAGCAGCTTGTTTCTGGGTTTTCCTTGGTATTTTCATGCTGTCACCACAGGTATCAAAGTATGCAAATTGTTGTCTAATCGGTTTAATCCTGAAGGATCATATCGTTTTCGGTCTCATTTTTCTGCTGCTGTACTGAGAGCGTTTTTTGACTCAGACTGGGGGTGATGTATTATGGGAAAGAAGCGACAGCATTATACTATAATTAGGAAACATGTATCACAGTTGATAATAAGATTTACAGGAAATGATGTTAATGAATCATATAAGCAATATCAGCATCAGTATCACATATTTTAGAATACCTTTTAAAGAACATAATGTCAATAAATGAAAAGCAGAACTATGGTATCTGAATAGTGGAACTTCTTGAGTAGTATTTCACTAAACTTTAAACCAGTCAGTAGTAGAAACGTCGCGATATGTGGAGACTTAGCGCTTGGTACGGATAGGTGTGCGTATTTATTTCGCTCGTAGATAGTGTTGTCGTGTACGCACGATGGCATAGGAATCTGAATATGATCGCGGTTGCTAAGTACAAGTCTTTTAACTGCTGGGTCTCGCATTCACTTCTCAACGTCGTGGAATGTTGTTTTTATACTTGAAAATCTGCAGCGATCTTTACAACTTCGTAAAAGACTGGGTATAATTTTTATGCGAAGATGTTGCCATATTTAATTCAAGCTCGGAAAATTTACGACCGACGTTTGTAGTCTAATTTCCAACATCCTTCTGCGCGGGATATTCGAATCCGTGAACATTTTATTTTTTTGTTTTTTATGAAAATGTCGACAAAACAATTAGGATTGAGTTTGATATGCTTTTTTTATCGATTTGAATCCAGTACCTAGTACACAGTGCGAAATGCGACGGATTCTATACGGTACTAGATTTAGTTTCTTTTGACTGAAACTGTTTCTGACTGATTCCATTGATGGTACTCCTCTCTCTACTTCTTTGGGTTTTTTCAAGAGTTTACTTTATTAGCATTTCTATCGAATATATACATACATATGGGGCTTTCAGAAATAATTCAACAACGTGACTATGTAGTTTAATGAGATGACTTTGGTTGCATAAATATTACGTTGGACGAATTAAATTTTTAGATCCCGTGTATCTTATTTTGACAAGTGAATTTTTGCCGATTTGCTTCATTGTATTTGTATGTTAGCTTTATTTTAGTGTGTAGTTTTTTTAAAACTACTGACAGATTAATTTGCGCTTGTGAGTTGTTTGACACTAATATAATAACTTTGCTTATGAATTTGAAGTTATACGATGGGTTTTACACAAGAGCATTATGCTTTATTTTAAAGACATTATTAAGAAGCGGTCTTATGCTATGGGATTGGAAATACTCTAAAGTGCATCGTATCTTTAATTTTTCTGATTTCGATATGGGCTACAAACTTTAAACCCCTATATACTACTATTCATAGATTGCATTATAGAAGTAGTCTACAGCTAACACAATTAAGAACCGATTTTGGATGATATTGGGAAGAATGGAATCAGTATCATAGATCGTACAAATTAGCTAATCAGAGGTATTTCTAATGTTCTATTTATTTATTTTGACGTCGCTTATTTTATTTTTGTGAATCTGTTAGAACTTGTCATAAGGCACTTAAAAAAACACTGCGCATGCATCTATACAAAGTAAGCACAGTACGACAATTGTTTCCACCTGATTTTGAACAAAGGGTAACATTTTAGCACTGGTTCAATGAGCAGTTAAAAACAAGAATAATATTCTTGATTGGCATTTCTTAGCGATTGAAGCTTACTTTTTTATTTGACGGTTACGTTTAATTCGCGCGGGAAAATACGCTTAAGAGCCTAAAAAAGCTCTTTCGGTAAGCTCAGCAAAAGAGACGACTGTGTTCCAAGCTGAGTGTCCGAGAGATACAAAAGATGTACCGAGCCAGGTAAAAGCGTTTGCTATCTTCTCTGACAGCAGTCCAACACTTTAAAGCGATTAGCTCACGGCGTGACTCTAAGCTGATTTGGGACTGTGTAAGCGCCTAATGAGGTGGGCCAAGAAGTACGCTAGCCTGGGGTCCTAGCACTCGGGCGTGAGAGAATGAGGCGACGGACGAAGCTGGCAGGCGAGGTTCGTAAGGCCATTGTTGGAGCCGACCCTCTTTCGGCCTAACGAATGCAAATTTAAAAAATCCATCAATAATGGATTAATAATCAGTAGAGAGTGGTAAGAATGGGATAGAGGCAGGCAAAAGATTTCCATGGGACAGAGCGGCATTCAAAATTTCATCACCGGGACAAAGAAGGCAAAGAATTTCTAGAGGAAGCAGAGCTGAATTCACGAGAGATTACTGATAAAGACAGAAGACTGTCAAAATGATGTAGGTGTGACTGTCTGGTAGACTGAAAAGCATATGTACACATAGGCGTCACTTTGCAGATACTGCAAAGAGGAGAAGAAACACCAGTCTCATGTGCATTGCGCCAATGTGTAAGGGCCTGGCTGAGGAAGGTTCTGTATGGGGGAGGTGAATTCACAGCTAGTAGCTTACATTAAAGAACCCGTTCTAAGGACGTAGCTCTAATTAAGGGGCAAAAATTAGCGTCCTCCAGGAAAGAAGGGATCACAATAGTCTGAAAAGTAAATATATCTACTTAGTTAATTCGCAGAATCACAGACATTTCATGAATTTATCAGAATACATCCGATTAGAAATTGGAATTTGGTTTTAGATATCTAGACGAAAATTATTGGACAATATTTTTCATTGAAAAAATTACAGGCGAACGAACTCAAGTTATATTAAATGAATTTTATTCATAACTGAGCGTTGCAATAGAATGGTCATGTCGTCACCAAAAACTGCGCGAAACTTATGTAATTAACACCCGTAACGGTATGCATTTCTGTTACCTGCAACGAGGCATCGGCTACCAATATTCGTTCATTGCGCGCATGTGACGTCATGTATCCATTCTCTATGCAACGGACTCTAACAGGACGATGGATTTTTTCAACACACCTCAATCTTCCGATTTACCGTTGATTTTTATTTATTTGGTCTTGAAGAATAAGGTGTTTGAAATAGAGTGAATTTGAAGAGTTGCAAGCAGAATTCACAAGAAATTGCAAATATGATGTGGAAGAATTCACGTGTATTTGAATTATTTCGATTTGAGTATTTGATTATCTGCTATAGAGATAATAGGTGATAAATGTTCTTGATGTTTTCGTTATTTTTAACTTTTAGTTGGAATTTATGCATTTAAAGTAAATTTTAGTTTAATAATATATAATGTTTGTATGATAAATGATGGGTGATCGTACAACTAGAGTACCTAAAGATTGTTTGTGTCCTATTCGTGCTGCTCTACCAGTGGCCTTCAATCATTCTTTCAGAGTGTAGGTTAGCGGGCCAGTCTAGGTAGTTTTTTCTTTGATTTACATGCTCCAGGTGCAAGCCTGACATGCACAGTTGAGAGGAGTTGGATGGGTTTTCATTGTTCTCACAAATCTAATTCAGATTCTTTTGCAATTCAGCTACTCAGCTGTCTTTCAGTCTTCCTCATATTTCACAGGAAAGTATTCTGTTAATATGCGAATGTTGTTATTACTTAGGTTGATGGCATTCTGTAAACTCTTGTTAACAGAAGAATTTAACGTTCTCATTCTGGAGATTTCCAGTAATGGATTTCTCTGTTCCATTTCTATTTTTTAGTTTCTTCAGTATGGTACTGCTACTTACCCGCAAAAGGGTTCAGACTTACAAAAGGCATTCAGACTTTTTTTTTTCGAGAATTATTCTTCGTTTCTTCCACGCTGTGTGACCGGAACCCACAGGAGGGTTACTTTATTCCTTTTGCCTAGCTCAGTTAATTTCCCTAGGCATGCCAGAATTTGCACTGATTTCATATGAGCTCAGCGCTTGAGGCTGCTTGACTATCGACATGAAGTAATCTCTGCTTCGATAATTTATAATTGACATGACACATTTTCATTAGGTGTTTTGCTGAAATTATTGGACTTTTCCAACTTTGAAATAGTGGTTCTAGGCCATATATTCTATTCGTTCCTCTGCCGTTTTGGAGCATTCGGTATACCATTTGATGGATTTCATTCAAGTTCAGATGGTGTTATGATTCACTCGCTCCTGTTACTGAGCTTTATGATGATTCTTACAAAGCGATTTTTT